>JALIZF010001675.1:115000-563214 GCA_029948255.1 Telmatactis stephensoni
TTAAAACGTATATTTTTAATAAATTCTCTTAGAACTTTATTATATAGGTTTGATTTTTGAGTCCAAAATATATATTTAAAAAATATACATATGTATACATTTATCTTTTAAATACAAAATGATAAAAATGTACATTACATTTTTATCTTTTTTTGCATCTCATGGGCAGGGGGCATTTGCATGAAATCTGCTTGGACTATGTGTTGGTCAAGACATGGCTCAAAACATATCAGTTGAACCATTTCTCAAGGCCTTTTTGCATGAAATCTGCTTTGTTTACTATATATTTTTCCATGACATGGCTCAAACGTTTTGGACCACCCCGGCCTGACTGTGATGACTGTAATTTAGTTCGACACATCAAACTATAAAACTGAACTGTAGCAGCATATACGTTTGCTTTCATAATCATTATTTTTGCAATCTTAGAATCATATTATCGTCTGTCTTTAGTCAAAACATTTTATTGTTTCATTGGATGGAAAGGGTTACTGATCTTTATGTCCTGGTCTAAATCTGTAACATCTACAACAAACCAAACGAAGAAAACATTAGTTTTATGTAACATTAAGTCTTTATTAGTATCCGAAATATAAAACACGTTATCTTAAACAATTTGCCGGTTTTCCGTAAAAGTTTATCAATAGTTTGGTGCTGAAACTCATTTTCTATTTGAAACTTATTTTCAAATATATTTAAGCCTTATGAGCAACTTTTCCTAGTTGAAAAGCTGGCGTACCATGCAGCTTAGTTTTCTTTGCCAAGTCAAAGATTGCTCGTGTAGATCGACAACACAAGAAAAACTTGACAAGCTGGTCAAGGAAAACTTGTCAAGGCAATGATTTGCTCTTCTAAATGGACAGCATAAGACGCTCGTCTGGATGATACTTTAATATATTACTCATAGCAATTCAAAGCTTCAAAATCAACTTAAAATTCATTATATATCAAAATTTAGTGACATTACCTGGGTAGCTGATCACCCAATGAGAGTTGGCAGCCTTTATCCACTGTTGAAACTATAGCCATTGTTGAGTTTATTGACGTTGTAGACATCCCAGCCCGGTAGGAGACTGGGGCGATCGAGACTGTGTGGGGAGAGACAGAGAACACATGTACAAAAACAGCTAGGAGAGAGAGCTCGGAGTGTTCAAAAAGAGTTTGTTTGTAGAAAGTTTTGTAATAAAGAATCATTGGTCAGAGAAGAGTCTTATGACCATCCACTTCGTAATTCTTTATTTCCAAACTGCGCTTAGTTTGAACGCGCGAATAACTGATAAAATTCGCAACTGACAAGCCATCGAGTCAAAATATTTGGACTTTTTTTCTCGACAAAAATTCAAATCAGGTAACGTACACAACTTATTAGGGGGTGTTTGCATGGCACTAGGATCATCTTAGCAAACTGTGAAGTCTGAATGAAGTAAATTCATAGCTCACGAAGAAATTTTAAAAACTCATATTCTCGCGATATCAAGTTTTGAATTTATAAAATTTCCTTAGAACTTCACTGTCTTGCTAATTTTAACATGCTGGGCATAAATGACGACCCCAAAATTGCTCATCAAAACGTCATCCTGCTACTCAAACCTTTATATCTTCAACAGTCTTAGTCTAGTCTTCCATCTATTGGAACGAAATTTTCAGAGGTGACTTGCTACATTTAGCGTTTTATTTTGTTGTACAGAAAATCACCCTATTGACGTCATTTTGACGTCATAGTGAATTGTTACATTTTGAGAAAATCCAGATCAAACTTCAAAGTTTCTCAAAAGTGCATATTTTGATGGCAAATAACATTCTCTAAAATTTGGCGCGATTTTTATTTCGATGCGACAATTCGAGCGTTGCTGAGTTATAAAGAATTTTTAATTTACGATGTCGTCCGTAGGATCCAAATGATATCTTGGAGAATTATTTAGAAATAATGGGTACAAAGTCATCTCAGGAGGAGGTGCATAGCCCCTCCACTCCTCCCCTAAATGCGGTCTGAACAGAACCATACTCCGATTGCGCTAACTCATATTTATCAATAAATAAATAACTGTTTAACAAGTCTTCTTGCGCACTAATTGGGGGACACTGTACACTACCTCTGCATTAAATATTTCGCACGTAATCACTCGACTCAGGCACATGTTGATTTTTGCTGAGGAAGGAAATACCGGAGAACCGACCGGGAGAATAAAACCTTTTGGCATGGTAGAGAACAACACATCAAACAAACTCAATTCACATATGATCCAGGTGCATGCTCGAGCTGGGACTCGAACCCAGACCACTGCGGTGAAAGCCAGCGCTCTAACCGCTCGGCCAACCATGCCACCCTAAGCAACTACCTGTTAGAGCATGCATAACTGCCTGTTCGAGCTATACTACCTGTTAGTAAAAATCTAGTAGTATTTATAGGTTGTTAATCAATTCGAAAGCTAAATTGTTTTTCACGGTGCTTTTTTTGCTTCGTTGCGCACATGCACAAAGTAGAATTAATAGCTCCCACAATGAATCCGAATGCTAAGGGGACGGCCTTCCTTGATTATTACACTCGCCGCCACTTGGGTTCCCCTGTTACTGATGGATGTTCTGGTGCATCGATCCGGCTTACTATTCTGTAGGTGATCTGACCCCTTTCTATGCTGAACTCTTCACTGCATGGGCTCTTATTGATGGTACTAGCTCTCAAAGCTCTGGCCTGTCACATAAGTCTGGAACTGGCACGCTTGTTCCAATCACTTCCTCCTGCTGCAAATGTCGATCTACTCTACTTTGGTCTCTACTCTACTTGCTCCTCCAAGGTGTCTCATTATGTTTCAACCCACCTTTGGCGATCTCTACTGGGACCTAGCATGGAGCCAGGTGTGCTCTTTACCCTTGGATCGTAAAGTCAGGGACCTGGCCTGGAAAACTGCGCACGGAGTTCTTCCGACTGCGGATCATCGTCTCATTTCATTCGGGATGAATATCGACCCCCTTTGCTTTTGTGGTCGGGCTAATGAAACTGCCGATCGCCTTTTTTACCATTGCTCTTTTATCTCTGCTCTGCTTTTGTGGGTACAGACCCTTTTCCTAAATGTCACTCCCTTATCTCCTGCATTAGGTGTAAGGCACATGTTTTTTGGCTTTAATCGACAAGAACTGGAGAATGGTTGTACCTCCTGTGTTTGTATATCTATTACATTTTGTCAAATACTTTGTTTGGATTGCCCGAAATGAAAGATCTATTCACGTCGCTTCAACTCACCACGTGCGCGACGATATTTCCATCGTGCCTGGAATGTTTTGGGTAAATTCTGTATAGGATAATGGACGAGCTCTGAGCTTTATTGAAAATAATGACCGAGCGCGCAGCGCGAGGTCATTATTTTCAATAAAGCGAAGAGCGAGTCCATTATCCATTTTAATGCACACTTTCATTGTTTTCGAAGAAAAAAAAGTCATTAACTTTTCAGTGTTTTGCAAAAGAAAAAATTTATTAACAAGCTCGAAATGTGATATGAAAAATGTTCTATAATAACTGAACAAAAGACAACAAGCTTTGTTTTAAAATACGCCTACAACCTTTATTTTGTTGATTGGCTTTTTAGTCATTAACAAATGAGCATGTAGGTATAGTTCTGCACTTAGTATGAAAGTTTTAATGAACTGCAAGCGCAAAATTACTTACTGGAAATTCACTAAATGGGATATTGTCCCTTTGAATAGAAATAAAAACTTTTAAGTTTTTGCATATTCACGTTCCATAGTCGCACGGGACTATAAAATCAAGCTTGGCGTGTTACCAAATGTGCATTTCGTTTGAGCTTGCGACGGAGATGGAGACGTATGATGACGAGGATGCAATACTTTCTCAATTGCTGGATGCTTTGGAAAACGAAAATCCATCTGTTTTAAGTCCAGGTAATTTAAAAATGTTCTTAAATTATTTTGCATCTTGTATTATCGAGTTCATCATGAGGTACGTCTTGTACGTAATTTCAGGGTTTTTTGTACTTATCTTTATTCATTTGCTTGTTAGTGATTGAAGAGAAGTGTAGTCATGAAACACGTTTCAAGAAAATGGACGAGAAAGATTTGTTGGAATTAGCATCAGAGTCCATTCCAACCAATACCAAGAGAAAAGCAATGTGGGCTTTCCGTTTATACGAGTCATGGCAGAATTGGCGAAAGAGCAACTTTGCAGATGAGCAGGATGAGAAGTCAAAGGTTTCAAAGATATTGGAGAAAACCACAGAATTATTAGATATATCAAGAGATGAAGACCTATGTGAAGTTCTTTCTCAATTCATCACAGAAGTCAGAAAGGAAGGAGGCGAAAGATATCCTGGAAAAACATTGCATGAGATAGTGAGTAGTTTGCAGAAGTATTTTGAAATGAAGGGAAAACAAGTTCAGCTTTTCGCCGTAGGAGGGCAGTTTGACAAACTTCAAAAAGCTTTAGACGTGGAAATGAAAATATCTACCAGCAATAAGCTAGGCTTACAAAGAAAACAAGCACAAGTTATTTCCGAAGAAATGGAGAATGATCTTTGGGGAAAAAAAATTCTTGGAGATAGTTGTCCCAAAGTTTTGTTGAGAACAACTCTTTATTTGATAGGCCTAAATTTTGGGATGCGGGCTGGGGATGAGCATAGAAATTTGTCCATAAGGAATTTTTCATTTCATTGTGATTCCGAGGGAAGGGAATATTTGCTTTATTCTGAGGGTGTGTCTAAAACCATCCAGGGTGGTTTAAAACATCGTAAGCTAACTCCTAAAGTTAGTAGGGCATATGCTAACGTCCAATGTCCAGAGAAATGCATTGTGCGAATTGTGAAGAGTTACATAGAAAGATGCCCAAAAGAGGCATTAGATAATGCATTTTATTTAAAGCCCTTACAAAATTATGAGCAGAAGAAGTTCTGGTATTGTAGTGTCCCCTTGGGTCATAATACGCTTAAGAATGTAGTCCAATCAATGATGAAAGAAGCTGGGGTGGATGGTTTTTTCACAAATCATTCTTTAAGAGCAACAGCTGCAACTAGATTGTTCCAGGAAAATGTTGATGACAAATTAATTAGGGGTGTCACTGGTCACAGATCAGAGTCTTTACAGAGCTACAAAAGGGTATCTGACAAACAATTAGCTAAGGTTTCCAATATTGTTCAATCTGGGAAGGAAGGCATTTGTAGTAGCACCGAAACGGCAAACATTGGGAAACCGCCGCCCGAAGCTTTGGGGATTCCTAGTAATTCAGGGCAAATATGTTTGAATGTAAGTGGTGGTGCCATATGCAATATTACAATTCATAACAATTGATTGCTTTTTTGACATAGAGTGATTTTCATTGTTCTGTTTAAAGACCTTTAAGGTAAAACTAAGCTTATAGTAATTCTTTCCCTAAGTCGGCTATAAGGCTTTGACGGATCAAGAAAATCACTCTATACCAGCTACTATTATCAAAGTGTTACACTTTCATATAATTTATGATTTATTGATTGAAATAATAATTTATCGTAGCCTAATCATAGTGCATTGAATGTTCATTAAAGATTATTTCTTGTTGTTGTCACCTGTTCTCTTTGTATAAATTTCGTATTTTTATGAAAACTACCCAGATATTCTTGAAGTCATTATTTCGGCTAATAACGACCTCCTAGTAATAATGACCTCGCAATAATGACCTCGCAATAATGACCTCTCTTTTGTTTAATTCATCAGCCCCACTCTTCCCTGCTGAATTCAAAACCCTCCCCGACTTTAAGACACCAAGATATTAAAAATAAGGAATACTTCAAAACAATGAAAGTGTGTATTAACTCCGGATATTAATGTGGTGGCTTTGTGATAATGACTTCTGTTACTTTCGCTCTCATCGTATTTTGGGGTTTCTGACAATATATATTCTCTCGTCAAGTCTTTGTAATAATCATGCATAGCAAATGAAAAATATATAAAAATCTAAATATACAAAAACAAAAACAAAAAATGTTTTGTGTCTGCGTATGTTGTCTGTATTTCGTGTTATGTATCTGTATTACTGTGTTGTTTCACGTGGTATGTGTTCAGGATCATATTCCCGTGAAGCAATATGACCCTGATCTCCTTTCTTAATGTGTCTTGTTATCTTCTGCTTCGCGGGGAGGCGGGGTTCGACACCCCGGCGGAAGGGGCATACTGGTTACCCTACCTTGTGTCCCATGCTGACTCCATTGCACTCTCGGAGTTACTGGGCTCTAAATCAAAGACTTTGGTTTCGATCGTCCCGATGATTGTAATATGAGGGACTGTACTCCATGAATAGTAATGAGGGAAATTTAGAACTAAATTTCCCTAATTTCTATTCACGTAAGAGGGATGTTAGACATTAAATGTCCCTCTTGAAACAATGGATCCCGAGGTGCCCATCATGGTATTACTATAAATAAAACATGGTTTGTAATTATATATGCCATAAATACCACGAATGATACTTATACAAATTAATACTTCCATTCCTTCAAGTTTATGGGTAAAATTTTCCAGTAGTGGACCGATCAAAATAAAAACTTGACTTATTAAGAGAGCTGGCAAAGCACTTGCCTAGGGCTCGTGCTTTCCCTACGCTCTCTCGTGTTCTCCCAACATCACGCGTGTTTAGATCAGGCTATATATACACGGAAAACCGTTTTATATTTCTTAAGTATTTAGTTGGCCTGATTTATTTTATTCCTTTTGCACAAATAGTTTTGCGTGAAAGGGTTTTCTTGTATCGTTTGTGCCTGGGATTGATTTTCTGGCCAGTGACGTTTTCAAGTGGAACATTGAGGTATTTCGATGGTCAAAATACAAAGAAATGTATTAAGCGAAGCGATGAGTTGAGTAAATGACGTCACTGACACCTCTAAAGATTCATAAAAATAAACTTCTTCCCTTTGGAATATGCCGGGAAAGATATTGGCCCTGGTGATTATTAGATCCTTGAAGAGTTATTCAATGTCGTTTCAGCTAAATGTGATTTCGGCGTTTTTTCATAATAGTACCACTAATTAAAGAGATTTAGTGATCATTAGGTCTTTACTAAATAGGTCTTGTATCTTATTCACTATCTGATAGTTATATTTGATTGATTATTGTGTCAGGTACTCTGAGTTTATTGAAACGAATCTTGTAAGAGCTTCCTGATATTGAAATGCAGTCTAGGCCAGGTAAGAAGATAAGTGCCCTGAGTGAAGTGTTTACAGAATATGAACAGAAGTAGTAGGACAGAGACCTTAGTAGCTTTTTCGTGAAATATAAAGATTCACCTTTGACATTTTTAAATTCTATATACTGACTGAGGTGGATAATTTTGGTTTGATTCGACGAAATATTTAGGAAACCTAGTTTGAAGATTGGTCTTGAAAAGATCCAACGAGTAACAACAATTGATTTGTGATTGATGTTTAGATTAACAAAAGTATCTCGTGTTTCGAGTATTTATTCAATATGGCTTCCAAATGAAGACGTCACGAATTCAATGGTAAACAGCCAGTATAAAACAATTCATTTTACAAAAGGCTGTGGGATTATCTTACGAAGAATGCTAATACAAATTGGAAATCTACTTTAATTCATCACCGAAAATATATGGCGATGTTATTGTCACGAGTGATTGGGTATAAGATATACTTGACCATTTCAACGAACCTGAACACCAAAATTACAAAGGACGAGTTCATACTATAATAGAAGACGCTAGAAAGGCATACTCAGATGAAAAGAAAAAAAGGTTTTCCGACAACCCCTTGGTTATTGGGACCGCATCACGTATATTCTTGGGGTGCATGTGACGTCACGGCAGCCATGTTGGTTGACCTTCAGCAAAAGATTTCTCATTAGCGTTTATTGTTTGTTCAACCAACATGACTACCGCTTCATTGTCTTTGGATTCCCAAAGGTATGGATGCACCCCAGCAATATGTATAACTCGTTTACAACATATTATATTTGTCATTGCTGAAAATGAATTCAGTAGGTTTGAATGGAGGGAGGTATATCAAGTTAAGAAGCAAGTTTAAGGATGTTTTTGAGAAGGAAAAGGAATCAAAACAGTCGCGGGCTGCTTGTGTAAGTGGGCAATTCCACGCTGAATTTCTCCCTCCTCGATGGACTTGATAGCCAATCAGCGCGCGAGTTTCGTGTGAGCTATGGGAGTCTACCCTAAAATGCCTCAAACACATTTTTGCAATTGACTTTTTCGATTTGGCGCCTTGTCTATAAAGAATTCTTGAAAACTGAACCATCGACTAACAACAGTTGATTTCTTGATTTTTATACTCACAAAAGATGTGTTTATACAATATATTTTTCAATGATTATGTCTCGAGCTCTGAGTATTGTTCAATATGGCGTCCAACTGATGACGTCACAAAATCAATGGTAAAACAGGCAGACTAAAACTAACTGGTAATATATAACTTTACACAAGGTTGTGAGATTATTTTAAGAGGACAGGTCATTCAAACTAGAAGTTTACTTTCATCGCCGAAAATAAATGGCGATATTACTGTCACGAGTGATTGGGTATAAGATATACTTGACCATTTCAACGAACCTGAACACCAAAATTACAAAGGACGAGTTTATACTATAATAGAAACTGCTAGAAAAGACATTCAGATGAACAACAGAATAATACAAGTTGATTTTGATGGATACATTGTGTATATTGAGGACAATGATTGAAAACCATCATTTTGTTTACTTAATTCCGATCTTTCGCTATATATACATGTCTGAGTTCTTTTAATGAAACCACAATTTAGCCCTAAACTAAAAATGAAATGAAATGAAATGAAATGTTGCTACTGTAGCGTGACATCTTGAAATGGAAGCATTTCTTTCAGATAACTGTGCAACACAGTCCAGGTCGTGACATGCATCTAATTGCGTAAACGTTGACATATTAAAACAGATATTAAACTTTAGTAAATTTAACAAATTGAAGATAGTTTTCCATTGTCAGTACTCTTATTAATCATGGATGACGTCAAAAAATGTTCAAAACTAAAGTGGAACCACGAGCGCAGCATTGCAAAAAATAGGAGAATAACTTACGCACAATTTAAAATTACACGTGCATTTTTAATTTGTGAGCAAATGAAAATAATTGCAAATAGCGGTAGAAGTCGTTTAATGGTCTGTAGACAACTCTGTTTTGGAAGAGACATGTAAAGAAAAAGTGAGGAAGAAAGAGGAGGTGACGACAAATTCCCTTCTCTTAACAATCCACTATCTATTCCCCCGCCCCTCCCCTCCCAAAAGCGTTGAAATTAAGGCTAGGACGACGATCAGGTATGCTTCTGATAAATAAAGGCATTTCAGTTCACTATCAAGAATACAAGCAATATAGTCAGAAAAAGAGAAGCTATGTTACACATTACAAAAAGCTTGACTCGATTTACATTTAATCAGACAGCAATCGATCTAATAGTCACACATAACTTGTATGAAGGCATGTTTCTTCTTGTTTTGTTCACGGTTGCTTGCAAAACGAAGACCCCGTCCTTTCCGGTCTTCATCCGTTGCCCATATAAGGAGATCATAGTGGTAGTTACTTCACTTATGGTACTTGAAAACTCCTGAAATTTTCTCCTATATTCTCACGTACTCTCATAGACTCCCACGTACTCCCACGTACTCCAATAGATACCCACGTACTCCCATAGACTCCCATAGACTCCCATAGACTCCCAACTACTTCCATAGACTCTCTTGTACTTTCATAGACTTCCACGTACTCCCATAGACTCCCGTGTACTCCCATAGACTCCCACGTACTCCCATAGACTCCCACCTACTCCCATAGACTCCCACCTACTCCCATAGACTACCACCTACTCCCATAGACTCCCGTATACTCCCATAGACTCCAACGTACTCCCATAGACTCCCACGAACTCCAATAGATTCCCGTAGACTCCCATGTACTCCCATAGACTCCCATGTACTCCCATAGACTCCCACCTACTCCCATAGACTCCCATGTACTCCAATAGACTCCCGTGTACTCCAATAGACTCCCATGTACTCCAATAGACTCCCGTATACTCCCATAGACTCCCTTGTACTTCTATAGACTCCCCCGAACTCCAATAGACTCCCGTAGACTCCCATGTACTCCTATAGACTCCCACGTACTCCCATAGACTCTCGTGTACTCCCATAGACTCCCACGTACTCCCGTAGACTCCGACGTACTCCCATAGACTCCCGTGCACTCCCATAGACTCCCACGTACTCCCATAGACTCTCGTGTACTCCAAATACTCCCACGTACTCTCATAGACTCCCGTATACTCCCATAGACTCCCTTGTACTCCCATAGACTCCCACGAACTCCAATAGACTCCCGTAGACTCCCATGTACTCCTATAGACTCCCACGTACTCCCATAGACTCACACCTACTCTCATAGACTCCCATGTACTCCCATAGACTTCCGTGTACTCCCATAGACTCCCACGTACTCCCGTAGACTCCGACGTACTCCCATAGACTCCCGTGCACTCCCATAGACTCCCACGTACTCCCATAGACTCCCACGTACTCCCATAGACTCCCACGTACTCCCATAGACTCCCTTGTACTCCCATAGACTCCCACGAACTCCAATAGACTCCCGTAGACTCCCATGTACTCCCATAGACTCCCACCTACTCCCATAGACTCCCACCTACTCCCATAGACTCCCATGTACTCCCATAGACTTCCGTGTACTCCCATAGACTCCCACGTACTCCCGTAGACTCCCACGTACTCCCATAGACTCCCATGCACTCCCATAGACTACCACGTACTCCCATAGACTCCCACGTACTCCCATAGACGCCCACATACTCCCATAGACTCCCTTGTACTCCCATAGACTCCCACGTACTCCCATAGACTCCCACGTACTCCCATAGACTCCCACATCTTCCCATAGACTCCCTTGTACTCCCATAGACTCCCATGTATTCCCATAGACTCCCACACTCCCACACTCCTTTCTCGAGCTCGATGACAAACATAAAGGAATCGAGTTACATAAATTGAAAACTTTCTTTTCGAACTATCTGCTTGTTTGGTCTTGTTTGGATAAAAAACCGGCAGAATTATAATAACAACTATTCTGAGATTTAAAAAAGTGTATAATACCTAAGGAATGACCATTTTCGTTTTAGTTTCGTAGTAATGAATAAAGCAACTCCATGGAATTACCGATTACATGTACAGGGTTACAAAAGCAACTGATAGTATATTAGAGTGGTTTTCATAAACCAAGCCTCGTCGGCTATCAGCTCATGTACGACGAGATTGAGTGGAATAATGGTTAAACGGTATTTCACGGGTTTATCCACGGCATGCAAATGAGTTTCCACGTTTTTTTATTTATTATTTCAAATTTCCCCTTCATTTTGGTGGATACTAAAACAATTAGACCTATAGCTCTCGGCCTTATGGACAGTGATTGCCTCATGGGCTATCCATGAGGCCGAGAGGTCTAATTGTTAAATAACCCAGTAGTAGAGAGCCAACCAGAGCGAGCGCTTGCTCATATCCAGTGATTGACAATATAATAAACTAATTTATTTAGTGCTATTGTCACAGTTTTGCATTTTGCCTAAGTTATTTCATTATTTAAATTAGAAATCTATAGATCATAATTAACCATTATTGTTAGTCTTAAGCACGTTTGTATGTTTTTGTATTGTATTGTATTTATATATATACGCCCTGTGTCCGTTCTGCCCACACGCTCTCATCACAAACACCGTTCGCAAGAACGAGAGAGCACAGTTCCAGTTGAGCTTTGAAGCAAGAGACGAGATTTTGGTGGAGCAGACTCACTCAGAGTCCCACTATATATATTCGTTTGGTGGAGCAGACTCACTCAGAGTCCCACTATATATTCGTTTCACGCCGGGCACAAAGGACCCCAAAATCGGCATGTTAAATGTGCCATTTTTGCCCTAACCTTTGTATCTTCAACAATATTTGATCATTTGCAATGAACTTTTCAGTGATGGCTAACTATAAGTGGCGATTTATTTTGCCATGTTTAAAAGTTACCATTGACGTGATTTTGACGTCATAGCGAATTGTTACATTTTTCGAGAACATCCAGATTACTTCAAGAGATTCTCAAAACTACATAGTTTGAAAGTGAATGCCATTCTCTAAAATTTGGTGCAATTTTTATCTCGATCCGACATTTCGTTGTCAAGTTATAAGGGATTTTTGTTTTACGATGACGTCATAAAAGTGACGTCACTAATAACCATTAAAAGCCATTAGAAGCCATTGGAAACGGCAAGTGATGATGCAACGAACATGTATTACTATTATGAAGTGTTTCTACGTAACTAAGTTAAAACTTTTGGTCATCGAGCTTTATTAGGGATATTTCAAATTATCGGTGACGTCATTATGACGTTAGAGGATTTTGCTATATATTCTTATTAATGTTTCTAATACTTATCTTCAAAAAATCAAAAATCTAAAAACATACGATTTTGAGGACTTCGAAGCTCTTTCACTAAGCGAAGTATAAGAACAACCGACCTTCAAACAAAAAAGTTGAATGAAGAAGAAATTTTCATTAATTTCCTTTACTATTTCCCATATAATTATATGACTATTAGACAATTATTTCTTCTTCATTCAACTTTTTTGTTTGAAGTTCGGTTGTTCTTATACTTCACATAGTAAAAGAGCTTCGAAGTCCTCAAAATCGTATGTTTTTAGATTTTTGATTTTTTGAAGATAAGTATTAGAAACATTAATAAGATATAGCAAAATCCTCTAACGTCATAATGACGTCACCGATAATTTGAAATATCCCTAATAAAGCTCGATGACCAAAAGTTTTAACTTAGTTACGTAGAAACACTTCATAATAGTAATACATGTTCGTTGCATCATCACTTGCCGTTTCCAATGGCTTCTAATGGCTTTTAATGGTTATTAGTGACGTCACTTTTATGACGTCATCGTAAAACAAAAATCCCTTATAACTTGACAACGAAATGTCGGATCGAGATAAAAATTGCACCAAATTTTAGAGAATGGCATTCACTTTCAAACTATGTAGTTTTGAGAATCTCTTGAAGTAATCTGGATGTTCTCGAAAAATGTAACAATTCGCTATGACGTCAAAATCACGTCAATGGTAACTTTTAAACATGGCAAAATAAATCGCCACTTATAGTTAGCCATCACTGAAAAGTTCATTGCAAATGATCAAATATTGTTGAAGATACAAAGGTTAGGGCAAAAATGGCACATTTAACATGCCGATTTTGGGGTCCTTTGTGCCCGGCGTGTTAGTGGAGCAGACTCACTCAGAGTCCCACTATACTGGAGGAGAATTGTTAAGTGAAGAAGCAAACTTATTCAGAGTTCAGAAAGGAAGACAAAGCCAACAGACACGAGGTTCCTGATAACTGAGAGTTGGACGACGCGTACAGTGGAACACGAAGAAGTGAAGAAAACGCTGGTTCCATTAAGTCCAAGAGTCAACCCTATCAGGTCACTGGCTGAGCGAACACAACTTGTTGAAGTAAGAAGTGAATTACAGCAGAAAGACGAAAAGCCCGCTCGTTAATTCCAAGGAGCAAGTCCGAGGACAGAGTGAAGGCAAAGAAGCGAATCTGCTACGATAACAAAGTGAAGACAAAGGTTTGACGAAAACGATACTGTACAGAAAAAGCTAAGAAAAACGTCGCAAGAGAGAAAATAACGTAAACCAGGGCAGTTAAGTAAAGAACTAAAGACTTGTAAAAAGAAAACTCTCTAAGAACACTAAATTTTTAGAAGACTTTATATTTAATAGAAATTATATTTAGTAGCCTTAATTCACATTTAGTTACTTATCTATTTATGCCAATTCTAGCTTTATATTTAATTATTTATTTAAGTCAACGATTGAATTTAAGTACCTTAGGATAATTTGCATACGAATATTGTCTTGCATTATAAGTAGCTCTTTTGTATTTAGTTTAATAAATGACAATTTCAAATTGAAAAGGAAGACTGAGTGCATGCGTTGGGGTTTGGTGGATGTGTTGAACACCCATGAGCGGATTCGGTCACAGCTATTCCGCTTAAAGTCGTTTGTTATCTATTGTTCAATGCCCGCTATTAGATAGCAAAGGTATTTATTGTTTCACGGTTTTTCTATTCTGAACTCTGTTGACTTTCGATCTGTTCTGCTCATTATCAAGTTTCCAACGATTTACATACACGATGCACATGTGGCAAAAACTGCAGGAAGACTCAACAAATGGGAGTGGAAACAACATGTGCGACAACAAGATGTGTTTGTCACAAACATGGCAAGCCATGTACAAGGAAATGCCAGTGCAAAGTGTCTATGTGCAACAATAAACAGTCAACACCTGAAGCAGATTTGTACAAGCACTTACCAAACCGGGGTTGTAGTTGTGGGAAGTCAAATGCCTCAACTAAATCTTGCCAAGATGGTGAAAGAAGAAGCAAATGTCCGTGTGCTATACGAGCAATTGGATGCACGGACATTTGCAGATGTTACAATTACAATTGTGCGAATGGAGGAACATCAGTTGCTAAAACGCCACCATCAAAAAGAAAAAGAGAAACAGTTTCTCCTTACACGAAAAAGAAATCTAGAGATTTTTAAAGTGATAATGGAGCAACGGTAAAAACAGGCCCAAGAGACTGTGCTTCTTCATTAGAGATTGCAATAGTGTACCCAAGGCATTTGAAACTTCGAATATTCTTAATAGTCCAGTCTCCATTTGGTAGAGTCCGCTGAGCTTCCTGACAAAAGGCGCATTTTTGCAGGGTTAGCCTCCTTTTCAAGAAAGACCCATGGGATTAAAATCGATTTCTGTATTGTTTTAAGTGAAAACGTTTTGCTTTTCTCGCTGGTATTTTCGAATAATTTACCTTGACTCGAGGCTAACCCTGCGCCAATGCGTCTGTTGTCTAATTTTACAGCAGTATGAACAAACTCGAAAAAGGTCTATTTTGTTTCCATTGATACAAATTAAATGAGACTCTCCTGACTTTTAACATCTTCATCAACATTGAAGGCCATCGTCTCTGTTTTTGCATACGATATTTTCAACCCGAAACGGATGTACATGTTACTCCGTGATCAGACATGGGTCGTATGGTGGCTGCTACGTGTATGTGTATGTAAATTTGTATGTAAATGTGTGATTGTTCAATTGTTTGTAATGAAAGCGCCCTTGTAAACCTTCGACTCGATCACGTTGAGCTGCGCCCTTCGCAATTCAGCACTTAGCTGCAAGGAAGGGTGATGAGCTACTCCTCCTAATTTTTTTTTTATCATAGATCTGTAGGATGTCTTGCAGTTCCTCTATAGACTCCGCAAAAACAGCCTGGTCGTTCTGCGTATAGAAGTTCCGTTATTCTATTCTCTCCTGTCACTCGAGCTTTCCTGATACAGTTTTATTATAAGTTATACAATCCTCACACATTATATCAATCAACAAGAAGATCGTAGTCACACTTGCCTTACACGATGCTTGTTTCTTCAGCTGTGTTTTCTTAGCAGGAAATGGATTCCAATGCAATCTTATGTTCCGCATAACGTTGCCTTGGAATCCATTTCCTGCGAAGCCCCTGTTCACTGGATTACAATATGGAGCCGGATGGCGCACACGCGCTTATTTCTGATCTGAGTTGTGTTTTCCTGAGTAAAACTACATTAAAATTTCTCGGGTACCAAAGGAGTGTAGGAAGTCCATTGCCATGCACTCGTTGTCGAAAAATGAATAACAATACGCTCAGTTCCCAACACTTCTGTTGTATTCAATTGTTGTGTTGTACAACACCATTAAGCTTGTCAAAATTTTATTTCCACCAGTTTTTGCAATCTCCATGGATACCGATTATGACGTTCGTGCGCGAGCATGTGCAGTTTCACTTTCTGAACCAATCAGATTTGAGCGCGCGCAGTGGAAAATGATGTTATGTATTTAGCTAATTGCTTTTCAACTACTGATCCTTTAAAAATCATCGAATTAACGTAGACTGAAGCTTGGATAGAAATGGCTCCTGGGTACAGTAAAAATAATCGGATTTTTATATGATTTTTTATGATTTTCAGCAGAGCTCCATACTAAAGAAAAATTAGCAAAGGCAAAACCTAAAGAACAAAAACTGCACGCGCGCCAAAAATTTGTCATACCACGTGACCGCTCGTAGCTGCGCATGCTCGTCCGCCTTTAGTGCGTGCGTGTAAAAATGTTTAAACATACGAATGTTTTGACAGCAAGCTCACTACTTGCTACCAGCACGAGCTGAAAACGACTACGAGCGAGCCCAAAATAGTCACGGGAATATTTGAATTATAGCTGCTACAGTACAATTGGATACGATCCATGCTTGAACATGAGTAAACAAAAAAATGTGGATTGCTGTTATGCTACTGAAGTATCCTACCCTTACCAGCAGTTAGGACAAGGAAAGTAGCCATGCAAACTGAATTCAAAGTACTGTTAGGACTTTCAGTACGGTTAACAGAAACCTTCCTGTAGTTTCTGTGCAATATAAATGGTATCGGCTTTCATTCGAAAACGGCGTATATGAAAATAACACTGTAAGAGTTCTGCCTATATTCTTGACTATATATGCTTTATATATCTAATGAATTCACTGGAATGCACTGCAGTGTC
Organism: Telmatactis stephensoni; assembly: GCA_029948255.1. Taxonomy (NCBI): domain Eukaryota; kingdom Metazoa; phylum Cnidaria; class Anthozoa; order Actiniaria; family Isophelliidae; genus Telmatactis; species Telmatactis stephensoni. The sequence continues at coordinate 131,665 of JALIZF010001675.1, forward strand.
TGGGATAAAACCATCATAATTCGCACACACTCTTGCTTACAATCAATAGATTCCACAATGTTCAATTGAACTGTTTAATAATTCTGAAAGTGTCAATGTTTGTGCAAAGCTATATATATATACCTATTTCGAAAAATGTCGAATACCCAAACTGTGGCAGTATGGGTAAAAATTTCTAATAGCTATAAAAACTTGGTTCGATCTTATACACCAAAGACCCAATTTTACAAAAGACCCCAAGTGCTGATGTCAAAAATCAAGACCAAAGACATAAATCGAGTGACGTTTTGCACTTATCCATATTTCTTACCAATAATTCTTTTGGACTTACGTCTTTCGTCCTTTTTTGAAGTAGCCGAACAAATGACAGCTACAATGTGACTGAAAGTGAAAAGGTTTTTGATAGGCAAATAGACACGCTTACCGACGTACACATGTATAGTTGAGCAACTCAATGGGGGTCAACTGTTAACCGTGACTGCAAATGAGTCTTGTCACTTTCAATAACAATTTTATTTACAACTTTCAGTAATACAACAGTGCCTTAAACATATAATCATTCAATTCAATGTTAGCAAGTCCTTTTTCATCTTTTTTTTTTGAGCCTCGTTTTCAAGGCCCTTGCCCACCAAACGAAGGGAAAGGCCTTGGAACAAGGTTGTCCTTAAATTTATTGCTACTATTACTGTGTTTTTCGGTTTGATTGATTCGCCGTGTGTCTGTGTATTCATGGATTTGAATTTTGATCAAGACTGTTCTATTCTCTGCAGGCATTCTCGTTTTGCTGTTGTTGTTGTTGTTGTTGTTGTTGTTAATGTTGTTTAATCCTAGGCCCAGTTGTTACATTTGAAGGACGACTAGCGCTAATCCGCAGGATGAAATTAAATTAAACCACTCATTTTCGCCCAGGATTGATAATAACCACCTTTCAAACAACTGGGCCCAAGTCTCTATATTATCTCTTATTATTTTACACAGGAACCCCAGACCTAAAAGTCTAGACTGTGTCCATGCACTGTCGCGTACGCGTCTTTACATCTTTCCATGACCCAATTGGAAAAGTCAACGTATCTGGAAGATCGAACACAATGTTTCCGGCTTAAGAGCATCGTGCTCGATAACTGTGCTCCCGGTACGTCAATTCATCCATCCACTTAGAGCTTGTGTACGTAATTCAGACTTGATTGATGCTTTGCCAACGATCTGGAAAGAAGAAAAGGTCATAGTGTTAAATCCTACAGTTTACTAGTATGATTCTATAAGCTCCTTGTCATTTAACACAGTCATGATTGACATGATAATGACACCGAGGAAAAATGTAGCGCGCATGCGCACCATTTGAAAATCCTCCCCGATGAAAAAACAAAAAAACAAAAACAAAATCAAAATAAAACTTTGTCGGCGAAACTATTAAAGCAACAAAAGCCAAACTCAGCCCCAAAAAGTCAGTTTGTGCCCTGCTGCCCGTCTTTTTACGAAGCTAGTACTTTCCTGCTTGCACCATGCTCAAAATTAAACTTAAAGATATAATATGGAAAAACCTGAAGATAAAATAACAAAAAATAAATATTGCTTGGTCACTAGGTCTTACTACCCCAGTGAGACCCTCTACCGCAGACTATATAAAACTAAGGATAGACAAGTTTGGTTGTTGGACATTAGCATGCAGGTTAGAATATGTGTCGGTGATTTTCTAAGGCATTTTAGTACTGGTTAGCAATTAGATTTTTATGGATTAACCTGTAGTTGATTGAAGGCTTAACTTCATATGCATGGCTTTAAAGTGGAACAATTCCTTGCCTTTCTTTCCTTCCTTCCTTCCTGTTTTGTGTATTTTTCTTTCTTTCTTTCTTTCTTTCTTTTTTTTCTTTCACTTATTCATTCATTCATTCTTTCTTTCTTTCTTTTTTCTTTCTTTCTCTCTTTCTTCCTTCCTTCTTTTGTGTGTTTGTTTCTTTTTCTTTCTTTCTTGTTTTTATTCCAATTTTTCTTTTTCTTTTTTTCCTTCTCATTTGTTTTAAGGCATCGAATTTCTTGTCGGTTAACTTAAAAAATTTCAAGAATGGTAGGTTTCGAACTTCTATTTCTAGTTTTTGTGGTTACTGGCTTTAGCCAGTAACGCACTATGTCATCGTCTGTGTATGTCCATGCGTGCGTGCGTGGGTGCGTAATTCGGAAATTTTCGAAGTTGACACGAAGTATCTCGGCTAAACGGAAAATATGCGAAATTCGTCCGAGGCTTTAATCAGCATTGATTTCGATCATCGATGGTCAATAATAACGTTTTTGGTTCTGAAATATATCTTTTTATAGCAAATTTTTATTTTTATTTTATAAAATGTTCATAAAGACTCAACTTTTGACAAAATAATCAATCAATATGGCGTCTTCGATCTTCGAAGCCATTCGGTTATGAAACAGGAAGCCCAACCTTGGAAGAAACCGCTGATCTTTACTGCAGACTCGTCTTTCCATGTGCTCTGAACGTTCCGGTTGAAGACGTATTTTGGTAAGTAAACAGTGTTTTCCTTCCCTTTTCTCGATAAAATCAGACACAGCTTTTGCAAAATGTTTTCGAAGTATGTTTCTAAAGTTTTTTTCAGGATTTCATGGGGTTTACAAAGGCTTTGTAATTTACTACAAAGACGAGCCTAAAAACAAGGTGTTTGTTTGACAGCCATGTAGCTACGATCCAACCACACAGACAACTCACGACCATAAAAGATTCCTGTGACGATATGTCGACTCAAAAGTCTTTGGAAGACTTCAATAATTCCTCTTTGAGGAACTTGAATGAATTCCTGGAGAAGTAAATGCAACCAAAGAATTGTTGACCTTAGTTGAGTTAAAGAAAATAATAAGTTGAGTTTTTAAATAAAAAACTATAACATATAGAAAATGTTCTCTTTTGTAATCATTTACACATTTGAAATTATTTTTTCCTATGCAGTTCATCCCAAATAGTTGTTGCAAACAACAACAACAACAACAACAAAAACTCCACTCCTTAGGTTTATCAACAAAAATTCTTCTATTTATTTGTTTGATTTTCTGATAGGTACTTTATGGGTAGGCAAAGACATGTAAAAATTTAAATATAAATTAATTTAAAACATAATTTTTTATATCTGGTTTTGCTATTAGCAATACCAGTAACCACACAATGGCATAGACAACTTTTGTTTACTTTGGTATCAACAGTAACCACATTACCGCGAGGGCAGATTCAGGGAGGAGCAAAAATGGAACTTCAAGCCCCCTCTTTTTGCCGAAAAATACTCAGTTAACAAGCATAATTGACTTTATATCATATCATGAGAAAGATTATCAAAGAAAAATATAATATTTACACTGTTAATGAATGTTGAATTCATTTAATTTTGTTGAATGTCTTGTTTAGTTTGTTTTAGCTATACCAGTAAGCACACGATGTCGTAGACAGCTTTTATTACTTTTTCTTGTAATTTTAATAGCTCATGCATGTTTGTTGATTACACTATGTGTTATCAAAATTTATCAATGTTCAAAGCATGTCGGGAATTAAGTTCATGCAAAGTACACATGCACAGTGCAGGTATACCTTGATCATGTTGTAACGCTGCTTCCATGACGACCTGACATTAAACGTTAGGTTTATACAGCTCAGTTAGTTTCAAAATAAGTTCATTAAAACGATTTTAGGGGATAAATATTATTTAGGACATTAATTTTAGTCATTTCTTGGGAAAACATCCAGACCTTGAGTGAAGAAAGTGACATCAAAGAACGTAACAGTTGTGTTGTGCTGTTTTGTTTTGCTTTGTGATGTCTTTGTTTTGTTTTGTTTTATGTTCTTTTGTTTTGTGTTGTTTTGTGTTGTTTGTTTTGTTTTGTATTGTTTTATGTTGTTTTGTGTTGCTTTAATTTGTGTTGTGTTGTGTTGTGTTGTTGTGTTGTTTTGTTTTGTGTTGTTTTGTTTTGTGTTGTTTGTTTTGTGTTGTGTTGTTTTATGTTGTTTTGTGTTGTTTTAATTTGTGTTATGTTGTGTTGTTGTGTTGTTTTGTTTGTGTTGTTTTGTGTCGTTTTGTGTTGTTTTGTTTTGTTAATTTTGTTTTGTTTTGTATATTTTGTTTTGCTTCGTTTTATTTTCAGGGCAAGTAGGTATGAGTTTGATTTGATTTGTTGTTTATGATATGATTGAAAATGTTCGGAACTGTCTAGTCAGACATATAACAATGATGATTTTAAAATCTTGTTTTTAATTGTGTTTCCCAGCTAATTTTATTCGGCGAGCTTAGCAGGGAAAACAACAAGAAAGCCGCGCACTTACCAACCTACACACTTGCTCCTGCAAACAAATTAACCAACAAGCAAACGTAACGAAGCTAGCAAGCAAGCAGACAAGCAAAAAATAAGCAAACGATGTATAGTAAGAGGCGCAAGTCTAACAAAACAAAAAACAAAACAAAAAACTTACCCGCCAATTTTGTATTGCAGCTTTTCTAGTCTCAACCTTGGTTCGTTTATCAGTCTTCCTAATAACCATGATGCCTCGTTTCCTTTCACTCGACACATCTACACCCATGTTGACTGAATAGTCATCCTGGTAACGCATTAAGTTTTTAGGAGAAATTGACTTCTCGATGACCATTATTATCTCGGCCCACTTAAAACAAAAGCAAAGCAATGTATAAGTTAAAGTTGTTTAGTTAAGCAATCCAATTGAATAGATAATAGACGACTTTCAAAAATGGCGGGCTGATTGTTCACGAGAACGAGGCCAGAAAGGCCTCTAAAATCATTATGGCATCAAATGAGTCTAAGTACATCCTTTAAAATGCACAGAAAATAGTTATTTCAAAAGGAAGAGGAACACATCGTCTTTGATAGAAGTAGAAGTGTCGCCACGCTTACTTTCTGGTAACAAGGCCTTTGTGGCCTCGTTCTCATGTACTAGGCCGCCATTTTTGAAAGTCGTCTATACCGGTGCGGACATACGAGAACAATAGCCGCGACTTCCGAGTTACATTTCACTTGCCACATACAAAAGTATCAAGACGAGGCTACGTACATAAAGTTTTATAGTCATTCGTAACAAGACAAAAGCTTTAAAACGTAGCCTAGCTCGTTCTGAGTACTTTGTATGTGGCAGATGAAGCAAGATGAAGCATATCTCGCAACTGTACTATTGATCTCGTCGTCGGAGCGTCACAATCTCGTTCTCAGAGCCGTTACGGCTCGGGGGACAAGATTGGGTGTTTAGAGCTGTTCGTTCTTGCTGATAGGGCATGCGTAGTAAGAGATAAAGGCTCGGGGACAAAATTGATGGGTCAGAAGCAGACTGCGCATGTTTGGAAAATTGGCGGGAAATGGCTGACGCGTCAGTTTTCTAGAAAAATGAGGCCTTTTTGATAGTGGTAGTGATGATGATGCATGTGCAGACCATGCAGACTACGATAATTTCTGTAATAACTAGTATATTACATGCGCTCTGTTTGGTGGAGAACCCTGTGTGATTACAGTACACACGCATAGATGACGTCATTGAATCTTACGCGCGCTCTGATTGGTTGAAATGTTTCGATGAATATTATATAAAACAAAGAGATTCCATTTTTCCGTGGGTCTGTATTTTTAAAGATGTACAGACGTCAAAATGTGGTGAGAACAACAGTCACGCTACTTCGTCTAACTCGTGACGTACATTTTTGTTCTCGCCACATTTTGACGTCATCTGTGCATCTATTAGAGTACAGATGCACGGAAAAATGGAATCTATTTGTTGTTATCAATAGTTGTCGACTTACCTGTCGTCGCCATTCTTTCTCTGAATGGTCAGCAATCTAATAATGAACACAGCGGCTTTAATGCAATTATTAGTGAAGTTTTTAGGGACGGAATAAAAACAATGCACAATTTTTGGCGTCAATAGGTGATCTTACTTTTAGAGGAGGCAGCATGGTCGAGTGGTCAGAGCGTCGGTCTCAGAATCCGGTGACCCCGAGTTCAAGTCCTGCTCTGGCCACTATCTGAGACTGTATTTGTTCCGGGTTCGCCATGTTCAAATTCAGTTTCTCGACCATGCTTGTATATAGCCAACTGGTTTGCCTCCTTGCCAGCTGGGTTTCTTAAACATTTTGTACCATTTACATTATTTAGTTGTGATTATTTCAGTGTAGTGCCTGGAAACTAGCTGGATAGCTAAGCGTTCTTCCACTTTAAACAAAGCATTACATTTTACATCTTACTGGAATGATTTACAAACACGTACATGCATGAATAATCGAATCGAAAGACCAAAGCACATACACACTAGTAAGCAATTTTTACATACACTGACATCGAGACGACGTAAGGTCATCTCATGTTACGTTCTCGTTACGTTTACGGCATCGCCTCACGTGAGCCAATACATGGCTTAGGGACTAGCACTATCTAGCATATGAGCGGCATGGGTGGCGTAGTGGTTAAACCACTCGCCTCTCACCGCTGTGATCCGGTGTTCGAGTCTCGGCTCGGACGCTGGACCATATGTGAGTTGAGTTTGTTTGATGTGTTGTTCTCTCCCATGTCACGAGGATTTTTTCTCCGGGTTCTCCGGTTTTTCCTCCCTCGGCAGAAGTCAACATGCGAGATGAGTGTTGTATGTAGAGGGTATCGAATGTAGTGGTAGTGAGTGTGAATGAGTTTTTCTTAGATATTACTTATATTACTTATATTATTATATTTTTATATGGAGGTCCCTCATGAAAAACACTTATGGGTGATGAACACCGCGGTCAAACAGTGCGCGCGTGCGCAGTAGAATGCAGGGTAGCCTGGAGCTTTTTCTTTGTTTTCATTCGGTCGACGGTCGCCTGGTGATAGTTTGAAAACTTTTTTGCGATTTATAAGAAACTGCATTTGTATATAAGGTTGGGATTTCTGCTGAGTGTTGTTTTAAACATTTTCGTTTTATATGTACTTTCTATATTTATTTTGTGCTTTCTATTTTGAGAAATTAGAAATGAAGTTTTTTGTTTCGCTCGTGCTATAAAAAGTGCCGGCTTTTTACGTACACTTGTGTCAACACGGAAGCAGGTCGAAAAAGTATTGTGCTAAAAAGAAAAGAACTCGAACTTTAACAGAAGAAGCCTGTAATCAGTGTAACCGAGGGATCCTCGCTCTGTCTGAAACATCGAGACGATGTAAACAGAAAGGACCATCGCTGTTCCTTTCCATCTTCTTCGACACTCTCACGTGCTCAAGTATACTCTGCTGCCTATACTAGAAAGGCTAGCTGTATAAGTCAATTGACTGTCTTGGTATGAGCAAACATGAATATTGCACTAGATGATGTACAGTTTGTTCGCAAGACCGGTGAAAAATATTTATGGAAGCCTGCACCGACGAAAAGAAAGGTGTGTTTCAAAATAAACACCAACACTTTTCGCATGTTGTTTTTATTGAATTTTAATAGTGTTTAGCTACCGAAATTTAAAATAAACCTTTTGAACATCAATAATAATATAATAATAATAACATAGTAAAAATGGATGGAATTACAAAACCTGAGGTAATGGTATCATGTCAATTCTATAAAAGTTAGTTCTTGACAATCATCTATACACTTGCACTTTATTAGTTGATGAGTTTGAGCAAAAGGTTAAACTCCATGGACAGGGGCAGATCCATGATTATCTTCAGGGGGGTGCACCATCATAATATGATATTATAACTTGGAAACTGCTGAGAGGATATTTTGAAAAAAATATTGAGAAAAAAGGACTCAAAATCATCTCAGGAGGGGGTGCACACCCCCTGCACCCCTCCCTTAAATCTGCCCCTGATGGAAGACTACAAGAAAGCTTAGTAGAATATCTAAAAAGTACATAATGCCCTTACCTGGAGACTGGCCTACATGGTATTACACCAAAAAACTGATTGCACAATCTTTCAGCAGTTTTGAAGATACATGTAGCATTTACAACTCTCTAATACCTGAGCAAGGAGCATTTCATGTTACCCCTACCCTTAATGCCCATGAAGACATCATAACTTAGATGTATCACTTCTTCTTTGATATGGTATATCAAGAAGTATTTAGAGCTCCAGAATTAACTTACTTTAATTGGAATACTATTTCATGGATTGCTTATAATGATTAGAGACAGTCCTACAAAAATTTTATACTCTGTAAAGACTTGAAATAATATATGTCCATCATCCATATATTGGAGGAAGTTCTTCCTTAGTTTTCTTTCAGTATGGAGTAATCTTTTCCTGTCATATATTCAGATTTTTAATTGTGTACATAATATGGGATTGTAGATTCAGATTTTTAATTGTGTACATAATATGGGATTGTCATCATTATGATCAAGGGACACTATCTATGTTAAATGATTTATACCATCAAACAAAAAATATACATTTTAAGGAGTACTTTGATTTTAAAATGAAATGGCTTTCTATATTAGCTGAGAAAAAGTGAAAATATGGTGTTCCTTTCTATGTTTTCACATTTCTTCAAACTACACAGGAACAGACATACATATAAATACTGCTATAGCTTTAGCTGCCTCTGCAACTACAATTAGTCATTCTTCAATTTTTGCCTTCATTTAAGACCATATAAGAGAGGGAACACTTCAACTTATTTACAACTGGTTGCAGGGAAAACAGCAGAGACATTCTTTGAAATGTTTAAGAAAATCAGTCAAAATATTGGTAAATCAACAAAGGTTAGTTGATACCACTAGATCTACATATTACCCAACAGTAAAATCATGCATCAAACAATGGAGTAGTATGGTGTTGATAGAGGAAATAGCAAGGAATTCTCTTGTCTGTTATGGAAAACTGCTTTCTTTTGATAACAAAATAAACAATGGGAAAAAATTGAAAGAAAAATTGTACATAATTATTAGCTCTGTGGACAAACAATAATTGTATTTAATTGATAATTATTTGACATTCTGAATATTACAAATTATTGTGTTGTACTCTTATTGGTAGTGGCCGGAAGCAACTAATGTTGCAAGATTACACAGTGTCATTTTAAAAAGTGACACACATATGTAGTCATGCTTTGATATACTGTCAATAAAACTCATTTGTGAAAGAAAAGCTTGATAAAAACCAATGGGTAAACCAAAATGAAAGTATTCCACACCCTTAGAAAGTGTGTGATTTACCCAGCTGTTGTATAAACAATAAGGATAAAAATGCTTTTAGACTGGCATATTTCCATACTTATCACAGGTGTTGCTTTGTACAATCAGGAAATCAATGTGCACATTGCTCAAAAACACAGCAGTACTTTAGTCACCATTACCATTTTACCTGCAGAGACTCACAACAGAACAACATTTAGCAGCAATCTGTTTTGTAGGAAGAGGAAATCAGATCCTTTCACTAGACAGTCACCTCCATGCACCTTATGGAGCACATGAATGTTGAACCATTTTTAGCCCTTCTTTTACTATGTGCACTTTAACATTTATAAAATTTATTTAGCATATTCTTAGCCATACCATATTAGTGATAAAGGGCCAGCCCCTCCATTAGACTAGATGGAGTTGATGATAAGATCCCAGTAGCAAGACAAGTGAGTAAGCTAGTATTAATTCTTTCATCAAAAAGGAACATTATATTTTATATTATATTTTCACTTTCAAGAAACCAAATTTAGAAGCTTATTTAAAAAAAAACACTTACAAGTTTCGTGAATGTTTAAGGCCTTTTAGAGTGTTAGCAGAGACACATAATTTTTTAAATAAGAAGAGCTTATTGTTGATGAGTTTGGCTCACAGCAGAGCTACTTGACTAGTTCTACATGGTCATAACCTAAGGGCCTGTTTACATGGAGATAGGGTCACCCTCCTAGGAGGGTCACCCTCCTGGTAGGGTCAAAACATAGAAAGCATTCTCTTTTGGCGCTACATTCAGTTTTCCTCTCGTTGGCATCCTTGGCTACAGTTTTTCAGTGCTGTGGCCTATTATTATCAATGCTTATAGCTCAAAGGCCGTCATTTTGACATCAATTAATGTAATTCGAGACAGACCTCCCCCGAGGGTCTCCCTACCTTGAGTATTTACATGGCGTAAGTATAAACAAAAAGCTGGCCCTCCAAGGGGGATCACCCTACCTAGTCGATAGGGTAGCCCTACCACTAGGGTGACCCTACCAGACATGTAAACACAGCCACAAAAAAAAAATTGAGGGTATGTCACCCTACTAGTAGGGTGACCCTCCTAGGAAGGTGACCCTATCTCCATGTAAACAGGCCCTAAAGTAACTTACCATTTCGTTGTTTATTTGCTTCGCATTTATTGTGCAATCTCAGATGTACAATTCAAAGCACAGAAGCCACTTACAATAAAATTTCAGTCAATTCCATACAATAGTGTGATTCCAGGGAGCCTTTGAATGCTCCTGGGTTTGTAGAAAGGTTAATAAAATGTTTCATTATAAAGTTTTTACCAGTTGTAAATCCGATATTTCCAAGAAGTTATACACAAGAACGGTGAAAAAAACAAACATCTCTTTGTATTCGAAGTATTTGTTACATTTCAATGCTGTGTTAAATTCTTAGGAATCCACATAAACACATCTGAGAAATTGATATAACCAAATGATGGTGAAAAAGTTCATTTCATTGCGTCCATTTCTCTCACACAACGTTCGAAAGTCCGCCATCTTGATTTACAAGTTTGCGCATGCGCACTGTTTGACCGCGGTGTTTGGGTGATGAGGTCTCCTCCTTAAATAAAGTTTTCATTTCATTCATTTCATTACCAGTGATGCTACTCTGAAATCCGGGGATAAACAAATATCTGATTTGATTTGATTGGCTTAGAGAAAATATTCAATAAAAAGCTTGGTAATTTTTGTTAAAACAGCATGTTTGTGGTCAAAATAACGAGACTTTTTTTTCCCCCCAAGAGAAATGAAATCCTTTCTAATTCAAATACTTTCTATTGTACTTGCCCACAGACATGGCTGCCATGAAATCCCTCTATATGTAAACAACGCAGATCACTGGTTGAAACATGGAGGCCGTAGTACCACGAGCAGCGAGCAAAAGGATGGATGGTTACAAGGACACCAACCTCTATAATACGAACCACTTTCTGCCTGTTCGCAATAATGAGGGTCAAACGATGAAATAGAAGAATACTTACGTTTTGGTAGGTGCTGGCCATCATAGCGATCAACATGTTTAGTAGCAGAACCGTAACAAATAAATTAAAATAAAAGAACACCAACTTCGCTAGTGCAGTATATCTTGACATGTCTAAAGAAGAGTACTGAATACAAAAATAGAAACCGTTTGTCAGATAATATAATTCGTTAGATTATTATTACATAAAAACCTTTGGGGAGTGGGAAAGGGGCAGCTTCTTACCATGGGAGAGTACTTCTTATGGGGTGGGTAAGTACTCCGAATCCCGGAGGTACTTTCAAGTCCCGAAAGGGACACTCCAAATCCCGGGTTTTCCTAATCTTGGGAGTATATCCGGGGGGGGGGGGGGTGCACCTAATCTCGGGAATACTTCTAATCCCGGAGGGGGCAATCGTACTTCCGAGGCTCTCACATCGACCATTTTTGAAATATTCATCTCAAGCCCCTTGAAGTCAAGTACAGTAACCACAGCTATCGTAAAAAGATTGAAGTCTAAACCGTTGATATATACATATCTTTCGTTCTTCGGGATTATGTAAGGGTAAATAGTAGAATTCTAAAGAATGTTTTTCTACTTACGTCAAACTCCCCAAAGGTCATTTGTAGAAGAGCTAAGAAGGTATCTCCCTCGTGTTCGTAATGTGGCACGTCTTGCATTATATATGAAAAAGCTACGAAAAGGATAAACAAATGAAATATATGAAAATATATAATGAAATAAATGTCTTCAAAGAAAGATAATGACAATCATAGTCAAAATAAATGGTAATTCGAACGGTATTCCGTGATTTCGTGATTACCCAGTGGGATATTTAACCGTATGTATCTTAATTGAGTATATATTTTATACACAACCTTGTCACGTGACCCGTATTTGGCCCTGCGTAAGTTCGCGTACGCCCCTAAAAAAATCTTTGCAAATAGTCACGTGACGGGGCACATACGGATTTTGAAGGTGGTGCAGAAAAAAACGTATTCGCGTCCTATGAAGTAGCTTTGTAGATAACTAGATGCGTCGTACTTCTTTTAGATAATCAAACGCTTCAACTCACCTTGAACACATCCACCAAGAAAGATTAAATAAATGATAACAAAACGAGTCATGTCGCCTGCACACATCTTGTAGATCATACCGACAAACGGACCAATGGCACTGAACCCTCTGTAAGACAAATAGAAAAAGATACATTGAATATTGAATGTCTGACAGAACCACTAGTTTGCAGGAAGGAAGCGAGGAATGAAGGAAGAAGAGAAGGAGGGGAGGGAAGGAATTAGAGAGGGAGGGAAGGGAAAGAAGGACGGAAAGAGAGAGGGAGGGAGGGAAGGGAAGGGAAGGGTAGGGAAGGAAGAAGGAAGGAAGGAAGGGAAGGAAGGAAGGAAGGAAGGAAGGAAGGAAGGAAGGAAGGAAGGAAGGAAGGAAGGAAGGAAGGAAGGAAGGAAGGAAGGAAGGAAGGAAAGAAGAAAGGAAGGAAGGAAGGAAGGAAGGAAGGAAGGAAGGAAGAAGGAAGAAAGGAAGAAGGAAGGAAGGAAGGAAGGAAGGAAAGGAAGGAAGGAAAGAAAGAAAGAAAGAAGCAAGCAAGCAAGGAAAGAGGAAGGACGAAAGGGAGGGATCGAAGAAGGAAGGAAAGAAAGAAAAGAAGAAGAAGGAAGGATGGAAAGAAGGAGCGAAAGGAGAGTAGGAGGGAGGGAGTAAGGGAGGGATGAAGAAAGAAAGGAAAGGGAGGGAGAGAGGAAGGGAGGGAATGTGGGATCGAGGGACGATGGATGGATGGAAGGAAGAAGGGGAGCAAGGGTGGCCGAGTGGTTAGACCGCTTGCCTCTCACCGCTGTGGTCCCTGGTTCGATACCCGGACGGGGCGCTTCATGTGAGTTGAGTTTGTTAGTTCGTTCTCTCCCTTGCTTCGAGGGTTTTTCTCCGGGTCCTCCGGTTTTCCTCCCTCCATCAAAACCGAACTGGTGAGTCGAGTGATTATTTTCAAAATATTCAAGGTAGAGGTAGTGAGTGTGAGAGTATAGTGTCTCCCAATTAGTGCGCGAGCGCTAGAAGACTAGGACACTTAAATAAAACAGTTATTTTTATAAACAGTTATTTAAGGAAGAAAGGATGGATGGATGGAAGGATAGAAGGAGGGAAGTAACAATCTTACCTACAGAAGAAGAGCAAATAACTCCATGCCATAGGTGCAGCTAAAATCATCAAATGAGTTTCTAACACGTCTTGGTCTAAATACCGTAGTGGACATGCAATAACCACCAGTATACAAGACAGGAGAAATAACGCTTTACCAGGGGCATCTCTCTACAAATACCAACAAACTGTTACTATACTGATCAATTAGAGTACAAGCACTAAAAGTGTGCAACATAAATAGTACTAGTGATATTTCATGAAAATTCTGTTGTGTTCTGTTGTTTCGTTAGTGCTGTTTAGTAGCTAAGTTAGTGCAAAATGTTGCACGCTTTTAGTGACTATTAAATACTTGCAATTAGTGTAACGTCTGCAATCCCCTGGTGGCTCGTACTTTACCGAGTACCTTGCGTACACGCATGATTCTTTACATTTACGTGAAAGACTTCGTCGCGGGACAAATTTTATCTCGGTTTCATATATTGCTCTCTTGTTGTTTACATTATTTTCGGGTACGGTGCTTTCGTACCGGGACGATTTTATCCCAGTTAAGACCTTCATGTAGTCTCCCGTCAGGGCCGTAGCAACCATTTCAACATTGGTACGGTTTTTAAAAGTTGGTCCGGTGTTTTCGCTTTTCTACACGAATTCATGCTTTTAAAACTGTAATAACAATGGTCCGGTTGAAACCCGACTAACAGTGGCAACTGCCCTGCTCGTAGAAACTAATCAATCAATCAACAACTTTATTTATGTGTCTATTAGAAGACAAAAAAGATAGACGACACACGAACTTAACTCAACGTCCTTCTCTTACATGTCTCTGGCGTCACGTGATTCACAACAGGAATCCCATCGAACAGTATCTAAACCTTCTAGCACACGCGTGATACACATAGGAGACATAGCTCGTGCAAGTTACATAAATGAAATCTTCCACGCCTCAAACGGAATTAAGGCTAGTTTTGGTAAACAAACTTTTAAAATCCAAACTTGAATGTGCGTGAATTACAGGCAACACTTGCACCATTTGTTTCACCATTTCAAAAACATGGCCGCTTACAATCACTTTTACGTAACAACAACGTTTTCGAGGGAGACTGGGTTACACAGGAAACCCGCAAATTATAAACTATAAATCTCTGATCTGCTACAGCTTGGTATCTAACTAAAGTTCATGCAGTCGGCAACATTGAATATGACAAACCTTTTGACTTTATGTTATGCGTCCATACTCAATTGTTCGGTTAAGAGTTGTCGTAGTGTAACTGGCGCAAAGTGACAATTTTTAGCGCAAAACTTTTACTGCAACATGTTACAGGTTTTTGAACGAGCTTCAAAAACTCACAACATATTGTTGCCATCAATTTCTTGCAGTCGCACGAGTCATGGTTACAGTACACCAACTTTTAACACAACAAAGTTTAGCTAAAGTCGTCCATTGTAACGTAAACAAGGTGGCATTTATCATGTGCACTAGTCAAAATACTTACCATTGATCTAACTTGTGCAGCAAATCCTTGATTGACGAGAACGAACTTAATTTCAAGAACAAGAAAAGCGACAGCGCCTACAACGGTGAATGCCTCCATGGCTATTCGGAGCTGAAAAGAAATTGGATCGCAGTTTGGTAATTCATTAATGCATGATTAATGAAGGGAGGGAAGAAGACAGGGGAGGGGAGTGAATTTGAATAACGAAAGGATGATAGTGAAATTAAAGGGCAGAGACGATCACGTGATCTTTTTCGCGCTTAGTTTCCGCTTAAACGCAAATGTGAGTTATTCCGTAAACGTGAAAAGTTACCTTCATGTTTGAGCGCCAAACAAGAGGCGCGTGCAAAAAATAGGTCATGTGACCCGCTTTACTGTTGCTTTCCCTTGTACTGGGTCATCTTGACTAATTTGTGATGGAACAGCTGTTGACACACTATCAAGAGCGATCAATAGCATCACTCAGTTCCATAAATAAAGTGCAAAGACCACAGTAACGATGAAGTGAAGAAAAATATGGTAATGTTTACTTTTTTAAAAAGAAACCTCACAGCCTCTCAAGAATGCTTATCACAGCTAACAGAACTGACAACAGATCAAAGGCGAAAGTCTGCAACAAGAGACTGATCAAAGATTGATGGCCAATACACTTGAAACAAACTCCAATACCTGG
The DNA here is from genome assembly GCA_029948255.1 of Telmatactis stephensoni. NCBI lineage: Eukaryota > Metazoa > Cnidaria > Anthozoa > Actiniaria > Isophelliidae > Telmatactis > Telmatactis stephensoni. The sequence goes on from JALIZF010001675.1 coordinate 147,109, forward strand.
GGTGACTTCAATAAAAGTTCTCGAAGCTTCGCTTCTCGGCCAAATGCTCATTTTGTGGATCATCTCTAATCCCCGGACATTATATATCCTTCGATATACCAGCCGCCAGATGTTACATTTTTTCATGCTCATAGTTCTTAACCGTATTTAGTTCATTAGTTGTATTGTATTGTATATCTTAATGTATGTAATGTATGTGTAAATGTCAATTGTTTGTATTCATATTCAGATCTGTTGTAATTTTGTATATATACGCCCATACGCCGTAAAATTAACCAGTTCAGTTCAGGCTTTTACGCAGATCCAGGCTGACTGTCGAGTACATTTCAATCTATCTGGAAATCCATTCTAGAAGTATTTCAATATCAGTTAATCGTGGGAACCCATCCCTACATAAGGAAAGCTAGCTCAAACAGTAAAGGCCTACTCCGGGTCCAAAAGACGGCTTAAGCCGCCTTAAGCCGCCCTAAGCCGCCCTAAGTTGGCTTAAGCCGCTTCAAGCCGCCATAAGCCACTTTAAGTATAGAAGTCAAAAATCACTCTTACATGTAAGTAGATGTAAAAGTTTTTTGATATTGAATGATTAAATTACAATACTACTACAAAACTACTTTATCCCAACCGACAATTTCAGTTTTTGGGCTTTTCTGATCCACCAATCATGCAAAGGGGCAATGAGCAACAACATTTGTCCACTTCTGGGACAAGGAAGGTCTGCGAAAGCCTGCTTCCTTCCTTACACATGATGGATGGCTCAGAAAAACTAGATCCAACTGAAAGTTTGAAAATGTTGATCACGATGGCGGATGCAGGGGTTTTTACAGAAATGTTTACTGAACATATACATGGTACAATTTCTTGCTGTATTGAAATCTATTGTATACTGCACTCTATTGTTTAAGTTGGACCCTTAGTATTTATGTTTTTGTGGAATCATGTCGACTGTGTCCACTACACGAAGATGTAGCAAAGATATATTATGGATATCTGATATATTTGATGTAAGAAATTATAACATTTGTTTAAAGATGCATGGCATGAGGTAATGAGCCATAAATATTCTCACTGAAGACCTGCAATAAACACTTACTTGTTACAGTTCTTAACTCTGAATCTAATTCCTAATTTCCTAATTTCCTTTCATTCAAAAATCAATTTCAAATTGTCTGAGATTGAATTACTTCATGTCTATGACAACATGGAAACTTATTATATTGTTTTAAGATAAGGATTGTGGATGCTGGAAGTTTACAAAATATACAGATCAAAGCAAGGAAAAATAATAATTCAAATTATGAGACAAATACAAGAATAAAAATTGAAGGTCCATATAATATTCAGTTGAGACTTAGACACTTGGACATTCAAAGTCCAACATTTCAGGAAAATCAATATTGTTTCTTTTTCTTTAAGTCAGTAAATTTTATCATTTCCCAATCACGTATTACAAGGATTTCTACTGGCAATATTAAACTTTAATATTGTATTATATTAAAAAATATCACTGCTCAAATATAAATTATAAAATTGTATTCTTAAATTATATTCACATTGAGCCGTGGTTCTTAAGGTATTTTTCAGTTTACAATTACTCTTTCTCGTAAATTGAATCTTAATGGAGTTTATCTTTACAAATATGACTTATAACTTCGTTTATTTGCACAGTCAAGCTTGGTGTGAAAATTATACACATATAATTAAGCAGTTCTTGTTTCAGTAAGTTTCATGGATGTTAGAAATGTATGGCATTCAAGCTTACCAACTCTCCTGTTCACGGATTCATTCCCCATTCATTTTTCTTTCTTTTATTGAAAAGTGCAGGCAGCGAAAGGAAATCCATAGCTTCATCTAACTCTACTTGCATTCGATATTCGACTCATGTCATCCGCCATTTTTAGTACAACTCGTTCCCAGTCTACGTAACCCACAGGAAGCCCAACTCTGCAATCAGTAACAGTCGTATTGCAGGGGATGCTGGGTAAAATGTAAGATGGCGGCTACCGAAGTGATTTTAGCTGTTGCAAGACTGTTTTTTAAAATAATGTTAGACACAAATACCAAGGAAGTCTGGTCATAGTAGCGATCCAACAAAGAACTATGGATCGAAGTCCCGAAGGCAAGGGGAGAAGCCGAGAATGAAAACCAAAGTACAAGAATTATTGTGAAGTTAACTTCCAGAAGCAAAGCTGATAACTAGTGGCCATTAATCGCCATTTTTGCATCCGAAAGACTTTGGTTTGCGGGTCAAAGTATGATATTGCAGTGCTTAGTTTGTTCGCCGATGGATTAATACAAGTTAAGATTCCAGAGAAGGTGGATTCCAGAGAAGGATAAAGTCCTGTTCAACAGAGTGGAAAAGTTGATGGAAAATCCAAATTTGCAAGTAAGCTTGAACAAGGCATCGTCAAAAAAATTGACTGAAACATTTGAAAGAATCGACATTTCTATTGAATGCTGTGTGAAACATTAAACTTAGCAGTGACCTACTAAATCATAAATCCAGCACTGTAAAAAGGAATCACATATTTTAAAAGCAAATAAACTAATATAATAATGTCCATGAGGAAAATGCTTCCGCTTAAATCAAAATGCTCTTATCTTATAAAGTAAATAATTATTTAATAATTATATTAAAATTGTTTATTACAAAATTATTTTATATATTTCTATAGGTCTACATTGCATTTTAATATTTGCCTTTTTCATACAGTACACAAACAAGATGTTCAACACTGCATTGAAGGATGACATGTGTGATAAGTTATGCATATACCATAGAATTCATAATCAGGATGATTCTCTGACCAGTTTTACTCATAATTTAGATTTCCAATCAAAATCTTAATGGCTTACACGTCAATTGAATAAAAACAGAAAACCTAAAATTGTGTTAATAACAGTTTTAATAACAATTATAATAGTTTAACAGGTTAAAGGACTATATTTATAAACAATTTCAATACTTTATTAAATGGCAAACTGCTAAGTTAAGGTAAAAGCTTACTGATAATTGACTTGCATATTTATTGATTACCAACATACAGTTTGGCATACAATATCATATTGTATGCCAAACTCCTACGATAGGGTACAAGCTTACTTTCTTATTGAATTACTGACATACAGTAATAACTTTCCATTTTAATGTGTAACAGGCTTAAATAAGGTGTAATGTAGACTAGTACTACATTTTTTTATTTTTAAAAATGTGCGATAAACTATAAACAAAAGTGAAAATATTCAAACCTAATAAATTGCTAACCACAAAAACATAGAAAGAAAAAAGAGGACAAATCAAAAGTGCTTTTCAATAATTTTTTGTCAATTTTATCTTAAAATTTTCTAAATTCAAAATTGTTTAAAATCTTCATAGAAAGAGATTATTCTGGAAGGAGCTAGTCTGTTACAATATGTGCTAATAAAAATGTGGTTGTGTTTTCTGAGATTAAATCTAAATATTGAATAATGGAAATGTGTAATATGTATTGATATGTCTTATGTTCTGTTTCACTTGTAAAAGGTTATGGCAACATTAAGCACAAGGCACACTGTATGTAACACTGCAGTTATATATAACTAACAATGTAGGACTGCAAAAAGGAACATTTTAGCACTAAAGGGTATTGATAAAAGAAAGACTACAATAGATTTACCATCATTTAGTGCTTTTTAGTGCTCTTTCTTTTGCATACTTTTAGTGCTTTATTGTAATATAGCCCTTAAAATGCATTTAGTTATTGTCTTCCCTAGTTTTTTACATCATTTAATTCCTAAAAGCACACAATTAAGTTGTAGTGCAACTTGACATGTTTTCATTTTGATCAACTAGGTTCCCTTAAGTCGCCTGAAGTTGTGTTAAGTTGCGTTAAGACGCGTTAAGACGCATTAAGACGCCTTAAGATACCCAAAGACGACTTATGACGCCCAAAGTCTCCACCCAGTTACCCCTCAATTTCACCTAAGTCGCAGTAAGTCGCCCTAAGTTACACTAAGCCGCAGTGACTTAAGGCGACTTCTTGACCCGGAGTAGGCCTCAGTAAAGAGCGAGAAGCAAATAGAAGACTTTCACAGGAGAAAGAAAGTGTAAGAAAGCAGTACTTGGAGACAGTTACAAAGCCGTCGAAAGCCGTGCAAAGATAAAGAAGTTGTAGGAGCCCGAAGAGTTCAAAGCTAAAGCAAAGTTAAGTAAAGAATTGGGCAAGTAAAGCGAAAGTTGAACCATTAACAACCTGAATTTGATCTACGAGGCGTATGTATATTGAACAGTGCACAAATTTAAAGAACTTTGTATTGTAAGAAAAAAATTCTCTCTTGTAAAAAAATATATATATATTTGTCTTGTAAAAATATTCAAATCTATTTATCCTAGAATTTAGAAATTTAGTCTTTTTTTTTGAAGTATAGAAGTATAAGCTAAAATAGTAATTTAAGACTAAGAGTTAAGTTAATATTTTTTATAAGATAGGAGTAGTTTTATTTTAAGAATAAAGTACAACGCAGAAAAGTGTTGGTTGGCTGGGTTTGGCTTGGGAGGCAACAAGGGGGACCCTCGGTGCGGTGTCACACCAGAATGGGTTTATTTACTAAATACTACATGCAACACTGCCAAAGGCCCGGTCACACGATACAACCTTTTCAGCAACATTGCGTCGCAGGCTTACCAGACTATTTATCTGTTGGTTTGGGCTACCTGTGGTATGTTAACGTACCGAATTTCATGGAGCTCAAATATTTACTCCGCTTGAAATGTTTTCTCGTGAACACTTAATTTCGAAATTTATTTCAAAAAGAAACGATGGACAGTTAATGAAGGTTCCTAAGTGGATTTGTTGGCTTTTAGAGGTCGTTTTAAGCGGTATTGCCGGGAAGGCGAATTTTAACAGTCGTCGGGGCGTCAAAAGAAGACGACAAGCTGCAATTGCAATTGTTGCAGGTTTATGATAAAGCTCCACTTCTGCAACATTTGGGCAAGGTCGCACTTTCTCGGAAGATGCCATCCAATTGGTTTATTACTCTGGAATCTAAATAAAAGAAATAAAACAACTGGCAATAATAACAATAGATTCTTTTGTTGCAACGAACCAATGGGAAAAGACGTTCCAAGAAAGTGAAGCTCCATTGCAACATATTTCCTGCAACATTTCTGCAACACTGCAAGGGTGAACACACGTTGCACGTGCAACTGTGTTGCGCACGATGAGCGGAAAATGATGCCAGAAATGTATACATCGTGTTTCTAGGCATTAAAGAAATCGCTGCTGGCGCACTCATTCCCAAAACGACCACGGCAGAAGATTCGGTTCTGATATCTCAGGGACCGCAATAAGAGACCAGTATGGGAAAAAGTGGTGAGGCTAAGTTTGGAAAATATAAGAAACCAGTATGGAAAAAGGGCCCGTTTCAGGCTTATCTGTTCAATAATTTTGAAAGGGTCAATGTATTTTTTAATTAACTAGCCATTCTCGTGTTTGAATTTCGCGGGTGCCGCACTCTTGACCGATACAGCGTTCCATGGCTGCAATTAATCTCCAAATTAAATAGTACAATGATGCTTTGTTCGCATAACCAAAAAGCAAAAGTGAAACGTCATTAGATCCAATACGGCTGCACCTGCGAGATTCAAGCATGGCGTTGGTTAAACAATTCTAAAAAATTAAAACGTTTCTTTTTTCACGATAGGTTTTCAAACTAGTAAAGATTAAAAACATCTTAAGGTAGTTTCTCTCAAGAATCGAGGGTTCCTTGTTCTTGTTCCCTACCGGTGGACTTTGATTTCCGTTCACAAGGAAGATCTCGTCTTAATTTCAGCCGACTCTTAGAACATCCCAAAGATTTCAGGTACTCTTTTCTAAAGGAGGGGTTCATAATTCCATAGAGTATAGGATTAATTGAACTGCTTAGAGCTGCAAAGAAACTCCACACTACATAAGCTTCTCTTGGTAAAGAACTTCTCAAATTTATCACATCTATAACGTCTATTGTAAAGACTGGTGCCCAACATACCATGAACATGACAACAATTAAAAGCAAGGTCCTTGTGATGTTGATTTCTTGAGCATTGACACTGTGTAAAGAAGTTCCCCATTTAGACATAGATTTTTTATGGTTTTGAATCACTTTATACACCTTATAATAACAAAAAGCTATGATCACTGCAGGGCAAGCGATGGTCATGCCCACCACCAAGACAAGGAAGATATAATCTCTCATATTGAAGTAGCAAAAGAATTTTCCTGGATGGAAAACAAATCTATGACCGGAAAGAATGTACAATATTGAACCAAAAGGGGAAATAATCCAGACACAAACAATGTAGAAAACACTTCTACGTTTAGAGAAGTAAGAACTGTACTTGGTTGTCTTAACTATTCGATAAAAACGATTCAGGGCCATAAGCGTTAGGTTTCCAATCGAAGCGCTTGCAAACGTGATACCAGCAATTGCATGAAACTGACAAGTATCTTTTGAAAATGGCCACTTGGAAGATGCTAATACACCAAGGCACGGTATGCCACTAAATAATCCAAGCCCAATATCCGATAAAGCCAAAGAAGCTATCAGAAAGTTTGGAATTGTTCGAAATTTTGGGTTGAGAAAGATTATCTTAAGAGTTATTGTATTACCAATGAAAATCAGAAGTTCAATAGTTGACCATGCTATGCATTCTGTCCAAATACTTCCAGTGCCTCTTGACCTTAGTAGTAATGACAATCTTTCCATTTCATTTGCAGATGTGTTTTCGGTCATCCTACTAGTGCAGGGCATAGAAGCCTGCTTTTTGCATTATCTGTATCAATCCCTGATGAATGTGCCTTTATATATACATCCACACTCTATTCATATTTGGTTTAGAAAGCGTTCATATTTTACTTGCGATATAATTCAAGTTTTGCTTTCTGACATTGAATTTTCACTTTTGACATTCATATTTTGCTTACGATATTCGAATCTTGCTTTCGAATTAAGTTTTAAGTTTTGCTTTTAAGTAATGCTCCAACTCGTGAAATCTGTCAGATCCAAACTTGTAAAAATAGAACAGATCCCCAGGTTACATCCATACAGGAAAGCCCCAATTTGATCCAAGTTAGGAATTGACATCATTTTCCTGTGTAAGAACTAGGGAGCTTTCTACTGTTCTGTGGCATTTCACTTTTCCCACCGTAGAATTTCTTTGTTTTCAGACTGAAGATATATCATCCTATAGATAATATGCTTTTAAGATAAAATGTACAAAAACTCCGTTTTGAAACATAGATTCTTTTGCCGTGTAAAAAAGGTCTCATCCAATCATAAACGTTCGAAACAATAACCAATTAAATTACTCCTCGACTTTGCCTCGTGTAATTTTTGTAATTTAAAATCTACCAAAAGACTTCATTAAAAAGGAATCAGTTAATGAATAATATAGAAAATAAATGTGCTAACTCGAGATGTTGTGGGAGATTTTCATGTTTTAACCAATGAGGTGAATGGTTTAAACAATACCACAAATAGCACCTAACGGTCTTTGTTTATCGAAGTAACAATATTTGTTGGAGCAAAAATATTTGTATTGTGATCATCCGGGTGGATGTAGTCCTGAGAAGGATTGTTTGGTGTGACTGACGTTTCGACAACCTGAGCAGAAGTCATCTTCAGAGTCAAGTGAAGAATAAAGTCAGATAGGTCATATTTATACTGCCACGTGATACAATAGCACAATTACCTATTGTACAGTGCCTGTAGTTTGGTTGAGCGGTTTGTTCAGTGGTTCACGTTCGAACTTAGTAAACCAACTTTCAAGTATTAGTCTTTGCTTTTTGTTGGCACAATATGAAATACATTTACAGATTCCCAGTTAATCGAATGGCCAGTCTTGGTATGATGCATGGCGATGTTATTGCGATTATCCTGTTTTCTTACTGCACTTTGATGTTCTTCACGTCTGATATTAAACGATCTACCAGTCTCCCCAACATAGGTTGCCTCATAGTCATTGCATGAAATCTTGCATATAACACCAAACGGTCTTTCTTGCCGTTAGCCTCCCTAGTTCTTTCTTGGAGCATTCATACTTTCGCGCGAACGTTCGATGTATTCCGGCTAACTTGTTGGTAAGTCTATCAGGTCTCAGAAAAAAACTCCAAGGACTCAGAGTTAGCAGTATTTGAGAAGAAACTGGTAAAGTAGTAAAATATCTTGCAACTTTGAGAACGAAACATGCACGCGGAAATGCTCGATTTTTGGTATTTTAGCGGCGCTCAAATATACAAACGCAAGTTGCCCATGTTCTTATTAAAAAAACATTATATTTCTAATTTTCAAATACATTGTTTGAATCTTTGCAATAAAGCAAATCTTGAAATAGAAAATGGGGTCCCCGTCATCGTTAGATATTTTGCGAGATATTTTCTAAAACATAATCAAAAGACTAAAAAACGGCACTTTATCGAGAGGGAATGGGACGAGTTTAGCAAAAATCGCATTTTATCGCACCAACGATTTGAAAAATGTTCCAAATTGCGTTTTATAGCGTTTATATATAGTCGATGATGATGGTGATGATGATGATTGAAGGCCTGATTTAAACGAAAACCTTTTTATGGCACGGCACCCGTAAATCATGGGCACGCGGCTGAATCTTTTTGGAAAAAAAGTTGTTGGTCTTATAGAGGTGCCATACCAAAAATAATCGGACCGCGTGTTCATATTCAGGGGTGACGTGACATAATTAGATTGTCGTGTAAATGGGGTTTGTGATTGATTGCATGTAAGCCGTGACAGCAAAGAGGGTTAGTATCTAGCATACGTGACAAGTTGCTTGTGTGACAAGTTTTTCCCGCGCGTGATAGCATTCTTAGTTCGTTTTCTAAAGACAACTTACTTTATCTAAATTAGTCTCTATGTCTTTGACTTTTAAGTTTCTTGGACGTAAATAAATAGACAAACTAAATGCTACGAGATACAGGACTGCAAATACCAAGAGAAAGTAAAATCGTTTCTGTAAAAAAAATATAAAAGGAAAATTACATCAGATTTAACTGTAAAGTAGATTCTGATGAAATTAATATGTACTTAAACCAAGGAGCAAGTGTAGCGTAGTGCGTGGCTTTCTGATGCGAGACGTCCCGAGTTCAATTCTCTGTCGGATTATCTCACACTTGTCTCGACTTCTTTCCATTCAGTTTAGCTTTAATTAGCTTTAAATACCCTTAAAACAGAGCTCTGATGCCGAGAAGGGGGTAAAGAGTGCACCATCGCTTCCCTGGAAGACTACCGTTCAAGCCCAAGACCGACGCTCCCAGATCGGGTATGCTCGTCGTATTTCTTAGGGGGAAAATCAGCGATTTGGTGTCTTTTCGGGTGTTAAAATTGAAGTTTAGAGTTTTAGCATTTCCCGGTATCTTTTATTGTATCAAAAAATCCCATTGCTTATATATTATCTTGTTCTCAAATGGAAGAACTTTGCCCAATAAAAGTTAATCAACCGTCCAATTTTATGCTAATGTTAATAATAATGTTTATTATTAACCTGTTATCGCTGGTAGAGTGCTCGCACTAAATCCGTGCAACATAAATATTACAAAATAGGTGATAAGTTATGCAAATTCCTTTGTTTCCTATTGTCTAATCAACACTATTTAGTAGTAATTATTACTATTTGTTTCACGCATTAAGTGCGAGCACTCTATTTCTTAGGGATTAAAAATCGTTCAGCTAGCCAACCCCTTCTTAAAAGATAAAGGTATCTTTTAGGACGAGCATCCCCATTTGTTTTTGTGTTGAAGTGTCCCCCCGGCTGGGCTGACGCTTACTAAACATATTTAGAATACTGGTGCACTTTCGTATAGGTGAACAGGTCTTACCTTTGCAAATGCATTCCACTTTTCCTCTAAAAGTCTAAACATAATTCCAGTATCTAGTAACTCTAAGTGATCATGGGTTTTACCATGTAATGTATGTATCAGAGCAGAGTTGGGGTTGGATTTTCCATTTCTATCGATAGAGTCCAGTCCATCTAGAGGAAAGGCCGAGCAACTCATGAATCCAAACGACCAGAAATCCTATGTATTGTGAGAATACAGAGAACAATTAATAATGGTAATAGGACTTAGTGGAGTCCGCTTCAGTGTGGAATTGGACGATACAAAGTCATGTTACCAATTAATCGTAACTGTAAGGGAGGATTTCGAATGACGTCCGACTGTGAAAACGGCACGGTCACGGCACGGTCACGGCACGGTTACAGCAAAAATTCTGAATGTTTTTACAGACATACACGGCACTGACATGGTCACGACACGACATTGTCCGTTTCACACTCATACGAAATCTGTTTGATCATTTCGGAGTAAAAAGACTTTCATGAACAATGATGCTTATACTTTCTGCACATTTGAGAAATGTGTCCCGCCGGCCCTCCTTTGCACCCGTTTGTGGGACCCATTCTCCCTACAAAAAAACGACCTCCGCAAAGCAGGCTACCCTCTCACTTACACTGCAAAAACGCGCGAGTAAATTTACTCAAAAGCTTGAGTAAATCGGTGCATCCATAGTAACTCACTTATCCGAGTAAATTTACTCAGTTATTTGAGTAAAGGGTATTCAGTTACTCAAATAACTAAGTCAATTTACCCGGATAAGTGAGTTACTGTGGATGCACCGATTTACTCAAGTTTTTGAGTAAATTTACTAGCGCGTTTTTGCAGTGCAGTCGATAGGTACACAGAATCGCCTTGATGACTTACTTGGCATGTAAGCTCCAGCATTGGTTGAAACATGCTCTGTCTCCCTAACTTTGCAGCCAGTGCAAGAGGTGTCATTCCTGAGTAGTTTGCAATACAGGTGTCCCCCCGGATTTTATGTTTCCTACGTAGAACATGTCTGTACATATCCTATATGAAGCAAAGTTAGTAAGATTTGTTAGTGAAGGGAGAGTGATGTTTTCAGAAAAGGGCACTCAATTGCCTGAAGGCCAGCCGGTAAAAGTGTAATGGAAACTAGACGAGTTAAGGTTCCTACGAAATGGTCCCAACCAGCAATTTTGGCCAACACCTCCCAACACTGGTCGCTCCAACATGTTGGGTCAGGGATAAACTCTTCCTCAGTTCCTGCGCACATTTTGGGACCGAGTGAAACGACCGAGAGGAGACTGTGGAAGAGTCTAGGCAGGCAGTCTTGTTATGGTGAAGGGGGAGGGCTAAATAAGGGCAGAAGTTAATTACTTGTCATTTGCAAAAGACTCCGGAGCCCACCCTCCATTGGTATCCCTGTAGATGGATTTGAACACCGCTAAAGACAACAACGTTTACCGTTATTTATTTATTTATGTATTTTATTTTTTTTGCATGTTCGTTCTGGTTTTCACCACCGCGAACTGCCTCACAATTGAGATATTTTTTAGACTTCGTTCTGGGTTTTTTAGGTTAGTTCGAACAATTTCAGCTCGATCGCGCTCTTGTAGGGATGAATTAAGCTATAGGGTCCCCAACTATTAAACAGAATCGACACTCCTTAGAAACATCTAATGTAATAAGGCTGACACTTCGTCAAGAGTAGGATTAACTCTATAACTGTATCATGGGAAATGATTATACTTCTGGGCTGGGATGTTCGATGAAGAGCGATGACCACTAATATTAATCCTGGGTTAAAATGAATGGTGTTCTCAAGATTTAATCTTATATTAACGCTGATCGTCATTCAAACAAGCAGGCCCAGTTTGTAGCACGTCTAAATTCACTCACCATTTTTTCATAGATAACACACATGTGTAAGACTGTGTTACCAAACGTGTCTTGTCTGTTAGGGTCAGCTCCATGTCGTACAAGAATATCATAAATGTCTGTATTACCAAAACAGGCAGCAAACGCTGCTGGATATTCCCCATAGTATGAATATCCTGAAATTAATAGCATAATGAACGTTAGGTGGTTGGTAAGGTGTCGGTAAGTGCTTGGTAAGGTGTCAGTAAGTGGTTGGTAAGGTGTCAGTAAGTGGTTGGTAAGGTGTCAGTAAGTGCTTGGTAAGGTGTCAGCAAGTGGTTGGTAAGGTTTCAGTAAGTGGTTGGTAAGGTGTCAGTAAGTGGTTGGTAAGGTGTCAGTAAGTGGTTGGTAAGGTGTCAGTAAGTGGTTGGTAAGGTATCAGTAAGTGGTTGGTAAGGTATCAGTAAGTGGTTGGTAAGGTATCAGTAAGTGGTTGGTAAGGTGTCAGTAAGTGGTTGGTAAGGTGTCAGTAAGTGGTTGGTAAGGTATCAGTAAGTGGTTGGTAAGGTATCAGTAAGTGGTTGGTAAGGTGTCAGTAAGTGGTTGGTAAGGTGTCAGTAAGTGGTTGGTAAGGTGTCAGTAAGTGGTTGGTAAGGTGTCAGTAAGTGGTTGGTAAGGTGTCAGTAAGTGGTTGGTAAGGTATCAGTAAGTGGTTGGTAAGGTGTCAGTAAGTGGTTGGTAAGGTGTCAGTAAGTGGTTGGTAAGGTATCAGTAAGTGGTTGGTAAGGTGTCAGTAAGTGGTTGGTAAGGTGTCAGTAAGTGGTTGGTAAGGTATCAGTAAGTGGTTGGTAAGGTGTCAGTAAGTGGTTGGTAAGGTGTCAGTAAGTGGTTGGTAAGGTATCAGTAAGTGGTTGGTAAGGTGTCAGTAAGTGGTTGGTAAGGTGTCAGTAAGTGGTTGGTAAGGTGTCAGTAAGTGGTTGGTAAGGTATCAGTAAGTGGTTGGTAAGGTGTCAGTAAGTGGTTGGTAAGGTGTCAGTAAGTGGTTGGTAAGGTGTCAGTAAGTGGTTGGTAAGGTATCAGTAAGTGGTTGGTAAGGTGTCAGTAAGTGGTTGGTAAGGTGTCAGTAAGTGGTTGGTAAGGTATCAGTAAGTGGTTGGTTAGGTGTCAGTAAGTAGTTGGTAGGGTGTCAGTAAGTGGTTGGTTAGGTGTCAGTAAGTAGTTGGTAAAGTGTCAGTAAGTGGTTGGTAAAGTGTCAGTAAGTGGTTGGTAAGGTGTCAGTAAGTGGTTGGTAAGGTGTCAGTAAGTGGTTGGTAAGGTGTCAGTAAGTGGTTGGTAAGGTATCAGTAAGTGGTTGGTAAGGTGTCAGTAAGTGGTTGGTAAGGTGTCAGTAAGTGGTTGGTAAGGTGTCAGTAAGTGGTTGGTAAGGTATCAGTAAGTGGTTGGTAAGGTGTCAGTAAGTGGTTGGTAAGGTGTCAGTAAGTGGTTGGTAAGGTGTCAGTAAGTGGTTGGTAAGGTATCAGTAAGTGGTTGGTAAGGTGTCAGTAAGTGGTTGGTAAGGTGTCAGTAAGTGGTTGGTAAGGTATCAGTAAGTGGTTGGTTAGGTGTCAGTAAGTAGTTGGTAGGGTGTCAGTAAGTGGTTGGTTAGGTGTCAGTAAGTAGTTGGTAAAGTGTCAGTAAGTGGTTGGTAAAGTGTCAGTAAGTGGTTGGTAAGGTGTCAGTAAGTGGTTGGTAAGGTGTCAGGAAGTGGTTGGTAAGGTATCAGTAAGTGCTTGGTAAGGTGTCAGGAAGTGCTTGGTAAGGGAGATTAGTATTTTTATACAAGAAAGCATATACCTTCATAATTAGACTCAATGTCTATCTTAGTCTTGCAGTCCTCTGGTAAAAAGAACGTCCCTGTTGCTCTAGCGTGTACATCAGCTCCAGAGTACTTTACTAGTTGTTTAACAGACTCTAAATCTCCATTCACTATGGCAATATGAAGGCTAGTCTCACCTATAGATTAGATTGTGAGTCACTTAGAAAAAAACAATGAAATAGAATAATGACATTCAACCCTCGCGCACGAACCTAAGTGTCATTTTTAGGTTAATCGATGGTACATACAACACATCCTAAACTGTTTGAAAGTTCTGTCTTTCCCGCTTTTGCGGGTTTCAAGTTTTCGCGCGCTTTTTATCACGTGACAGTATAACTTACCATAGTATTCCTCTCCCTCGTACTTGTCCAATGCCATAGCTGGGTATTCCTTGAGGAGCACATGCGCAATCTTGGTATGTAAATTAGGTTTGTTGTTAAGGAAACACAAGTGAAGAGGAGTTTCGCCCTGGGCTCCACGGTGCTGCAGTGACCAGCATGCTTTGAAGACCTCATATTTAATTTCTTGTTCTTTACCCTGAAAACAATATTGTCGGGTTATTGGTCATGTTCAGTTTGGTTACAAGTGCAAAATCAGCTTCAGTTTAAATGAAGATCGCATTGTGGGATTTCTATACTATCCTATAGCAGCAGGTTTTTGTTTGTTAGTTAGTTAATTAGTTAGCTCGTTCGTTCGTTCGTTCGTTCGTTATCAGTCAGTCAGTCAGTCAGTCAGTCAGTCAGTCAGTCAGTCATTCAGTCAGTCAGTTAGTTAGTTACTAGTTAGTTAGTTAGATAATTAGTTGGTTGGTTGGTTGGTTGGTTGGTTGGTTGGTTGGTTGGTTGGTTAGTTGGTTGGTTGGTTGGTTGGTTGGTTGGTTGGTTGGTTGGTTGGTTGGGTGGTTGGTTGGTTGGTTGGTTGGTTGGTTGGTTGGTTGGCAAGATCAAATCTCAAACGTAATACGACTGCGCTATTGTCGATACCATTTTTCTTGTGCGCAACGCTGCAGAGGTAGATACTCGATACTTTGTTTTCTGGAGCTGTTGCAGTATCGTTGCGCGCAACAATAACATTGGGTGTCCAGGCATTTTGCAATTGCTCAGTAAATCATGAGAGAGAGAAAAACAGGAAAAACCAGTTTGTCATACCTGTTCTAAGTAATCAATTTTTTCTCTTTTCCAGTCGAGATATTCCTCTTTTGTTATAGTTCTCCCCTCGCCTTCATTGTAAAGATATCTATCAAAAATCTTCTGAGTGTGTATCAAATTTGTTACGCCCTTTTCTCCATTCTTCTTGAACTCCTAGAACAGGAAAATAATTTTAGTAAAAGAACGACATGGTAGATACTTTTCAATTTATTTCCAGACATGAAAATACCAAAGATTTTAAGATTTTGAGCAGTCAAAAAGTGTGAGCATTAGTCAAAAAAGGATTTGTAATTAATTGCTGAGAGTACATTTGGCGATATAAAAAGGGACCGGGTACCATATGCATTTAGACTGATTCCATAAGTCGGTCCCAGTTCGCTCTCTGACGATTTTCTTTTTACGCTCACGGGTCCGACTTATTTGCAAACATACTCAGAAATGATCCGCATCTCGAAAAAACGAGATAGCCAATGAAATCGTTTGTTATGCCATTCAAAACATTTTGACCAATCACATACTATGTCTTATTATACCGATCTGAAACTTCACTTCCGGTAAGACGCCATTTTGTTTTTGAAAATGTATTACCAACTAAACGAAGATAACGTTAAAGCCGTTCCAAAGAAAAACTATTGAACAAGTTCTAGAGGGGAAAGACGTGGTTTGTTTATCTTCCCACAGGATGTGGCAAAACGTTTTGCCTGATCTATTAGATGCAAAGGCCGCCAACGGCAATATTTTTGTATCGCTTTTGACGCCTTGATGAAAGATCGGGAAAGATCAAGTGGACAGTTTTAGGAAGTTTATACTAGATTCCCGCTGCCTTTGCCGGCTTTACCGGAGAAGGAGAAGACGATTCCACTGTGACAGAAGAGGCCAAATTTGGCAAATACAAGGCTAGTAATGATTGTAATATTATCTGACAAAGCCCAGTGGTTTTGGTCATGCCCTCGTGAAACAAGTTCTGCAGTTATAAGCCGTTTATCTCTCTGGAATTACATCGAAGGAGTTTAAAAATATTTTAGGGTGTATTGATGTTGATGAGGCTCATTGTGTAACTCAGTGGTAAGCTTATGTTTTAATAAAATTTGAATGTTCCATGATGTGTGTTGTTATCTTTGCCTAGATTCACGCCGTAAAGATTGTAAACTAACTCTTCATTCTCAGTGCCCACAATTCTTCTTTTTTCTTTCTGAGAACTGCAAACGTCCTCAGCTCGATTTAAACAAACTTTATAGGAGTACTTTTATGAGAAAACATCGAGTTGTAGAAATAAAGAAACGTTGAAATGACTTGCGAAAAATTATGGAATTTTACTTCCGGCTCATTAGGTATTCAAGAGCCTCGTTTTGGTTTGTACAGCAACGGCTGATGAATGAGATAAGTCGGACCCGTGAGCGAAAAAAAAATCGTCAGAGAGCGAACTGGGACCGACTTATGGAATCAGTCTACATATGCATTTTAGGTTGTCGAAGTTTTCTATTTTTATCTTGAGTTTCTTACCGTTACAAGTAGTGAGTCACTGTTGTCTCCGTTTAAGTCTACAAATTTGTACGCCTCGTAAAACTCTTCTGCTCGTATTTGCTCAATGTCATGTCTTTGCTCATCTTCTGTTGGCTTGACTTTTATTCGCATTCTTGTGACTTGCTTGTTCACTAGAAAATTGCGGACATTCATTTGATATATTATTACAATAGTGAATGCTAGTAGATATAATAGATATTTAGAGTCTAGCAATTAAGGATCGGACAGATGTGTGCAACATTTTTCTGTAACATCGCGCGCAAACAGTTTCACCGTATGTCACCCCTGCAATGTTGCGCGCAATCACCGCAATGTATCAGAAATCAAAGTTACAGAAGTAGAACTCGGTACTCTTTATTGAAACCTCTGTACAATGGCCACCTCTCCACAATGGACAGCCTTTTCCACCCCCTTCATTGATCTGATCCGTACATTTACTTTATATTGAAACCTCTATACAATGGCCATCTCTCTACAATTCAATGGTCTGCATTCTCCCACCCCACCATCGATAGCGATCCAATCCATACATTTACTAGTGAAATCTCCGTACAACGACTTAATCTGTGCCAAGGGTGGTAATTGTGGAAAGAACAATTGTGCGTGTATTATTTTAAGAGAAGTTTTTCTTTCAATATCGAGTAATAATAGTTAAAAGCGCCAAATTAAAAACTAGTCCTTCTTGCAAGTTTTAATCCAAATTTTCATTCCGTATATTTATCAGTTAAGAATTGATCTACAATGCCTGTTTAAAAGAGTCTTTTGAGTTGTACAAAGTGGTTGTCCTGTAGTTTTATTCAAATTAGTGGCAACTTTCAAGCTGAGCAAAAGAAGGCCTAAAATTCATTTTCAATTCATATTTGCATTTTGGATTAACACTTTTATCCAACTTTTATTAATTAAAACCACTTACAAACAACCTAAACTTTCTGAAAGTAATAACTTTAGCTTTGTACTGTAACAGGTATTCTTCAGCTGAATAGTTTTGTTGCTCAATTTGATCGTATTTTATTCCGATCATATACCGAATTTTCTAGAAAAAAGTTTTGATAGGTCGAAGAGTTGCACTACTTGGAAATGCATGCTATCTCGTCAAGAGTAAGTTTGTCAGAAAGTACGTTAAAAATGCAAAATGTCATAAACGCAAAATATTCTATCAGTGTGATAAAGAATACGTTATAATCAAATAACATCGATCGAGTGACTATATATTTATATAACGATAGTTCATTCAATATATCCAATATAAATGTAATCTATCATTAAAAAAACAAAATCATTTATTCAAAAACACTTTGCCATAATTTCCGCATCAACAGTGACTTCAAGAGTCCATTGAAAATGAGATATTTTGAAGACTTCCATAATTTTAATTTTAGCGGCTTATAGTTTTATTCTATGTACTCAGACACTACAAAGAAGATCAAGATCATTTGAGATAATTTGATCAGTGAATCGACGAATGAAATTGAATAGCTACAACTTCAGAAGTTTAACCGAGTTTGCTCTTCTGCAGCGAGCTAATTTCATTCAGATCTCAAAGAAAATTTGCCCATTATGCATCCCAAACTCACTAAAAACACGATTTCTTCAACAATCTATCGTTAGCATGCCTAACATATGACAGTAATACACGAGAATGCATAGTACAACCGGCAAAATACGCAATAAGAAAGGCCGTAGCTTAGCATAGTCGTTTTAGTAGCATAGATTTCGCTGTACTTACCAAAAAAACACTCGAATCTCTGTTACAATTCTTCCACTTCGTTTTCCACCGATGTTTCGTCAACTCCCGAAGACGTCATGTCCAAATCCTTCGTTAAAATACTCTAAATACTCAATATTTCAAACCTCATGTTCAGCCGTCGGTTGCTAGCCAACTGCTTTGAAGAGAACGTGAATTATTCATGGTTCCTCGTTAAAAACAAAAGGTGGCTATTTAGTGATAACAGGTTTTGTTCAAAACAATCAATGGCCTTTGACGTCATGAACCATACGTGAAAAACAAATAGAATATGCAAAATATCGAGGATCTTCAGAAAACCATCCACAGTTACGTTTTAACTCTCGATTAAGACTAAATAGAATCCGCATCTGCACAACAAGTTTTCCTTGATAAGTTTCTTTGACAATTGTTGTGTTCCTCGGCCTGTCAACGGATTTTAAAACACGTTTCCCTGGGCACGTTGTACGTACTTGTCAAGGAAGCCTTGCTTGCTTAATTTGTGTAGACGATCAATAAGAAGTTTTCATTGCCGGACAAATTTTCTTGTGCCCGAAATATGCTTTACTAGGCGGAATACTTGTCATGTTTTACTTGTTGTCTCTAGCTGTTGTCCGTGTACACATGCAAAACCTAGCACGGCAGTTTTTCAGCGAGGCAATCATTGTCAAGGACAATATGGCAATTTTTTGTCATCTACAAACTTTTTCCTTGTTTTTTGTCCTTGTATCCAATTGCACAAAACTTGACCCTTTCAATATCTAGACCAAAATGAACATCGGGGATTCCCCATCATTCATCATTAGTATGATCTTTCTAAGCCACGCCAATTTCAATAAGAGTCAGGGATATATTTGAAAATTTCTGATGGACATATCCGATGTTTTTTTAAAGGAGTCCACCCTTGCCCTCCCCCTCCCCCCATGGGGTCTAGAGAACTAGTTTGTCCTGAAGTGAAGACAAATTCCCAACTCAGTTCTAATGACCGTGTGGACTTGAACTTATTCAACACACTCAATGATAATCATCTGTATTCTCTCTTTAATGTTCTTGGTGTAGCCCGAAACTGAATGAATTTCCACAATCTCTTCTTGTTATTTTTAAGGGGCTATTTATATATGAAGACCAGTTGTCCCCGCTAGCAGGGCTAGTCTTTATCTATTTCTTTTCCACCTTTATGGGGTTCAAGAATTATCCCGGCTACCAGGGACATCTCGCCTTCATATAACCAGGGACTAAGTCATCAAGTTCAGGATTTTATTCAATAAGTAACATGATAACATATATGACAATTGTGGTCGTAGTAACGTGCAACGACATGGCTGCCCAAAAGGGACAGAAAAGAGATGATCAGCAACAGCTACGCCGCCAGTACGTACAAAGCCAGCAAAGTACTGAGCAAAGGATAACTTCAACTGTAACTTCATGATAAGTACAATACTTCTTCGCTAAACGTGTTTGTTGTTTGTTTTTGTTGCTCTCTCTCCGGCTTTAAAATTAATTTTACAGTAGTAGATTACAATGACAATAAAAGGTTGAGAAGAAAGAAGAAATGACAATATATTTATAATATAACATTAGAGCCTGAGGGCTAAGTTAACTGCTAAGTTTTCTTGTTAGCCCTCAGAAACTGCTACTCGTTGAAGAGCTGTGTACATCACATGGTTTCAGAGTAATCACTTATGATTTATGCAAACTATCTTGACCCAATTTGAAAGAGAAATTTAATTGTCAAGTTTCTTTTAAATAATTCTAAAATATCAAATGAAACCATCAAGTAACATATTTCTTTTTCCGTCTTAACTAAAACTGTTGACTAGTTGTTCTTCAGCTGTTTACTTATCTGACCTAATACCAGCTAGCTAGATGAAAATGAAAAAGAACAAAGTCAATAGCGCCAAACACATCAACTCGATAAAGACTACCTGCACGAGTTATCCGTGCGGATGGTAAGCTTATATGAAAAAGCACGTTAATACGTACCTATGTACCAGAGACTAAAGACTTTGTTAGTGTACTCTACACTCATTAGCTAACTTGTGTTCATAAATGTCGTGAACAATATGAATATGGAAGCATGATTGTGATTGTCTTTTTATTGAATGGGTCCCAATGGAGTTAACAGGGCCGTGGCAAGGCAAATTCACTGCGAGGGCGAAAGGGAGGGAGGGGAGCTGCATTTGCTTCCAAAGGTCTTTGTTGGTTGATTTTAAAGGTCCCCCACCCCACCCCACCCCACCCCACCCCACCCCACCCCACCCTGCTGCGGCCCATTAGCCGTCGTCGCTGAAACCACCAAACATTTAGCCGTTAAGTGTAAAAATACTGATAAAAAATGGAACAGTTAGCCGAGCAAAAACAACTAGTAAGAAACACTCTTTACTAACAACGATGTTTCATTTTCAAAGTTCCAAAGTCTATTTACTCTTTTGGTTTTATCTTAGTTTCAGAATCAATACATATAGTCCGCTTAGTGAACGTAACTAATAGACGCGTTTTTTGTATCACTCCACAAACATTACGTCACTCACTTTACAAAAGCCATTTTTTTCTGAAACTTTTATTCCTTTTTTTCGATTTCACTTCAAAGAGAGTCTCAATAGGGTTAAGCTTTCTGTTAAATAATATTAACTCGTACAAATTATTATATATTAACTCCTACAAGACATTCTTTTTCAACGCTTGTGATCTTGTTCTTTTGCATTTTCATCTAATAACCAGTAAACAACGGAAGAACAACTTGTCCACAGTTTTTGTTCAAATAGAAAAAGAAATTTGCTTTCACTTTATATTTTGGAATTATTATTATTATTAATTGTATAGCATCAAATTTCGCTTTCAAGTTTACTGGGTTGAAAGAGTTTGAATAATTCATTGGTGATTACTATAAAATCAGTTCAATGAGTTCTGTCCAACGAGTTCACTGAGAACTGTTCAACGAGTAACTCTTGCTAAAGATCTTTAAACGAAGAAGTGCCTCAACATGAATTTATCCTTTGCTCTGCTGTTCCTTGCTGGCTTTGTACTCGTCGCTGTTGTTTATCCTTTTGAACAACCTGACGATAAGACTGAGGCTGAACCAGTTATCAACGGTAAGACCAAATCTGTCTTTCCTTTGAAACAGTTTACTTTGGGTGCGGTCTAGAACAGAACGACGCGTATACCAAAATCAAAGTTCTTCCGGCTCCTAAATGAATATTGGACAAATATAATTGTGAAGAAGATTCAGATGCACTGAAAAGTTCTTTTTATTATTTTGACTTCTCTACATTTCTTTTTCAACAGGCTTTGACATAGACGAGCCACAGATAGAAAAACAACAGGATCGTGGTATGTAAACGATGCCTGTACGTACATTCTGTAACAACCTCCATCCCTTGACACGTCTAGTTGGGATTTGTTGGCTTCTATCGCTCCTCCCTGTTATTGTGTACTTGACCTTGAAAGTTTTTGAGCTTAAGGTAGTTCGGGACTCATAGATTTTACGAAAAACTTGTCTCCAAAATTCCTCCTTAGAAAGAGGTACATAGGTGGAAATAAACCGTGAAATAAAAAGGGGGATCATCGAGGTCCCTCGCGAGATATGAGGGGGGAGATGTGACGTGTTTTGGACACTTTTTTTATTGTGTAGAATAATAACGAGGGGTCGTAAAGGGGGGGAGGGGGGTATGGAAACTGCAAAACCGCAAAGAAAATTGAGGAAAAAACCGCAGCAAAAATCAAATCTGCAAACCGCAAACCGCGTAAGACAGAAACCGCAAAACCGGTTTAAAATATCAACCGCAAAACCGCATCAAAAATAACGCAAAACTGCATCAAAAATAACGCAAAACCGCATCACCGCAAACCCTTACGTCCCCCTCATAAAAAAGGGAAATGTTGCTGATGCAGCGCTGTACACAAAAGAGAAAACCGACCTAAACATATAATAACAGATTACGCAAATACATTTGATGAAACTATTCTTGATTTCAGAAGACGCCAAGCGTATGCGTAACTGTCGTTGTCAGTGTTGCCAGAGTTCTTGGCATAGGAAAAGGTGTCGTAGCTATTATTATCAGTGTAATAAGCACAAATGTCGTCCACCATGTACCCGACGTCAACTCTGACATTGTCTTTGCTGCTTGTACTTAAGATTACTTCAGACCTAAAAAACATAAACAGTAGATTATGTAAAGCCATTCAAGCTATAGGTTACACTAAGTAAAGTGGTTTGTAATGCAATGGAATTCTACAAAATATTCAAATAAAAAGCAACTGAAATGTATATTTATCTACTGTTGTTGTCTTTTGTTTGTTTTTCACTTTTTTACTACTTGTTTACTACTTGTTGATTGAAGCGACACTTAGCAATTTGAGTGGTCACAAATTTTATAGTTTGGGTAAGGAGGACACACAAAGGTTATTTTTGGGAATTAGTAATACCTAGAAAATCAAATATAAAAAAAGAAACGTCCTTTTCTTAAAAAAGCACCATTTCAGTGTAGACAATCGAAGATCTAGAACTGAAAATTGGCGCGTTTCAAATGCGGAAATCACCGACAGTGTAGTGAAAAACGTCTGCACATGCGTGCATATTACGATGTTTTCTTAAGAAATGTATGAGTTTTAGCTTGAAATGAAATGCTCGTGTTCTCGGTGTATACATAAAAATTCTCTTGTTGGGCAAAACCTCTTCACTTATTCTTCACATAAAATTTCTCTGCGATATACTTTTGTGAGACAAAGATATTGCATTAATGAAGACATTAAGTGAATACTGGCCCCAAGTTTCAAGAATTGACCTTAAGCTTTGACATTTTGTGAAAACCATTGGTGAAGGCAAACGTAAAAGCGAAATTTGCATAAGTTTACAAAAGCACGAAGACGTGCAGTGACTACGAGCATGCGCAGTCGTTTCTCACTAGTGCCGACGTCACCTATGGTTGGTAAGATGACATTACCGTAGTTCAGAGGGGTAAGCCGCTGACCCAAAGTATTTATTCAGCTGCAACATGGCAGACGGGCGTTTCATTCGTCTTCAAATCTCCTATAGAACGTTTTTTAAAATCGTGTTCATTCACTATCTTTGCATAAAAAGACGTCAAGCAGGCGTCCAAATGGGTCCAATTTTGATCGGAGTCCACTGATCTTTAAGGCCCGGTAATACGAGCAACAAAATTGTGCAACTTTTCGCCCAACATTGTTGCGTTGCAAGTTGCAGAGCAAATGTTGCGCGTATTACCACCCCGCGCGCAACAAATTTTCTTTGTTGCAAAAAGTAAACAGTGCTTCTACTTCGTGCAACAAAGAAAACTTGTTGAGCGCGGGGTGGTAATACGAGCAACATTTGCCCTGCAACTTACAACGCAACAATGTTGCGCGACGAGAAGTTGCACGATTTTGTTGCTCATATTACCGGGCCTTTAGACATAAGCAAATTCCCTGATTAACACTGGTGCGGAATCATAAGTACAAGCACCGACACTTGCCCGATACCGCAGCTGGTTTTATAGAGCACGAGTAAAATTAATGTCTAAACCAGACTTCCTTGGGTTTACTTTCAAGAGCCCTGGATACATGCATTGGGGGTATATCTTTGACCATTTCTAACAGTTAGAAATTGCAATTACAGCAAATTTCCGATGGTGATATTAATATTATTTTCTAACATATTTCAGTCTAACTGGTAGAAATGTGCTAGATAAAGAAATTTCCAACTGTTGGAAATGGAGAGAATGTTCGAATTTTTAACAGTATAGAAATTCGACAGAAATTTGTTAGAAACTGTTGCAACGTCCAGTAGCTAAAAATGGTCTAAAATTTCCAGTAATACCGGGAAATGGTTGGTATACTTAACAATTATTCCACGAAATCGAGTCGTACATGAGCTCATAAGCAGACGAGGGCGCAAGCAGCGCCGTAGTCTGGCTAATTAGCCATGTACGACGAGATTGAGTGGAATATTTGTTTTATTATATCCACATCCCTGGATTGTGAGAAATGCAGATTTTAATTATTTTCAAGTTTAAAAAATATTAGTGGAAAAATAATTGTTAAAGATTACGGGGCGGTTTTCGAGGACGTGACAAATCGCACGAAACAGTAATCAAGCATAAAATAGTTTCAACTGCAAGCAGCTATTTACATGTAACTCAGTTTTGGACATCTCGGTGATATATTTGTCAAATTTATATGAGCTCTGGAACCAGTCTACAATAAAAACAAGATCACAAAAAGTGTTTATAATTAGCCGGCATGAGGACTGTAAACAGAAACAAACCGGCAAATAGCGACAGAGACAGTAGATTTTGGGTAAAAATCTGTATATTAAAATAAAATATAAATAAAAAAATGTACTTCTTACTATTCAAATACTTTCATTCCAAACTTTATTGCTTTTTGTTTTGGAGTTTTGTTTTCTAGTAAAGATTTTATTTCGTCCTCAGTTAATTGTTAGTCCGGCAAAACGTACCGCCATTTTGATTTTCTCTATACTCACGGGATATGAGCTGAAAGCCTAGTAGTAGAGGAACCAATCAGAGCGCGCGATTGCTCATATCCAGTAGATGTGGATATAATAAAGGGTGTTAGTGAAAATACCCTTTGCGTTGTCGCGTTGAGATATCAAGAATGTGTACTGTCCTACGAGACGATTTGTTCCTTAGGGTCCCCTGGGGGAGGTACTTCGTACGTAAATGTTTGAGATGGTATGTAGACGGAGCACTAATAGAGAGAGGGGATAAAATGAGCGCATCGTCGGCCTCAAGTTTATTAGTCAATTTGTGACTATTACGAGCTACCGACGTAAAATAAGGACTCTTTACCTTTAATATGTTTGTCATTCTCGTGGGCGATGGTCTGGCATTGGGTGTAAGAGTTGTAAGAGTTGTTTCATCTGATACCATATCTCGAAATATTTAACCCAATTCGCAGAAAAATCATTATCGGTGCAAAGTTCAAGGCTTGATCGAAGACAAATGGCTGCAAATGTCTCAGAAATCGGAAAAGGTTTTGATGTAAAAAGACGCGATTGAAATTCATGCCTGACAAACAAATCAATATATAGGTACGGGCCACCTTAAAGCTAAGTAAAGCTACACGGAAAGGAAAGAAGTCGAAACAAGGATGTGAGGTCTGCCTGGGGATCGAACTCGGGACCTCTCGCACCGAAGACCGCGCACTAACCAACTGTGCCACCCTTGCTTCTAGACGATCCTATCCTAATTTTGTTTTCCAAACACAAGTCTAGTACTGTAATCCAATTTCATCCTCGCTCCCAGAAAAATTACCCCTGAGCACAATGTCTGTTCGAACTTGTTGTGGGAGTCACAATTTGTTATAATGCAATTTCGAGGGTGTTCCAATTGGTTCTAAAACTATATCTTACTTCACATTTTAGACCAATTCCTAATGTAATGTAAATTCTTCATACAAATGATCAGTTTGTCAGTAGATTATTCCTTATAAGATGACTAAACCACTCTGATTTGTAGTGACAGCGGTATATACCATACAGCCTGTACACTTAGAGATCGTCCAAACCACCCGTCACCACACCACTCTATACCACCCTAACCCACGCCACACCACCCTAAACTAACACACGCCACGCCACCCCACCCCAACACACGCCACACTAAACTAACCCATGCCACACCACACCACCCAACCCACCCTAACACACGCCACGCCACTCCACCCTAACACACGCCACACTACCCCACACCACCCTAAACTAACCCAAGCCACACCAGACCACCCCACCCACCCTAACACACGCCACGCCACTCCACCCTAACACACGCCACACTACCCCACACCCCCCTAAACTAACCCAAGCCACACCAGACCACCCCACCCAACCCAAGCCCAGGCGTTCTGGGACCTTTTTGTCGAGATAGTTCACTTAAGATGGGCTCATTTTACTATGCAGTAATTTACATAAACTACCTAACCATATATACAGTCTCTATGTTATCTTTTGTCCTATTAATTATAAACTATCTAAACCTAGGTAAAGACTTGGTCCCTATGTTACCATAATCCATAAAGCTACCAAAGCAAATCCTATATAAATACCTAAAGTATAAAAGTCAAAATAAACTGCACTAGGATCTTCTAAGTTCCAGTCTTCATACGTTCTTGGCTTACATTTATCAACCTTGAGCCCGTGATGCAGTTTTCCTTTGACCAGCGCCATACAGACCTGGCAAAACAAAGGATATCTCGGCCTCCACCAATGACCAATCACAGTCTTGTTTATATCTCCTAAACCCTTCCACTTCCACTCCAAGTATTTATTGTAAGCAGTTTCATTTTTTAGCAAGAATTTCAAATACTCGGCTAAATGTTTTGGATTCTCAAAGTCACGTGCTTTTATAATAGAGTTTTTTAAATTTCCCGGCTAAAAACTCGTCGATTTTGTCGGTTCCCATGTAAACTGGTACCGAACCGGAAGTCAAAGCATGATAAAGCCGGTCATCGACAAAATAATCGCAGTCTTGGTTCATAAAAACTAACGAAAATTTATAATATCGCGAAAGAATCAACTTGTGTTCCTTAAAAACGTAACGATTATTGACTTTCCCGTAAAGTCCGATTAAACCATCCTTATTCTTCAAACAAGCGCCGTAGGAATCAACTCTGATGTACTTCATAAGTTGTCGCATATATTCTGTTCTAACCGGCTCGCATTTAGAGAAGACAGCGAGGACGTCCCCTAATCTCTTATCGAAAGGAATCGGCGGCGTTAGCTCTGGCATAGGATAAATAGGCGCTGGGAAATCAGAGTCTAAACGATAGCTTACAAGTAGGTTGAACTTAGACATGAGAATTGGGTCAGAAAGAGACGGCGTGTAAACCGGGTTTTCGTTAGTTTGTAGAATCCAAGGAGCAAGGTGTTCCAATGGCGGAAGATTCCGAATATCAGGCTCCCTGGCGTGTACGACGAACGCGCTCGCCTCGTGTGCTCTCTTGGGGTCGTTTGATAACTCACACGGTACTGGGCATTTGTTCCCAGCGTAGAAAAACGGCCAAAAATGTGAGTGATTGACTCCTGATTTTTGAACTGGAACTTTGTGTCCTCTGACCCCAGACCAGTAAAGAATGAGTTTTTTCTTGATATTAGGAGAAAAATCAGTCCTGTTGTAGCCCTGCATAGACTGGCCAGGTTTTGTAGCTTGTGATGACATCTCTCTGTCGTTTGTTGTTCTTTTAACAGGTTTTCTAAAAACCAAAGTCTCTCTGTAAACTTTCTCATTGTAATATTGCAAGATAAAAAGACTACTTTTCAGAAGAATTAAACCCAAAAACGCTGCCGATAGAGACTTCCTTTTTCCAGATATTCTAAATGCCATTCTCACTCTGATCAAAGATCGCATAGCTAATTTCAAATCGGGACATCGTTTCTCGGGAGATCTTCGCCCTGGAAGGCGTGACCGATGATGTAATGAGTCATTGTCCACCAACCGTGTCACATACCAGTTTACCATATAAGGACAATTACCTGGTGGAATAGAGGATTTCAAGCAAAACATTTCGATAAATTCCTGAACGATAAGATAACATTTTGTAAACTTCGTTGACCCCAGTATTCCGAACTCTAAGATTAACTCAAAATATTCTTTCATGCTTTTCATTTTTAACTCATATTTTACGTTTTCTCGATTGAAAAACAATGAAAAATTAACGAGACGATTTTAACACTTCTACCACCATCGCAAGAAGACAATCCAATGCCGACAAAGCAACTGGTTGGATTTGGTCATTCGCTATAAATTCGCCTTATATCGCCTTTAGCTTGACACTTTTTTCGCGTGGAACAGCTTGAAAGTTTTATTTTTGACTTCAAAAGCGCAATGTTTACACAGAAAACAATAGAGCGCCATTCAAGGTCGTTGGTCCCAATCACAATAGTGTTTGAGAACATGTAAATACCAAACGACAGTAAATAGAGCTAACTAGATAATGTGATAAACACGACGCAAAACAATATTAGTGTTTGAAGAGAACCAATTACCGAAAAATATAAACGAAAATATATTAGTCTCGCTACTTGACTAGGTCATATTTAACTGTTCACTTTCATCTATCGAAATCTACCAAATTTATGAAGTACAAACTCATATCTTCTTCCTTGCCAAACTGAAAGTATTTTTTTTCTTTAATGTATCTGTCGGTTAATTAGAACAATGATTCTAATACACTATAAAGAAGAAATGTTGTGAAGAAATGTTGGATATTCTGAAAGTTGCTTCAGCTAAATACGACTAAAAAGAAATGTTTTGAATAATCTTTTTATTTTTTTATAAGCAAATTAAAAATTCGTTGACCGTGAAAGAAGAAGCTCCCAACTTTTAGGTGATCCATGGAAAAAGAACAGATACAAATAAGATTAAAATCAATACAGAAAATAAAACTAATAGATAGGCATCCTAAGCTTCCCCCGGACCAAATTTTCAAAGAAAATGGTGGTCAAGCTGTTGCTATGGAAATACGGTAAGCTATTCAGTTCACGTCCATAAAATATGAATAACAGCAACTATCTCATTCTCTCGATCATATTTTTGAAAATGCTTTAGTTCAAGAAAAATTCATGTTTAAATCTGTAATTTGAAAATGAGTTTAATACATCTACATGAGAACGTTCTCCGTGACATTTTTAGTCCGTGTAGATGAAAAAATCTGACCAAATTTCGTAACAATTTTCTTTTATCAAAAAAATGTCAGGTGTAAAATTTGCTGGTCAGACGATTTGTTTAAGCTAATTTGTCAAGGTTTTCCCAAGTCATTAATCAGAGCGTTTCGTACAGTCAAAATACTCTGTAGTAATCCGCTGTACGTAAATCACTGTTGGCGCGCGCAAAAGAAACTCTTCAAATAAAACTCGTTCGACCGTCACACAGGCAAATCTATTTGTCAGAGAATATTTGTTCATGTTATAATCAAATTATGGATGGCATGGTTGGCCGAGCGGTTAGAGCGCTGGCCTTTCACCGCTGTGGTCCGGGTTCGAGTCCCAGCTCGAGCGCCTGGATCATATGTGAATTGAGTTTGTTTGATGTGTTGTTCTCTACCATGCCACGAGGGTTTTTTCTCCGGGTTCTCCGGTTTTTCCTCCCTCAGCAAAAATCAACATGTGAGTCGAGTGATTATTTGCAAAATACGTAATGTAGAGGTAGTGTGTGTGAGAGTACAGTGTCCCCTAATTAGTGCGCAAGCGCTAGAAGACTTGGACACCAATCTCGTACCCAGAGCCTGCGTTCCTCTTGGTCAGCGACCGAGAAACGAGAGGCTCTGGCCAATACAGTTATTTGGAGCACTCTGATTGGTTGACAGAACAATAGGAGCGTTTGAATTTTACATTCTTCGCATATTTTGAGAATCGAGATTTCCCAGAATTATCCTAAATTATTACTTCCAGATCAATTTTCGATAAGTGAAATTGTTCAGGGTAGCCTGAACCATTGTCAGAATATAAAAAGATTGTCAGACTACTTCATGTCGAGAGGATGTGAGCAAGTGATAAGATTTAGTGCAGTTTTAATAGGAGATTTGTGGCCCGTTGGTCGTTGAAGGTCGTGCTTCGAAAAGGGCCGTTGGACTATCGATTCAAATTCACTTGACAGGCTTCAAAACGTGAAATAAATCACACAAATGACTCACATAAATATCATTCTTTACCTCTGAGTATATTTCTAAATACGGTGCATAAAAATAAGCTCTCGATCAGCAATTTTCTGTCACAGATTGAGCTTGACATGCGCAGTTAAGCCAAGTCCGCAAATAGCGGACTAAAAATTTGTGTTGGCCAGAGCCTCTCGTTTCTCGGTCGCTGACCAAGAGGAACGCAGGCTCTGGGTACGAGATTGACTTGGACACTTAAATACACAGTTATAAAAAATACAGTTATAAAAAATCAGCCAAGATCATAATAATCTTTGTTTTATTGATAAATAAATAAAAGTATTCTTATAATAAAAATTGTATATCTCATTAGCGTGGTGCACATCGAGTGCAAACACTGAACCCGTGAAACACAAAATAATTCAAAATAAAAACCTTTAATATGATGAACTAGCAAGTACCGTGAACTGCTCATTATAAGCTCCACCCTGACGATTATAAGCCCCTCCTCTTTTCTTCGTTTCTTGTCAAAACTTACACCACACTACACCGTAAATGGTACAATAACAACTCTGATATATTAAGGCGCTGTTACACGCTAAAACTTTTATCTGAAACTTGCCTTGATCGCCGATGCGAGACGAGTTTCATAAGGGGTGTTACAAGCTGAAATTTTGTCCTGAAACTTATTCGCGACACAAGTTTCTGTTGCAGGAGTAGAAAGCAGTTCTAGTTTTCGTGAAACCGTCTCGTGAAACCAACCCGGGGAAAGTTTCACCTGAATGTTACACGGTGCAATGCATAGTGAAAATTGTCTCCCAACGGCGATTGAGGCAAGTTTCCGAGGAAAGTTTCAGGGTGTAACAGCGCCTTTAGTAAGATATTGCTGATTTTCAATCATTCCCTTGAGAGTCAAAATATAAAATAGTGGCAGCCATGAACGAACAAGAAACGCTAATTAACAAATTGAAGGTGGTTTTGAGTTGTCTGTCCTCTTATTGACACACTCTTGACGTCATAAAATGTTCAAAACTCAAGTGGAATCACGAGCGCAGCGAGTGGTTTCACTGCAAAGTTTTGAACATTTTATGGCGTCAAGAGTGTGTCAATAAGAGGACAGACAACTCAAAACCATCTTCAATTCGTTTTTTACAACAATTATTTGAGATAAAAGTTAAAAAATTCTTTTCAAACGGGGCGGCAACAGAACGAGCGCGCGCGCTGAAACGCGTCAGCAGTGTGTCTGTCCTCTTATTGGCACACTCTAATCAACCAATCAGATCGCGAGATTAGCATCAAGTGTTGTAAAATGAAAAATCTTTTGATGGCTGCTGTGACGTCACTTACAACCCAGCAATATACTAGCTTTCAAAACTGACTGCTGGATCGGCTCATCAGTTTAAATCCAGTTTTAAGCCCTCCCCCTTCACTTATAAGCCACTTAAAATCCCTTATGAGCCTGTATAAAGCCTAGCGCTTATAAGCCGCAGTTCACGGTAAATGATAAAAACAGCATAATTAATTACTAGTCACTGATTTTCATTAGTATCACTATTCAATTTTAGAAAATGTTTCACGGATATTCTTTGCATCCGGTTTCAATGTCAATCCCGCTAACTCTGAACATGCAGTGTAACTATAGTTATGGGATTCCTGTGTACTTGTGTAATATTCAAGGTGCAACATTTGCTGGGCTACCTGTGTATCAATGAATGTATTGAAGCTGGGTTTCCTGTGGTGATCATATTAAATCTAACAATCCTTCTAACGTATTATTATTCAAGGTGCAACATTTGCTGGGCTACCTGTGTATCAATGAATGTATTGAAGCTGGGTTTCCTGTGGTGATCATATTAATTCTAACAATCCTTCTAACGTCGCAGGCTCCTTGGTGCTGTGCTCCTCTACTCATCACTTCGAACGCTTTGATGATTACAAAGATCAACAACAATTCTGACCTTTTGACACCTTGAAGCAGGGCCTCAGGGATCCCAACAATCAGGGAGCAATGAAGATCACCGTCCCTGCTGTAAGAAATGCAAGGCAAGCTCCTCGTCTTCCATAAGAGACGTTCTGTTATCGTCATTTTCATCTTCGCTTGTTTCACTTTTCTGTCGTTTTCGTAGCTTTTTGGATCTGAAAGTGAGATTAAAACTTAGCAAGGAAATTTGACAAGGAAATCTTTGGTAAGGAAGAGTTGTGTTGGAGAGCGAGGGAGGGATTGGAGAGCGAAGTGGTGAACATCGCATACAAACACCGCTGCTAACGCCCGCCGCACACGTTGAGAAACTCCTCGAGGAAACTGCCACACGAGGCACTTAGCTCAGACGATTTCTCGCCGCAGATGTTGCATCTTTGGCAACGCGAGACCAAAAATAGAGCATGTAAAAGAGAACACGGTGAAAAAAGTGCCTCGCGTCGCAATTTCCTCACACAGTTTCTCAACGTGTGTGGCGGGCTTTAATGAATGCGCATGTCTCTCTTATAAAAACCGTTAACCTCTCTTATTTCCTCATTTCACATGAGCTCAAAATCAAGCTTAAAGAATGATATGGAAAACTCTAGTGACAAAAAGAAAAAGTTCTAAAAATATTGCTTGGGATTCCTGTGGTCAATACGCGAGAGCACGTACGTAAATCTAACAGGACTGAAAAACATACAAACACGTAAGATTTTTAAGAAAAATAGCTGTAATACAAGCAATAGAAAAAAGGACATAGTATGAAATCAAAGCTAGTACTATCAAGAGACCATAATACTAAGAGAGCGAAACTCAGTATTGATGTCTGTGCCATGTTCGCGGCGACTAAGGCTATTTTTAGTAACTTCGCCATCGCGCGCGCAAGGCCCTCAACCAATAGAATTTGATTTTTGACGTTCGCGCGGACGGGACCGTTTGAATTCTATTGTTTAAGAGCCTTGCGCGCGCGATGGCGAAATTACTAAAAATAGCCTTAGCCGCCACGAACATGGCACAGACATCAATACTGAGTTTCGCTCTCTTAGTATTTTGACTAGTACATAGCCCTGTCACGTGACTCTCTTGCATACCATGGCTCGGTCGGGACTGGGAACTATGTATCCCCGTGTCAATATGGCGGACGTTTTGCTCAATGCGGGAAGGACGTCTAGTTCGCTCTTTTCAAACAGTTAGCGTTGATAATATTAATCCAAGGTGTGTACACTGAAACTAGATGGGAGTGTGACGATCGAGCGGACACTTGTGAAGACTGCCTGGCGAATTTTCCACACTACAGTTCAAAAATGGACGCAAAAATGAGCTTAGCTTTCATGTAGACGTAAGTCTTTCAAATAAAAAAGTTAGAAATGCAAGTCATTTTTGAAGACTGATTCAGTTTCAAAGACGATTTCCGTATAAGTTTCACTCGCTTAAATAAAGGTTGTACTTGTGGATTTGTGTTGATAGGCTAAATTATTATTTTTTGTCATTTAATAGCATTCCTCGACCCAATCATAGATGCGATTGCAAGAGGATGGGTACTTTACTTTACAAATTTTGGCATTTATTTTATAAATAAAATCATAATATTCCCATCAGTATATGGTGAAAAGAATCATGTATAGATTACAAGTTAAACAGCTGGCTTCATTGCTCATCTATGCTCATCTTTTCAGATGAGCGTGTTTCATTATTGTTGTGTAAATCTTGAACACTCTTGCGTTCATGAACTGTTGTATACATAATTTTATCACATGTACTTCTATTATTCTAATAGATATTTAAGATGTTTTCTATTTTTGCTACAAAAATTATACATACTTTACATTAACACAAATGCTATCCCTTCAGAACATTGCTTTCAAAAACAATTAGCAAATGTTGCTTCCAGATTCTTATCAAAACAGTCAAATATCTTGTTGCTTCACCAAATTTTGTGCCAGTGGAACAGTA
Organism: Telmatactis stephensoni; assembly: GCA_029948255.1. Classification (NCBI taxonomy): domain Eukaryota; kingdom Metazoa; phylum Cnidaria; class Anthozoa; order Actiniaria; family Isophelliidae; genus Telmatactis; species Telmatactis stephensoni. The sequence continues at coordinate 180,563 of JALIZF010001675.1, forward strand.
AAACTCCTTCGCATTCACAAAATATTCTCCCATTTAATCAGAACATCATAAAATAGATGAAAATGGGAAGGGAATAAGCCCCAAGTGTGATTACATATTACCCTCTCTCTATAACAGAATCCTTTTCAAGTAGCTTTTGTTCACTAATTAAAACTATTGTTTGTATTCTTGTAGAAATTTAAACTAATTTGTATATGAAAGGGCTTTGAAAAGGATTCTGGTATAGAAAAGAGCTCAAAACATCATGGTTTGGGGGAAAATGGATAGAGGATTGGAAAGCCAATATTGTTCCCTTTCCTTACCAGCCCTCTTCCAAGGGCCAGCAATGCATGAGAATTTAAGATGGGGAGACAACTGACAAAAGTATCGCTTGCAGCACTTCACTTTCTATAAGAAATGGCTAGTGTATGAAATTATTAGAATATAGTAATGAGATACTATATCAATTGAAAGAAAGTAGAAAAAGGTTTTTTTTTGACCAAGCTGCAAACCTTGGGTATATTGTTGCACACTTCAAACAAGAATGTGTGTATCGAATCTCATGGTTATCCGATAGGTCTCTTCTTGAAAAATTTCTTTTGTGCATGCATTAAACTCACTATTTCCTTCCTTCACAGTCTTTTTACATGAAGTTATGTAGACTTTAAGATGGCTATTACCCAACAAACAAGAAAATAATGTGCACCATATGCACACAAATTTAGATAAAGGGTTGTAATACTAATCAATGCAGATATTCCTTGGTACAGTCATTCATTCTGTTTGCTTTACTTCAAAGCAGCAATTCCATTTCCATAATTGTTTTGAGACCTGAAAGGATTTTCATGACTTTCCCACTTACAATTGAAAGTGACTTTTTTGATGATATTTTTTCAATGGTATAAAATGGTATAATTAACTTTCCTATTCTGGAAAAAGTAATCTCAGGACATCCATCAAAAAGTCACTTAGGTCATTTTAACAGTGAACCCTTCAATTCCTTAATGGTTTACAACTGACTTTTTGGGTTCCCCTTAAATAGAATACTCAGTAAAATATTGACCAATATCCTTTTATCATGGACTAGTTTTAAACTGTACATGCTGTTTATGTGCATGTCCACACACTCTTTGCATGCATTCCCTCTTATCCCTATCCTTCAATTCACTTTTGCATAATGGTATTGCTCTTTTACAGAAAACAGGAATGGATTTAGGTTAGGGCAAAGGGGACACATCCCTTCCCTTTTGGAAATTTGAATACCATTTTTTGAATACCTTTTTGACTCACTCGTACTCCAAAGGATTATTATGTTATTATGTGAGTTATTGCTATCACTTCTTAATGGCATAAAAAAATGTGTAACTGAATAGCCTATTGTTACACAAATCCTCCAGCCTGCTTTGAGCACATCCTTTTACTGTAGATGGCCCAATATTGTCTGAAATGAAACTAGCTAGTGTGGATACCTCTCTGAGGCTGGCAGGCACTAAGAGCTTGTCCTGAAAGTAAGGTAAGGTCAGGTATTGGTCCTAGAGTTACTGTATGCCTTTTTCATTGACTTTTGCTTTACTCATTGGTTTTGTGCAGTATCCATGAGTTGTCTCATTGACACCTTTCACTTTTTAAATACCTTTTTTGAAACCAATGTTGCATGCCCCCTCTTGTAAATTTATTTGTAAATACCTTTATCTTTTTTAAGTGTAGGAAAGTGTAGGAAATGTTCACCCTATTACTATATATATCTATGTGCCTATTACTATATATATCTATGTGTGTGTATGTGTATATTTGAGGGCCACTGGGTTATCAGTGCAATTATTATAAATTGTAACTGTTGTGTGTTTTACCCTCGTTTAAATAAAGTTATTATTCTTATTCTTGATGATTATGTTATGGATATCTTAAAATTATTATAAGGGAAATGGTAGCACATCTAAGCTACTCTAAGCTTTCACACACTTAAACAGCAACAAAATTATGAAGTGTTTATCTACTTATACACAAGAAAAATTGTATTACATTCATGTTGATTTGGAAATTTTTTTGATAAATTATGAGCAAGAATATGGGTGTGAATTTTTTTACTGACTTTCTTTCCAAAATAGAACAATATCATGACAAAGAAAGTATGTACAAAACTGATTTAGAACTTGTAGGTACTGAAATGTGTTTTTGGAGATGCCTGTGGAGTTGAATTATTGACACAATTGACCCCTTGTACTCTCCTGAGGACTTTTACTTTACAACCTCTCACGACCAAGTTCTACTGTTACTATATTAAAGTTCACATATTACTGGGCTACCTGTGGTCGCCCAGTCTTAAATTACCTTTGTTTTTTCTGATTCGCGTGCAGACAAAATGCCAAAATTGCGCAATACACCTCCCCGTAATGCTTTGCGCGCGCAGGGTTCAAGGAGTGACTAGATACAAAATGGCCGCCATTACATATGACATTTCCAAGTAAGTTTTTAACCATTTTCTTCGGGATTATTGTTGTTCCTCCCATATGTTAGATAGAATTACCGTTTACAAATCTAGAGGAGATTTCTTGTTCAATATTTTGCTGATTCATAGAAGATTTTAAAGCTTCATCGATCGTACTTGAAATAAGACGGCGGGGACTTCAAATCGGTCTTCTCAAAACCTAACCAAAGCATTCTAGAATCTATCGGGAACCACACACAGTTCCATTAGACGTAGTACTTTTATTGTCAATAATAAATTTAAGAAATATACATGGAAATAAAGCTTTTGTTTTTTCAAAGTCTTGTTTTGAACAGTGATATTTTCATGTGCGTGATCGAGAAAGAATACCAGTCTCGAGAAATACACGCATCAAAAATAAATCCAGGAAAACTACAAGTCATCTGTTAAAAATAATTAAATTATCACAGAGGAGTGAATCATTCCAATTTTATTCTGTCAAGTGATATACTGAAACAAATCCTGGTCCTATTGATCCCTTTAAGACTATCCAAGCACCTTATTGTCAAAACAAAGTGTTGTTGTTTGGGTTGAATGTAGGTACCAAGTGCATGTGTACTGAGCCATGTCCCTTACATCACTAATATTTGCCCACAGAAATAATGGTATTTCATCATCAATAATTAGTTCAAATAATGAACATTGGTAATGAACTGTATGGTAGTTTATCTAGACTATCCCGACAAACATTTTTAATGTTATAAACAGAAGAACCTGAAATAATTTCCATATTCACTACTACCTTATCGATATCTTAAGATAAAATACACTACAGTCCAAGCTGCTACAATATAATGATATTTTCATGACTGTTGTACACTTGTCTAGAAATTTTTGATTACTATGTACATCATTGGTGAATATAATGCAGTCAGTTAATCACACAAAATTATATCTCATTCATAATAACAATTGGTTGTAGTACTGTAGCCATGTACTGTACCTCAGATGGTAAAAACTATTTGATTCACATGCTAGAAATGCAATTGCTATGCTTCACCCTCAAGGAACCTGTGCCCTTACTTAGAATGCTGCTGTGCTATATATTTGTATTCTCTTTGTTTTTCTCTGATAAAATCTACCTGGTATTGGAATTCAGAAACTTTAAGGTCAACTGTTGAACATGGAACAAAATTCCACAGTTCACTTAATACTTCTGCTGAACAGCCTATAATTAGATGCACATATCTGTACCACCCAATGCCAATAGCCACAGGTAGCCCAGTAACGCTGGCGATCAGCGTCTAGTTTGATTTAAGCTTATAGTCATTTCAAAAACACTGCATGTGAAGTTTCAGAAAGCACTGTGCACAAATATATTAAGAATTTTTTGGGTCTATGAGGGGGTTAGTAACAGCCCTGTCACAACCATGTTGAATTATTGTGTTTTTACGTTTTCCGTAATGTGCATTGTGATTGTTCAAGTTTTAATCAGTTTCAGTAATTTTTCGAGGAAATAAAAAATGATTCAAAACAGTTTTAAAAAAGCTATTCAAGAGCCTCTACAGATTAAACAACAAAATCATTTAGCGACCGACTGCACAAAAATGTCAAATACTGATCAGAACTTTCCTCGAGGACTTTTCGTTGGCATTTATGTTTTGTTTCTTGCAGTTTTGTTTTCCACAAAACTAGGCAAATTGAGCTGGTACTCTCGCATCAAAAATCGTCAAATTTCCACTATACATACATTCTGAGTTTTGAAGGAGCATATGTTGCAGTCGGAATGCTTCGTTACTCCATTGCAAGTTTCGTCTTGACAAATGTTTGCATTTTCGAAGCAAGAAAATTGATTTTCTGCGTTTTCTTTGTCTTCTTCGGCCGCCATCTTGGTCCGCCATATTGACACGGGGAGACAAAGAAATTGACCAATCGTGTTCAAGTATGCAAGGTCGGACGACAGCCAATCAGAATGCAGCGCGTTCCGGGCTATGTACTAGACAAATTATGGTCTCTTGGTACTATAGCCTACAAATCTCTATAGACCACTTTCACGTGACGTCAAAGCAGCTCAATTTGGAGGACGAAACAAAACAAAAGATAGTAAGGTCATGACTTAAAGACTGACGAGTCTGGGTGAGACAAAATTGCGAGGCCTACTGAAATGGATGCTAGTGTGATACAGCAAATAGATTTACATCTTACTTTGGTTCGTGTTCATCTTTGCTCGCTTCGTCAGATTCATTACCGCTATCGTTACCAAGTCTGACTTCGTTACCCTGGAAACAATCACGTCATTATATCATAATGCATTTCTTAAATCAAAATTTCAGCTCTAATTTTAAATCAAGGCTGAAATATCAACTTACCATTTCATCTTCTTGTTTCTTTTCTTTTCCTTTTCGTTTCTTTTTCTTGTGTTCACTTCGTATTCGCTTTCGTTCTCTTTCTCTGTCCTTCTTGTCCTTCAACTGCAGTAGTCTACGGGCATCCTCGATGGAAATCCCGCCAACGTCCCGCACTTGCTCTTCGCCGAGAGGCACTGGTATGATATTGTCTTCTTCTGGTGAATCTTGTTGTTGTATTGTTGGTTCACCAGTTGTTTGTATGGCCTTGAATAGACAAAATAAAGCGAATATTTCTGAAGTAACATCACTGGTAAAGTCTGATCAAGTGCATTACACCTCTAAAGAGCGCCACTTGAGGCTGATATAGCTAATGAAATTGCATAAACATTGCCTTCAATTTTCAAAATAACTAAACGCTGAAGACTAGACCTGAATGAATATTGAAAAATCTGTTGATGTTGTTAGATGATTCCGCAAAGAAGCGCGTGCTCGTGAACGTTAGTTAAAACATCGACAAATTTTGGTATTCCAGACGCTATTATGCAACGCATTCATAAGACAAAACATATGAAAATTTTAAAAACTATTACTAGTGTACTCAGCAACCATTTCGGTCTCAACTTCTAAAAAAGTTCAAACTAATATAGGTAAACAGACTATCTCTTATAATGATTGAGAAGAAAAAAATGACAATATACTTGTAATATAACAGAGCCTGAGGGCTAAGTTAACTGCTATGTTTTCTAGTTAGCCCTCAGCCTATTAGTTCTATTTTGAAAACAGGTAGAAGACTGTAATGTACTATTGTAAAATTAATAATTTTAAAGAGAGAGCAATAAAAAACAATTCCAATTCTATGTTTGATGATTTTGAAAGGTTAATATTTGTGCAGTAGACCTAATCCATCGTGTAACAATGTTTTCCCAATTCAGCGTGACAAACCACAAGAGGAATAATCTACTTTTGGTTTGAAACTCGTCGGATTATCGTCGTTACTTGTTCTCTCGAATTCTTTTGAAGGGGAAAAACAAAAGAAAATGAATCCTCTGGAGGTTTGGCACGCATGAAAACATTGTGATGCGTGGATTAGGTCTATTAGCTATATATTTTTGGCACATGTACAATGAATGTTTGCTGAAATTAAATAACTGTGTACCTACCTCTCCATCATCGTCAAAAACTATTTTAGTATTCAGTTTGATTTTCTTGTTGACAAGTTTCTTGACTTGTTGAATCTTGGATGCGACTGACTTTTCCTTCTTGGTACTTCGTGGGGTTTTCTACAAGAAAACAAGAAGCTTGTTATGTAAAGTACAAATCCATACTTTTGGCACATGTACAATGTAGGTTTGCTAAAACTGAATAACTGTGTACCTCCCTCCCCATGCATCATCGTCAAAAACTATTTTAGTATTTAGTTTGACTCCGTTATCGAGCCTCCTGTACGAATGAAAGTGCAGCCAAAACGACATCAAAAAATGAATCGACGCTGTGACGAAATTTTTGTTTGCAAAAGGTGACAGAACACAGCGCCTGTGAATTTTGAGATTTTGAAGGAGATTTTCGCGAGGAAAAATAAAAACTGCTACAGCCTTGTGATCAGAAGGAGGAAACGTTTAACCAGGTACATGTATTAAGCGGACCCTTTACTAAGCAGGTACCCATTATTAAGAGGGCACTAGCTCAGGTCCCGGCGAAAATTTCTTCGCATATCGACGATTTTCAAAAATGGCAGCCTAGTACATGACAACGAGGCCTCAAAGCGTGGCGACACATCTATTGTTATCAAAGACGATGTTGATGATGATGATGATGAATACTATATTTATTGAGGGTGAAAACATATTTACTGGTGACCCAGTAAATATGAGGACGATGTGGTCCTCTTCCTTTTGAAATACCTATTTTCAGTGCATTTTACAGGATGTACTTAGACTCATTTGATGCCATGATGATTTGGAAGCCTTTCTGGCCGCGTTCTCGTGAACAATGAGCCCGCCATTTTTGAAAGTCGTGTATTTACTGTAAATTAGACCTCAACTTAGCGGACACATATATTATATAAGCGGACACCAGACAAGGTCCCAATTAAGGTGTCCGCTTAGAGGTGCCAATAATTTTGAGATATTCTACTGTACATAACTTAAAGCTATATACCGTCACGTCAATCATTACCTCTGGCTCAAGTGGCATGGGTTCAACTTCAACATTTGTTCTCTTCAAGAAGAGAACACTGTCATCTTGGTCAGCGGTATCATCAGCTCCTGTAAAAGTAGCTACCAGTCCCCTATCTTTTGTTGGTTTGGTGTCAGCGTCTTCAGGATCAGATTCCTCTTCACTACTGTCGCTATCATCGACGTCAAGGTCTCCTGGTGATGACTCGTGCTTGGAGGGTGTCTGACTACCAAATTTCTTTTCAGCTTTCTAATGAGAGATAATGATTAACAAATAGATTCAAGTTTTCCGTGCATCTATACTCAAATAGATGCACAGATGACATCAAAATTTGGTGAGAACATCGCTTGGCATGAATTTTTCTCACATTTGAATAAAATAATAAAATAAATAATAAAATAAATATATAATCTTCTACAGCAGATCCACGTAGTGGCTATTCTTCTGCTGGCGCTCACACTCACTACCTCTACATTAAATATTTTGCATATATCGTTCAACTCCCTGTTGATTTTTGCTGAGGGAGGAAAAACCAAAAACCGAAGAACCCGGAGAAAAAACCCTCGTGGCATGGTAGAGAACAACACATGAAATAAACTCAATTCACATATCATCCGATGTCCAAGCCAGGAATTGAACCCGAGACCACAGCGGTGAGAGGCCGGTGCTCTCACCACTCGGCCAACCATACCACCCATTGTTCTCACTGACCTCTTCTGAGCATTAGTTAGAGTACAGAAGCATGGAAAAATCGAATCTATTTGTTTTATGTAACATTTATCGAGAGATGGGAATGAATGTTATCAGTCATCCAGTGGAATTGAAATAAGAATTAAGAGGGGATTTTTTTCAAGTTCGAGCAGTGAACGACAAAAACTCCTGAGTTGAAGAATAGCTGTTGTACAAGACTAAAATCATTTCTGTCAGAAAGTTGAAGTTGTTTGTAAGTAGTTTTGGCCAATGAAATTTGAATCAAAGTGTTAATCCAAAGCGAAAATTTGGATCGAAAATGAGATTTAGGCCTTCATTTGCTCATTTACTAAATGTTTTCTTTATATTCAGCTTGAAAAAGCTTAATCCCAACACAACTTCAAGAAAAAGTCTTTGTACAATTCAAAAATCCGTTTTAAACGGGTATATTATCTTGGTACATCAGTTTTGAACCGGTAGAAAAAGGTTTTGTGTATTAATCCAGAACGAAAATTTGGATTAAAACTCGCACGAAGGTCTAGTTTTTGGCGCTTTTCGCCATTATTTCTCGTCATTGAAAAAAATCTCCTCTTAAAATTAAATCACTTACTGGAAATAGGATTTGTAGCGGAGTGAGCGACTTCAGGCAACTGAAGTTTGGTTCAGTTTCCTCATGAAGACCAAAGGTTTTGGTCGCAACGTAACACACTCCGCCACAAATCCTACTACCGTAAATGATTTGATTTTAGTACTAATTAATGGAAACAATTTAACCATTTAGAGGGCGCGTAAAATTCTGTGACGTCATGTGTAATATACCAGTTATTACACAATTGTATAAATCATGCTTCAATGCTCACTTCTATACCATTATTATCAGACTAGTTGGTCACCGCACGTTCAGTAATTTTGAACATTTCGCTAAGTACTTGGTGTGTTCAATACCAATTGTGTGCAACACCAAGTGTATCAAATAGATCGATTGTATATCAATGGATGTATCATCTATTGATACAATTGGTGTTGCAAACACCAAGTACTTACCTACATCCACAGCACTGTTTCTCAGTCATACAAAAATTGCTCTATCGGTAATATCACCACGTGTACACGCGTTGTATCCATGACACAAAACCCAAAAGTATTAACCAATCACTTTCATAGCTATCACAATGGCTTTCATAATCACTATCTCTATTATGAACTTATACAACAACCACCACCACCACCCCCACCACCCCCACCATCATCATCATCATCATCATCACCACCACCATCATCATCATCATCATCATCATCACCACCACCACCATCATCATCATCATCATCATCATCTTCGTCTTTTATTTACCTTCAAAAACCTGATTCTTGGTGCATTCGGTAGACCAAGTGATCTGAATAACAAAGGTTAGGATGGTTAATTCTTATAAATGGTTCAAGATTATGTACTTATTGACTGAATTGGAGGGCCGGACGCCAAATATTTTCCTGTCTAGCCCGACCTAACTCATTCAATAAGCATTTTACCATATGACTGTTTTTATCACCAATTTATCTGTATTTTTGGCGCGCGCGAAGGTCCGGTTCCGGATACGGGTTTTTCCGGTCCACATTCGAAAAGCCGTTCGGCCCCGCTGACGTCACGTTTTCCTAAGGTTTTCTTAAGAGCGCACGCGGGTCGAACTTCAACTAAAGGACACCTCTCCATCTGATTTATAGAGAAACCTCTGTACAACGACCACCTCTCGACAACGACCATCTGTTCCAAAGTGGTCGTTGTGGAGAGGTTTTGACTGTAATAATATTTCTGGGATTGCGATTAGCTAAGTAAAAAATTATACAGGCAATTATATCTTTTCCTGTTTCTTGGTCAACTTCTATTACTTACAAAGCAAAGGCTTCCACTGGTAGTTTATGAGCATCAAATATTTTCTTGTTTGATTGGAGAAACACGGATCTAACGTATGATACTATGGACTGTTGAAAGAGTAAAACAAAATATAACAAAAGAAGAGACTTGTGAAACTTTATGGCACTGTGTCGTGCGAGAGTCAGTTGTTGCTGCTATTATAAAATCGAAATTATCTTTGCCATAACAGATCTTATCAAGAGACCATAATACTAAGAGAGCGAAACTCAATATTGATGTCTGTGCGATGTTCGCGGCGACTAAAGGCCCGGACACACGGTGCAACATTTGCTGCCGAGACATCGCGCGCAACACAATGTTGCAGCGTGTGTCCACCCATTCCAATGTTTCGCGAAACGTTGCGCACAACAGCCACAGAAGTAGGAGTGAGTTCTACTTCTGCAATTGTCCAGACCTGTTTGCGCGCAACATTCAGGCACGAGATGTTTCAGTGGTGGACACACGGTGCAACCGTGTTACGCGCGGTGTTTCAGCAAATGTTTCGGGTAAAGTTGCATCGTGTGTCCGGGCCTTCGGGCTATTTTTAGTAACTTCGCCATCGCGCGCGCAAGGCAAAATTAAACTATAGAATTCAAAAGCCGAAAGCAAACGATTCCGTCCGCGCGCACGTCAAAAAATCAAATTTCTATATTGTTTGAAAGCCTTGCGCGCGCGATGGCGAAGTTACTAAAAATAGCCTTAGTCGCCGCGAACATTTGACACCGAGCTTCGCTCTCTTAATATTATGGTCTCTTGATCTTATTCTAATCATTGTCTGTTTCTATCAAAAATATTGATCATTTCGCTGTCATCATCTCATTACTCTCTCATCGTTACGGGTACCCATCAACAAGATCAACTACCACCACCACTACCACCACCACCACCACCAACAACAACAACAACAACAACAACAACAACAACAACAACAACAACTTCAACACCAGAAACAATAATAACATCACCAACACCAAAAACACCACCACACAACCAACACCAACATCACCACCAACACCAACAACAACAAACAACAATAACAACTTCAATACCAGAAATAATACCAATACCAACACCAAAAACACCACCACAACACAACCAAAACCAAAATCACCAACAACTGTCACCATCCACAACCAACACTTATACCAATAACAACAAAAACAACAACAATACGAACAACACACTTGCCAATAACAACACCAACAACATATAACAACTGCAACAGCAACAACACCAACACTGCTGGTGCCACTGCCACTAATAACAACATCAATAAGAGAGACACCACCACAACTACTACATATCCACAATTTCCCATATCAACCATCAATTTCCACTGTTTGTTTTTACCAACTGACACAAGGCATTTAATTTTAATCTCTAAGTTTTGAAAAATCATATTAGTGGCCAACCTTTTGTGCCCAGTGCTTCAGTTCTAGATCCTGTGCACAGAATGCTTCTAGTTTTGACTGAATATTTGTTAGTTTCTTGGGGTTTACCCTGTCAGTAAGAAACAACAAATACTATCTGGTTAGGTTTTTCACTTAGTTTTTTATAGTTGGGGTTGGGTGTGGTGGCATTACCTTGTTGGGGGACTTTGTGCGCTATTGTAACTGTCACCTGCCTTATGGGCAAATCATTAAATAAAAAATAAATAAATAAATAGTTGGTAGGGATAAATGAATAAAAGGCCATCCATCTGATTTTTGGATAATATCAAATTGGAACTAGTCCTCTGTAAACACAGTGTTTCATCATCATCTCACTTCCATCACATTTGTTTTCAGTCAAATGAATACATTTATATTATTTGTTTATTCAACCCACTATAATTTAAAACATTTTAAATAGTGCAATGTAAAAATCTAGGGCTAGAGATTGAAAAACAGATCGAGTGTCATGCTAGTCCTTTTTTAAACACTCAAGTCTCACCCTTTTGATAAAACCCACATTTAGCATATTTATCACCCTTTCGAAAGTAGATTTGGTATGACTGTGAAAGCAGCACTGCATGGTCAGGCACAGTTACAGCAGGAATTTCATATGTCTTATAGACATGTACATGTAGTTTTTATAGACAACATGGCACTGACATGGTCACAACACACTGTGCAGTCTTTTTTCACACTCATAAGAAATTTGCTCTATAGTGCATTTACAGGTAACATAACTATTTAAAATATATATAAAATATTCTATTATTCTATGCTAAAAATACAAAAGCTTACCTGATCATGTTGATTGGTACTTTTTTCTCTTCAAGGGCCTGTAAGCAAAAATACAATAACTAGTACAAAATGTGCTTACAGACACCTAGCTACCAGTACATAATACGGACACCTCTCTATAACAGATAGGTCTCCAAAAGCTGGGATGTTTCAAAAGCTGGCAATCTATTTCCTTGTAAATAAAACCTCTATAAAATGAACACCTCTGTATTATGAACACTTTCCATAGCCCTTTGGTGTCTGCTTTAAAGAGATTTTACTCTGTAGTTGTTATCATTACATTTGGTTTGTGAATTGGACCTAATTTATACTTGTTTGTTTATCAAACAGTCACCTTCAACATCTCTGGTTCCTCAGATGGAAGAAGAACAAGAAGAGATTGTCCATCTTTTTGATATCTAAAAAGTTGATAGAGGAAAATAATAATTATTACTAAGTAGCTATAATTCAAGATTGTGTAGTTCCAGAAAATATCCATACCCCACCGTGAAGGGAATTGGAAATTCCGGAGGGGAGGGAGGGGGTCAGAAAAACAAAATTACAGAGTTTGTATGGAAGAAAAATGGAAGTTCCAGAGTGTAGGGGGGTCCATTTACAAATTCCCTCCTTGGTGGGGGTATGGATATTTTTTGGAACTACACATTGTGCTTATAATTTTTATCTATCTCTTAGATATTTGTCCTTCCTTCTACTTTCTCCTTCTGGCCCTCCCTCCCTCCCTTTCTTCCTTCCTTCCTTTTTACATGTACATGTACCTTAGCTTCCTTAATTTCCCTCCTTCCTTTTCTTCCTTCACTCATTCATTTGTTTGTTCCTTCCTTCTTTTCTTCCTTTCTTCCTTTCTTCCCTTCTTTCTTTCTTCCTTCCTTCTTCCTTCTTTCTTCCTTCCTTCTCTACTTCCTTCCTTCCTTCCCTCACTTCCTCACAGTCTCCCTCCTTCTTGCTTCCTTTCTGAGCCAGTAGAATATAAATCAACAAGGACAAGATACAAATTGCTAAGTAAGTTGTAATCACCTTGCAGTTCTTCCTGCTCTGTGTATGTATGTGTTTGCATCTTCAGGACAATCAAGCTGCACCACCCAGTTGACAGCAGGAAAATCTTATGGTGGAAGGGAAAGTATTTTATTTTAATGTAACTGGCAAGGGCCACAAGTTTATAAGTGCTATCACTTTTACGTGTTACCCTCTTTAAATAAAGTCCTTACTTACTTATTTACTTACTAACTAAAATAACACAGACTACACAGTCATGTAATTTTATATCCAAATTTTCATGTTACAAAATAATTTTACTGTCTTTAGTGAATGGCCAAGTGACTAATTAATTAATTAATCAATCAGAAAATAGGTCTGGATGGATGAAATAGCCCAGATGATGGATGAAATATAGGGATGGATGAATATGGGTGAACAGAACAATGAAAGAGTGGGGGGGAGAATTTCAATGAATTCATGAGTAATTATGAATACAATCTGATGCTAAAAGTTCAAAGAATGTTTAACTTTTGACAGAATATACCATGTTTCAAAATATTTCTGAATTTGAGTGAGACAGAAGGAAATTGTTGGTATGAGCTTGGAATGAATTACAATATAAAGTGATAAGACTAAATTTGGATAATATTATGCATATTTAAAGATAAAAGACTCATTCTCACAATTCTATTTGGTCTTAGATTTAGATCCAATAGATTCAGATTCAGATCTAAGTCCGTCTACATTTTTTGGAACAGCAGGGGCGGATCCAGGATTTTGCAAAGGGGGTGTCCCAAATAGGGCTCTTGAGAGATGACGTCCCATCCAAGATGGCGTCCTCCTAACAATGGAATCTGATGATGTCATCTTGTATGGCACTAGGGGGTGTCCTGTGCACCTATGGACACCCCCCTGGATCCGCCACTGAACAGGTATATAAAAGACAACATGAAACTAATTTGTTTATTGCAAGTTGGAAATTGTCCAAGACTAACAGCATCAAAAGTGAAAATAACTTTAAGATGATAACAAAATAAGACAAATTACATTATATACATGTAGGACAAGAGGAAAGGACAAACTAGGAAACGAGAAAACTGTTGAACCTACCCAGTCCTCTAGCAGCAATATCAGTAGCAAATAAAACACAGTTAGTCTGTTTACAAAACTCTTCATAGATCCCTACTCTCTTCAATTGCTTTTGTTTTCCATATAAGGCCATTAATGGAACACCTGGGCGGAGTCGTCGGAAACTCTCGTAAATGTATTTAACCTTGGAAAAGAGTGAGAGGTTGTTAGAAGTAGAGATAGTATGTGAAACTATGCCTCTCTTTTTCAAATATTAATAATAACTAATAAAAATCAATAATAATTAATAATAATAAACTTTATTCAAGTGTCATGTAGCGTTAGCACTAAATACTAATTGGGGATATTGTAAAATATAATAGAAAGGAACAAAATTCCATTGTAATATATTTAATTAAATTAATATTAAATCTCTGTATACAGTACAAGTCATGTACAAATATTTAAAAATAGACCTCTATGAGGCCATGTGGTTACTGGCCTCAAATCCAAATATAGATATAGACACATTTCAAGGCCTGTCCCTGGTTGGGGGTGGGGGTACTAGGGGTAGGGGTTTACTTCGACTAGTGCATACACACACACCGACTTTGTCCTAGTGCCCTTGGTAAGTTTATTGAAATTCAATATTTTTTTATGTTCTATTTGACCTGATGCGTTTGGTCACGTAATGGATAAAACATCTGAAACATGAACAAAAAAATACACGATTTGTTGTGTCAAAAACGCCGTTGTAGAAGTCTTTACAGCAAACAATTTAGATATACAGTGAAATAAAAAGTTGAATAAACTGGTATATTAGCAGGTAATATTTTTGCATGTGAGATATATAATAATACCATGCATGATAATAGAAAGACAAAGGCAAACACTAATAGCTGTTGACAGACAAATTAAAGATCTTTACTACTGCGGCTTGTTGAACTACAGGCAACCAGGGTACGGTTCGTGGTGCGTACTGCATCTTGTTAAAAAGTTTATTAACGACAACATGTCAATCGCTCTTACTCTAGCGGCAGCTAATCTAAATGTCCTTTTTAAGCCGGTTTTGGGCTTCTTTTACATGGGCACGAGTGAACGCACGAGTGCGTCTAGTTAATAATCGACTTCAACACCCTCGGACGGGCGAACGAAGTTCGCATATCTTTCGGCTTGACAATTCGGCTCTACTTCGGGGATTTCCGAATTACGCACGCACGCACGCACCCTTGAAGCCCATGACATAGTGTGTTACTGGCATAAAGCCAGTAACCACAAAAATGAATAAAATTTATGAACTACTGACATAATATTCATTCACTGAGTTTAACAATTTATGCTACATGTGGGCTTGATAATGTAAGGAATGTCAGTGACATTATGCCAGGGTTTGGGACGATGGAAGTTCTAAGTTCATTTGCTGAACTGACCTGTTTGCAGCTGGATACAAACACCAGTATTTTGGATTTGAGATGATTACGAATGAAGGAGTACAAAAAATTAAGTTTCTCTTGTAGTTCACAGACCACATAATTCTGAAAGAAGAATTGGTATTAAATATTCAGCATGTGAAAAAAATACCATTTAATTTAAGTGCACGATGTCTTCTAGCACTTGCACTGTTATTGGGGACACTGTAATCTCACACAAACTATCACTACATTCTAACATTCTAGATGCACACATTTCAACTCTCAGCTTACTAGTTCTTTTTTTAACAAAAAGAAAAAAACATATTAAAATGAGGGAGGAAAATTGGAGGACCTGGAGAAAAACCCTTTCCCCAAGGGAGGGAATGAACTAGCAAACAAAGCCCACATGTGATGCCCCATCCGGGAATCATACTCAGGACCACAGAGGTGACAGACTGGCACACTTAATCTCTAATCCACCCTTGCCTTCCTTGTTTCTAGTGACATGGTCTGATGATGATTACAATGTGTAAAGATTGAAAGAACTCTCAGGACTTCATGCACAAGCAACACGCTAAGACAAATGGTACAATAAGGCTATGAAGCCCAGGGAAGGTGGCTACTTCTCAAGAAGGAGTTATACACCTGTATAGGTGGTTCCACCCAAAAGGGGGTCCTAGGGGTTTGCGGTATTGCGGGATTGACCATTTCTTTGTGCGGTATTGCGGTATTTTACAAAAAAATTGCGATATTGCGGGATTCTCAAACCCTGCGGTATGCGGTATTTTCTTTTTTGAGCTGCAGTATTACGGGAAAAATGATTTGAAATTGCGGTAATGCGGTATTTTTTAGGCCTGCGAGATGCGGGATTTTGCTTCTGGCGCTCGATAGAAAATTTCATGGCGCGAGGTCCAGTGGGAGTGGTATTTCGAATTTTTTGTGTGGTGAGCCGTATTTTCACATTTTTCAAGCGGGATTGCGGGATTGACCATTTTTTCGTGTGGGATTGCGGTATTTTCGAATTTTTCGTGCGGGATTGCGGTATTCGTAACCCCCCTAGGCCCCCCTCACCCAAAAGAGGAATGTTTTTCACATTAGATGAAGGCACTTGTATATGAAAGGTATGGTAGAGATTTCACAAGTTTTGTATTGTACTGTCTAGTACATAGGAAATTGTCTTTGAAAAGGGGTACCACTCTTTTGAGAGATTATGTAAGGGGTTCCATCCATTTCTTTATAAGGTAATTATAAAAAGGGGGTACGTTCTCTCTCTTTTACAGAAAAAAGTTATATGTTTAAACCTGTGTTAGTCCTTGTGGTGTACTTGTTTTAGAGTTTTCATGGACTGCAATGTATTCTGGGTCCTACAAACAAAAAGACAAAGCAGGATCAAGAACAATATATTTACCAATGAAGGTAGATCACGATTAGAGTTATGGATAGAAAATGTGAGCAAAGACTACAGGTATTGAAATGAGGGCTGGTTAGAAGACAAGTACAGGTACATGTACAAGAAAAGCAACTAGGTTTATTTTAAGATTTTAAACTAGAGGCCATCTTGCTGTGACAGCCAGGCAAGACTACACACACATTCAATATAATTGAAGGTTAGTTTGTGTTCCTAAAGACAGCCAGGCAAAACTCAGCAAAGTCACCTCACAGCTCCAGTCAATTTGCCCAGCATTGCCTGACACTTAATTAATGAACCCAAATGAGTAAGGCAAGTGAGATGGAAATGGGAAACTAGATTTACCAAAGGAAAGGTTCACCTCAGTTGTATTTCATTGGATATTGGCTGCAAATTACTTCTTTTAGCACCATGGCACTTATTAAATTTTTGGGGTCCCCCCCCCCCCCCCCGGCATTTATTAAGAAATCATAAGGCTCATAAATAATGATTTAATAAGTGAAGCAAATGTTAACAACAAATAAATTAAACATGCTTCAAATATACAAAACATCTATTTTTTACACAATTTCAATGTTGAGTTATACTGCACTTGGTTTTCCTTATTCAAGATAACAGTCTGGTGAAAGTCTCAATTAACGCAATACTGTGTAAACAAATGTGGCACTTATTTGAGGGGAACTTATTTATCATTTTGCCCTTAGATGCAGCGTTTAATCAAGGGAGGCACTTACAGTACAGCGAAAATTGTTGCATCTCGACCTCAAATGTCGGTAAAATTTTGGTCTTTTCTGATCCGTCCATCATTCTTGGGGGCGGAGCTTTCACAAACTCATTCAGTGATTGGTTGATTTGAAAGAAGCTCCGCCCCCAAACTGATTGACGACTCAGAAAAACCCAAAATCAAAACAAAATTTGTAATTTGCTGGTCGCGATGCAACGATTTTGGCTGTAATCGGAGGTGGTGCTAAAACAAGTAAATACAGTATTTAAAGTACAATTAATACTGTCTTATAATGGTAGCCACTTTCATGTGGCCTAAATGGTGATTGTTATACTGTCAGTAGCAGTCTGTAAGTTATATTTGATTTTTGCATGTAAAAATTAAAATCATGATGTAATGATTAACAATTATTTTTACCTGTAAACTAAGTCTTGCTAAGTCTTTGACTGACCTAAATATAATAAAAGGTAGTTATAAGTAAGGTCTGTTAATACCTGGCTACTATCAAACACTTTTATTGGTAAGATCAATCCACATGAATTATGTTCCACAAGCAATGATTTTGAAGGGTTCATGGTCAAGGTTTGCCAGCATCTGTTAGATATACATGTAGGTTAATCTTTTTGTTTACATTTTGCTTATTAGCACTTGCTCATAAATCAAACTTTATAATACAAACCAATACACAAAACAAACAAAAAACATGATGTCATTGTTACTATAAGAACTGAAAATTTGAAAATGGTATCTTATAAATATAATTTTGAAGTAAATTAAAAGACTTTGAAAATTTGAAAAATGTAAAAATAATGTACACGTAAATTTGTGTTGCAAGAACATCTTGTGTCCCTGTACAAGGGTCAGCTTTCTACAATGCCACTAAACCTGTTCCCAATTTGACAGTAATGTGGAGAGGTTCAACTGATATTATTAAGAGTGATACAGTTTAAAAGTTATATTTGCACTTTATGCGCTGTGAAATTGTCCACGCCTTGCAATGAATTCCTAACTGATTTTGGGCTATTCCACATGAGAGTTGAAAAAAGCAAAAACAATTAAATGCTTAGTTTGCATCAAAAATTCATTTTAATATAGAAAAAAAAATGTTAGGCATTAAGAAAGATCAAGTCGGTGATGATAAGACTGATTCCTATATCAGGGGGAGTCCTCAATGTCGGCAATTGATGAAATTGACAAATTTGCTTAAAAAATTGGCCTTTTCTGTGAAGGAATTAAAATGTGTAAACTTTGAAAATTTTTTTTGCTGCAAAATCTTCTTTATTTGTGAATGAAATTAGCCTAATTGTGTCTCTGAAGAATGAAATTATGCATAAGCCAATTTAGTTTACTCAAAAGACCTAAATAGAGAGGGTTTTTGATGGTATAGAAATACCATTCCCAAAAATGTCATGTCCGCAACAATTTGTTGTCACGTCCGCAACACACTGTATTCCTAATAAATCCATAGAAACAAGCAATATCAATTCTTTCATTTTGGATTTATATAGTGCAGTTAGTATAGAGTTAAGACAGTATAAACACTTTTTTTGAAAAGTTTCAAGTTCACAGGATTTTAGCTTTGTTTAAGAGTAACTTCAAACATGGTTGTTTTCCATGTCATGTCCGCAACACATCATTTACACATTTTTTCTCTTAATATTCAAAAGTCAGCCAAAATGTTTTTATGCTAAAATCAAAGTGACAACCAGGAGTATTGATTGGATGAATTTCATTTGTTTTGAAAAACATTATCTGGGTTGAACAGCCATTTATTACACTAGGTATAACCTCTGAAAGTCACGTCCGCAACGTGGAATTGCCCTTTTGCACTTAAATGCATTTTTTAATTGAATTCTTCCTTCTACAAGCCAGGGCACTTTTACTGACACATACATTGTACTTCTAATAAATCATGTATTTATGAATAAGATAACATTGTACACATTGATCAGCATAAATCAAACAGCATAAATTTATGTTGACCTAATTCGAACAGCATATATTTATGTCGACCCTTGAACAACATATTAAATTTACATGTATGTCGACCTTCGAACAGCATAAATTTATGTCAACTTTTGATACTTTAAGAGGAAAAAATAACATCATTTTAATTCAAACATAAATTTATGACAATTTTCAAAATGTGAACCATAACAAAAATCGACCTCAATGGAACATTTTTTGTGGCAAGGCAGTGCTGCCCTTCGAATCGTTGCCACTACCACAAAGTTTTTGATTAATTTTTGACATCTTTTTGACAACTTTGAATACCGCTAACCAACTAGATATTGGCGCTTCACTTTGATGTCTCGATTGACGGAGTTTGTACATCATATCGAGTGAAGCGCCAATATCAAATTGGTTAGCAGCATTCAAAGTTGTCAAAAAGATGTCAAAAATTCTTTGTGGTAGTGGCAACGGTTCGAAGCGCAGCACTGTAAAATATACACCTAAAACGACATTTCAATGATAAAACTTAAAAGTGCAAGTTAGAGTACAATTATAACTTTTGATGTGTTGCTGATAGATACAAGTTTCCTGTTTCTAATGTCATGCAATTATAAGAAAATCTACAAGTATGTAATACTACATGTATCTTTAAAACAGATCATCTTACTTTGTTTGTGTTGCTGAAAACAACAGTGTTTGTCTTTCTGTTGGAAGGTTTTCAATAATGGCATTGAGTGTGGATGCAAATCCCATGTCAAGAATTCTATCAGCTTCATCTAAGACTAGAAATACAATCAACAACATGTCTCTAAATAAAATATTTCAAAAAATGTGTACACTGGTTCAGCTAGGCTGGCAATCATTTAATATGTTACAGCCAAAATCGTTGCATTGTGACCAGTACATTACAAATTTTGTTTTGATTTTGGGTTTTTCTGAGTTGTCAATCAGTTTGGGGGGCAGAGCTTCTTTCAAATCAACCAATCACTGAAAAAGTTCGAGGACAGATCAGAAAAGACCAAAATCTTGCCGATGTTGGAGGTCATGATGCAATGATTTTTGCTGTTAGAGTAATACACTGTATATCAGAATACATGCCTGCAGAGCATTCTGTGTCAAAAAAATGAAAGCATTGAAAAAGTTTAAATGTTGTGCTGCATTGTTGAGTGCCATATCTTGCTCAGTGTTGATGTTATAGCCAGTAAAAACCACTGAGACGTGGCGTGGTACTAACAATAATGTCAACTGACTTTTTGCCAATCATACAAAATCTGCTCTGACTGGTAATTGCTCACAATTAAATATACTTTGACAGTTAAACTAATGTTTCATCCCTTAGGTACTTACCAAGAATTTGCAGAGAACCACATTCAAAGTTTGGTGTTTCATCCATGTGTTGTAGAAGTCTTCCAGGTGTACAGACAACTATGTTGGTCTTGTTAATTCGCACCTGTTCTTCTTTGAGATTCTATTGATCAATAGTAAAACAACTTTTAGTGTCAGAATGTACTCTATCGATCACAAATCAGAAATGCCAATGAATTGGTTATAGTTACAAGACATTTTTTCAGTTTATTAAGTGCTAATAATAAAATTATAGCATAGCTTAAATCCTAGCAGTATGAATATGTCATCAGTAAATTGCTAGAAGAAAGCAAGTTAAAGAAAAGAAGAGCTCACCTTTCCTCCTATAACTAATCCAGCTGAGAGATCATGTTTACATCCAATCTTGACTATTACTTCAAATGTCTGATATGCCTGGAAACCAAAGACTACACCCTTATTGTACGGTACATTTACAAGATTTTGCATTACATCATTATTTTGATAACATTTTTTTTTTTCCAAGAAACCCTTATCCAGGATTTCCTTATGGATCCTTGTGGATAAAATGATGCTGTTATCAAGTAATACTATTAGTCTATGTTTTTGGTGTTACAAAACAGTTTTAATATCAGTGGGAGCAAATAAAAACTAACTATTAAAGGTTTTCTCACCAATTCTCTTGTAGGCGATATTATAAGTGCTCCCATACCATCCACAGATGACCATTTTTGCCTCCATAATGCCTCAATGATCTGAATAGAATATTAACAAAAATAAGATGCAAAATATCATGCAAGATGTGAAGCTTAACTGCCTATTCAATTTAATTAATTCAAGCATCCTCTTAAAGTATGTCTACTTCTCCTAAAATTTAGAGGCAGTCTGTACTGTACATTTGTACGTTTATACACTGTAACAGAATGGTGCAATAATATTATAAAAACATACTGGTATGAGAAATGCCAGAGTTTTTCCTGAGCCAGTCTTTGCAGCTCCAAGAACATCACATCCCCTGAGAGCTGCAGCAATGCCTTGCTTTTGAATATCAGTTGGATTCATATATCCAGCATGGGTGAGTCCTGGAATACAAAATATACACTCCTTACTGACTTGCAATGGAATATGAGTCTCTCTAACACCCTCAACCCCAAGTTTAATGACGTTGGGCCTGAATTCATGACTTGTAAATGTGGGCGAGGCCCAGGGGGGGAACTCCATTGTAAAAGGATCGGGTTACAAGCTTGTCGTATCTCTTAGGGGTAAAAATCAGCGACTGGGTATCTTTTAGGGTGTTAAAATTGAAGTTTAGAGTTTTAGCATTTCCTGGTCTCTCTTTAGTTAGGATATCAAAAGAGCCCATCGCTTATTATCTTGTTCTCAAATGGAAGAAATTTGCACAACAAAAGCATGTTGACTGTTCAATTTTATGTTCATCATAATAATGTTCATTAGCTTGTTATCACTAGTATCTCTTAGGTTAAAAATTGTCCAGCCACACCCTTTAAAAAAGACTTCCGGTATCTTTTAGGGGTATTTTAAAAAACTTCCAATGTTCAAGCATACCCAATCCTCTTACAATGGAGTCCCCCCCCCCACCCCGGGGTGAAAGGGTTGATATGGACAACATCATTGAAGAAATAGAAAATGCACACACATGCTGTATGCAGATTTCTAAAAGCATGCAGGCATTGAATAGAACATGAGATGAGTTTTAAAAGAAGCTTGAAGTCTAGCCAAGTGCTTGTCAATGCTTCTTAGATGTTCCGTCCAATGCCCAAATTAAATGTGGCTAAATCTCCACAAAGTACAGCAGGCAAGTTTTCTATTTCAATCTTTTAAAAAATTCAAATTAAATTGTTTTTGAGTACATTTAGTATCCATTCACACTGGCCATGTGTAAAAGTTCAAAAAGTGGGTGTGCACGCAGTACTTATGTACACGTGCACACAGTACTACATCCTCCAGCCAATGAGAGCACATGTGTTATATATATGATGATGATTTTAAAAACATACTGAGAATCAGATTTATTAGTTCTGTACCTTGTAAAGTCCGTTTTGAGAGTGGGAAGTCTGAGAACTTTGAAACTGACGCAACATCAATCTATAAATGACAACAGAAATTTTAACTATCAGTTTTCAAAATGGGTTGGAAAGAAACAGCAAAATTATACATCTTATCCCATTGTTTGCACTAAAATTTCACTTTACTTTAGAATGGCTTCTGCAGTGTGGATACCATTGAAGAATCATTAATTTTTGCTGTTTCATTTTAACCTGCTTATATCCAAATCTTTACTGATCAAGATATTAAAATGGGAGCATGTATCATACAATGTACTAGTCTGTGTATCAAAATTTTGAGTTGGAAGCTAAAAAAATACCAGGGTTGTTGCTATATTGTACAGTCATGAATGCTTCTTGCAAAATTCACCAGCTCAAAATTACCAGTTTTGTCTCTTCTCAGAGCAGGGTTTTTTTGGGTTTTTTTGGCTTTGCAAGCATCTGGTTGATCAAATGGCACTGTCTTATAGCAGACACTTTACACTAAGTTATTTTAGCTGCACACAACTCTAATGTAAAATGTAATAAGCTTATCAAAAGTTGAGTCCATATTCAATGTATCATTGGATAAAAAAATATATAAATATTTATTTATAATTATTACTTTTGGACTTTTAATTGACATCATGCAATGGTTTAAGGAAAGGTAAGCCTTTAATTTGAGCTTTTATCATGTAATTCCAAAAGTCACAGTACAGAAATATAATTACCATAGCTGGAAAGAACACGTCAAAATTAGTAAAATTGTGAAGTTTGAATGAGTAACTTTTAAACTCACGAAGATATGAATCTTCTGAAATCGAAATTTTGTATGAAAACATTCGCTGGTAGGCAAGAGATGCCTACCGGCAAAGGTTTTCTTACAAATTCAGACTTTTCAAAAATTTATATTCTCGCGAGTTTTGGATTTCATTCCTTTAAACTTCACTGTCTTGCTAACTTTAACATGCTCTTTCCAGCTATGGTAATTCTTTTTCTGTTTTATGAATTTAAAAATACCTGATAAAAGCTCATTGAGTGCCCAGAAAAACTTCCCAACTTCAAGGTTTGAAACTCACATAATTGACTATAATATACTAAAAAGGTTCTAAAACTGAGCAACAAATCTAATTTCCAGAAATTTTCCCAGACACTGGTCAACCAC
The DNA here is from genome assembly GCA_029948255.1 of Telmatactis stephensoni. Classification (NCBI taxonomy): domain Eukaryota; kingdom Metazoa; phylum Cnidaria; class Anthozoa; order Actiniaria; family Isophelliidae; genus Telmatactis; species Telmatactis stephensoni. Next base: position 204,393 of record JALIZF010001675.1, read on the forward strand.
CCCCACGTGTACGTATACCGTTGCAAAATTTTTGTTGACAAGATAAAATACAATTTTACATCAAATATATTTATTCTTACGCTCTGATATCGCTCCTCTAACTCCTTCATTTCCTTCTGTTCGTTATTCCAGGAGATTTTAAAGTCAAGACGTTTGGCTTTGCTGCCTTTATGCTGTTTATGGGACGATCTTCTTCTTACTTTGTCCGCCATTTTGAAATTGTACTGAGTTAAATGCAGCCTGGCCTGTGAACCCAATAGCGAGTAGACTAGGTACAATATGCTGTTGAACAGGATCAAGGATGGGATAAATCTGGATGGGACGAATATTTATTCATGTATCTGGGTTTTTTGACGTAAACAAAATTTTACAATTAGAAATAAAGACAATGGAAGGCATTCGTGGGCGATGTTAGATGCTGACACCAAACGGCCCCCTAGGTGTCCTAGATCCTTGCTAAAGAATGTAAAGAACGAAGCCCTCGATTTTAGAGAAATTGAAACTCTACTGCTGTGATTGTTCGAAATGGTACAATAGCATTGTTAAGAAGTGACAAGTGATGCGAAGTTTCCATCCTTGTCATTTATTATTACTGTGAAAGGGGATTTTCAAAATCGATTTTTAGTATCATTGTGGATCTTAAACTGAAAGACTTTTTAAGATTCATGGTATCAAATAAACAACAGAAAACAATATTCCAACGGTTACAACTTTATTTTCATCATTTTCCCCCTTTATGGATCAACTCGTTTCCCAAATGTAGCTGCTTGGGATCCTTGTGGCTTACATAGTAAGAGGCTTTAACTCATGCGATGCGCTCTAGGGGTTCTGTCGACTATTTTTGTTAGGTTATAAACGTTAAGAGTAATTATTTCAAAAGTCTTTGTGGATTGAAGTGAGTTTAAAAATGACCTTTCTGATAGCTTAGTAATATTCGTATATATAACTGGTATACGGGTGTTACACAACATTTGCTTATGGACGTAATTAACTTCAGTAATAATAATAATAATAATCTTTAATGAGGAATACTTTTTAATTTAACGATTTTCAAAAAGGACCTCAATAACTGAAGAAAACCAAAATGATATTTTATTTTAATTCATTCCGTTATTTATTATTACAGTTACCGAACCAAAATGATTAAATATGTTTGATAAATCCATTCCAGTTACATGATCCATTGTACCTATAACGTAAAAAGTACATTAATAGTATTTATTTTCACATTGGTTCGGTTTTCTTTGTTCTTCGCAGTTGAATATATGGCATAACCCCAGCTGTAGAACAAAGGGCATATTCCCCTTGCATACTAATGTATATTCACCTCGCATTGAAATGCAATGCATATGACCTAAACACACTTTTACACGTGTGCATGGGATGCATTTGGTGCACTCGTTGGTTTACTGCGCATGTTTCTGACACCACGAACTGGCATCCAGAATTCAGCAACACAAATTTCTTTGTTTTAGACATTAATGAAATTTGTATTTTCGAAAACCTCACCAATGTAAAAATAAGTCACATATCGAAAACAGAAAGACGCCGGACAGGTTATAGCTCTCCTGAGCTTGGTCCTCGGTCCCATTCAATAAGTATTCCAGTAGTAACATGGGGTAAGTGGGTGGTGGTGGTGGGTGGAGCATGGGAGATGGTGGTGGTAGTGGTATTAGTAGTGGTTGTAGTAGAGAATTCATTGGGCTTTTTTAAGACTAAACGGGTCTTAACACATATACATACCCATAGAAATCACAGTACCGTTTGTCTACACGGTATTTCTCTGGATGCTTCTTTATAAACGCTGACAGATGTTGCTCTTTAATGTTGGCAAAGTTGTCCGATGTATAATGTGCAGTACATCCTGTGAGAGGCTCAATATCTTCAACGAGAACATAGTCACCGGGCATCAAAAACTGGTCAAGATAGTCCAGAACCCCAAACGTATTAACGTGAGCGTCATCAGTAACGAACCAGGGATGAGGTAACATCTGAAATAAAAGTAATGATGGAATGACATGGTACAGGCAATGCGTGAACGTCTTAAAAGCGTCCATATTTAACGTCGATAACTCGTAACAGTAATTCAACTGACAAACCTGAGGTCGACGGTGCGCTCATTTTACTCCCCTCTCTCCATCAGTGCTCCGTTTTAAGGGTATTTAAAGCTAATTAAAGCTACACGGAAAGGAAAGAAGTCGAAACAAGGATGTGAAGTCACTGGGGATTGAACTCGGGACCTCGAACCCTGACTACCGCTACGATCGAAAAACGTATCCAACGATCTCAGCAATCATATATAAATGAACCACACTCAAGCGATCGTAGCGATGGGAATGTAGCCCATAATGCAAATATAATCGAGAAACCGAACCAAAATGACAAGCTATTGATTGGTTCCTCTTAGGGGTGAAATTTCATCACTGCCACGCCCATCATCTCACAATACACTAGCATCAAACGCCGCCGTCTGCTCGAATGAGTTTATGACGACGACGTCATATACCGTCGGCTTAGAGCCTTCTTATACCCTAAAAGGGACCACAAAACTCAGTTGATGGGAATTCTCGTCATTCTCACCCTAACATATCAAACTTATTCCTTATATCAATGAACATTTGCTAAAGCTAGAGTCCAGGCCCTCTAATCGGATCTTTTTTGCATTTTCGTTTATATTTATTTCCTCGAGTACTCTTTTGTGCGCCCTCAACTGTCCATTCTCTTCCCTAAGTGAAGCAACATCTATCTCACTGTAGTAAATTTTGAAACTGTATGGCTTCCCATTTTTCCATTTATCATACAATCTTCGCAGGCTACTCCCCCCTTTACCAGCGGCCGGTATTTTTTTCAGCAGTCGATAAACTTGAGCTTTGATCGATACAATTTATTATTCTGCTATTTACTAAAACACCTCTAAGGCCTGACCGATCAAGTAGCTCTTTTACCATCGCCTCCAAAGCAGATTCGTAGCTCATTCCTTCTTTTTTCATGCTGTCCATTTTCTTGGATAAAGTGTAAATTAGGAAACTAAAATGCAAAATATTTTTTTAATAATTTTTTTCAACAAGGAACAGGCACTTACGTATTGATCTCGTGATCTTCGGAGTTTTCGTCCCCTGCAGCGTCAACTTGGGTAACACTTGATAGGAAGCTTAAGCTCAAAATAACTAACCATATACCTTTTGACCGCACTTTGCCGTAGTTTAATTTTGCTCAATAATTGCGTATTTGGTATCAAAACACGCCTAAAATAGTGATGTATTCGAATTTGGCGGTAGGTTAATTATTGAATTACACAATTCCAAGGGGAGTCTGGGTTATTTTCTATCGTGTACCGTCACGCACTCATACATCGCTTTGTAAATTTTAGCTCCGATTAACCACAAAGAATCGCAAAAGGCCGTGGTTTAATTTTATTATTTTTTCTTGAAATACTAACTGATCTATTCCTTTAGCATTACTTTATCATATTCCGTTGGTAGGTTTTTGGATTTCTTCAACACAAAAGAGTAATTCACAAAAATATAGCAGAAATTGTGCTATTTGAAGCGGTTTGCGGCCTGTAATACGAACCTCAAATACGATGCGTGACCTTTCGTACTTTTTGTTAAGCGTAAGTTTGATATGCGGGCCGACCAAAACGCTGATAAACCCTAAAAGGGACGACGAGGATCCCCGCCCCCTTTTATAAGGGAGGTCCCCCGGGTATACTACACGCTGTTGAGGCTGAGGTAGAACGACGAGAATCGGACGTGCAATGGTCTCAGTGTCAAAATACAGCGGTTTGCAGCGGAGCGTTTAATGCAAACTGTTTCAGCGTTTGTTTTTCGCGTTTGAACTCTACGTTGTCAGGGTAAGTTTCGATTGTTTCTAGGGGGCGGAGACTACGTTTCGCACGTTTCGCACGTACTTTTGAAGTATTTCTCTCGTCTTGATCTTCACACTCTATATGGCAACTCAATCATCGGCTGAGTTCACTTCGCTACAAAAATGTGGAAAGTCAGTAAAAGTGGAAGAACTTATTGTCCTGGAAAAGCTTTGTCTCAGGACATTAGAACGAACATCATTGACAAAATACTTAAAAGTGGAGGAAGTGTGAAGATCAAGACGGGAGAAATACTTCAAAAGCACGTGCGAAACGTGCGAAACGTAGTCTCCGCCCCCTAGAAACAATCGAAACTTACCCTGACAACGTAGAGTTCAAACGCGAAAAACAAACGCTGAAACAGTTTGCATTAAACGCTCCGCTGCAAACCGCTGTATTATAAAAGAAAAAAATCAGCGATTTAACATTGAACTTATGAAGATGTTTATTTCTTTTTGTTTGTGCGTTTGTTTGCTTGCTTGTTTGTTTGTTTGTTTGTTTGTTGTGTTACTTTTTTATTCTTTTTTATTTCTCCTTTTATTCCCCTTTATTCCCCAATTTCTGGGTCCTCGGTTCGATCCTGCATAGGCGGTCCCTACCCCTCCCTACACAGCAATTAACTGTATACACAGGCTACCTCAGAGCAAATACCTTTAAGAACTCGGGTGTAAATGTTTCCTCAACTTTGTTAGTGTCTCCCTGCAAGAATGTGATGTCGTCTCTTTTCTGTTTTGCTATTGGACTCAGCAATCCAAGATCTATATCCATGGAGTAGATGTGGGTTTTAAAGCCATAAGTCTTCATGGTATCAGCGAAATAGAACGCAGAACCTCCTGTATTAGCACCAAACTCTATGATGGTTTGTGGTTTAACGTCCCAAAGTAGATGCTGGAGAATGACTATTGTGCAGGGATCTTTCATGAGGTTGATTCCCCTCCACATTGTTGTATATTTTCCTTAATTAAAAACAACAAGTGGCATTCATTAGTGCCAAGTGCAAGCAACATCAGTATTGCATTTATCACACAGGTGTTGAAAAATGAATGTAAAAACACGGGAAATGAGCACTGACATAGGCTTAGATTGACACCACTCTGACCACTGACTCATGTAGTAACGTACGTATGTACGTATGAACCACTTTCTACTTTGTGCAACAAATTTTCACAACCTGCAACATCAATTTTTGTTGCATGACAAGTTGTGCGCGGGGTGGTAATACCAGCAACATCGCTAGGCCTACTCTGGGATCTGATCTCGCCTTAACTCACCCAAACCCGCCCTAACCCGCACTAACTCACCACACCCAACACGAAGAAATTCCATTAACCCGCCTTAACCCGCTAAAACCCACACTAACTCGCTACACCCAAAGTCAGTAAATTCCCTTAACTAGCCTTAACCACTACTCTAAATTTAATTAGTACCTCATGTACCTGTCAGTTCCGCCCCCTGAACATTTAGAAATCAGAAAGTAGAAATTAGAAAATAAGCAGTTATGGAGTGGTTTCTAAAAACCTGCATGTGCAACAAACTAATAGCTACTAGTGTTTAGTAATTTAGTCAATGAAATAAGGGTCTACTAGTGTTTATCAGTCTTCTAACTGTTCAATGGGTTTTTTAAAGTACCTCAATATTGGATAAAGTGTCAATATTGAGTTACTATAAAAAAACCATTGAATAGTTAGAAGACTGATAGACACTTAAGTAGTAGACCCTTATTTCATTGATTAAATTACTAAACACTAGAGTGGTTTTCATTTGACCATGAAGGAATAGACAAACTAATAGCTGGTAGTAGACTTTAAAGTCATTGTTTTCTTTTGTTTTTTATCAACTACTACAAACTAAATAGTCATTTTTCTTTCATGGTCAAATGAAAATCACTCTAGTAGCTATTAGTTTGGTCTACCTAGAGGTTGTGTTTAAAACTAACAATAATAAATGAAAAATAGAGTGAGAGCACTTAGCTTGTGAAACAAAATATTATTAGTTGTCAATGTCTAATAGCCTTATCATAACAAAAGAAAACAATAGAAATGGTGTCTACTAATGACTGTTAGACTAATACCTATTTAACGGATTTTAAAAGTGTCATCACTCTAATGCACTTATATGTTTTAAAAATTCACTTGCAGTTATGGGAGTTTGAATTGAGATATTATAAAGACAAAGTTATTTTCACTGATTTCATCAGTGCATGGTCTTCAAAACGGTGTAGATACTCGTTTACTTAATCCCTAGAGAGAAGTCAAAAACCCCGTGAAATAACTTTTAAAAGCTTAAATAGTTTACGTAAACTAGTACAAAAGTAAAGACTCAGCGAAAGTCATTGTAGCATTTCTTCTATTAAGTCAAGTATACAACAACTGCAATACATTAAGGGTTTGCTTACCAGAATATTGTTAATTGTTGTCTTTTCTTGTTTAATACAAGGAAGCAAACCAATGCAAACCAATGCAAACCATTGCAAAATAGAAAGACTTAAGTTTACCTTCTTTGCCGCCATTTTGAAATGTTGTTCTACCCAGTCCCCCCAACAATTTACCGGCACAGATAGTTCAAGTACACAGAAACTCTGACAAAAACCTATAATTATTTAGCATTGTCATCGAAAAAATCGACTGTGTATAAATGAACAATTTCTTGCTGTTGTGTTTGACTTTCTTATATTTCTGTGTGGCATTTCAAGTCCTTTATATGATTATCTACACGATGCACTGTGACGTCACAAACCAATTTATGGGGATATGTATTCTTTGCTTTCTAAAAAGTAACGAAATATTATTAAATAGGCAAGGGAAGTGAGGTAAAACAAAAAACAAATTCATTTCTCACTCTGATTCAATCTAATAGTACATGCTGTCCTATATGCTATAGTATCAGACCATAGTGTACCCATCTCAAAGTATACAGACCCCTTGCAGCATGTTGGGATTCAACTCTGTACTGGGGGACAAGACAATGAATTTTGATTCTCAAGAGCATAAAAAGCCTTTTGTTTTGTCCCCCCGATGGAGCTGCACATGCTTTGTGGTCACTATGATACTAGTGTTAACACCACAATGTACCCCTCTAATAATATACTGTATTATGCTATAAGGCCAATTTGCACTTATGATTGTTGGCCTGATATTTTAACAAGCTTTGTTCAGGAAAAAGAAGAATCTGCCTGATACACAGAAATTGGCTACAAATTCTTTCGTGCCGGGCTGATTTTTTGAAAGGAAAATCAAATTAATTGGAGGCCAAAAAAGCAATGGATTTCAAATGGGGTCAACAACCCATCTCATAGTATACTGTACTATGCTATAGCATTACACCACAGTGTACCCAACTCATAGTATACTGTACTATACTATAGCATTACACCATAGTGTATCCATCTCATAGTTTTACTGTATATATATGCTATAGCATTACTGACACCATAGTGTACCCATCTCATAGTATACTGTACTATGCTATAGCATTACACCATAGTGTACCCATCTCATAGTTTACTGTACTATGCTATAGCATTACACCACAGTGTACCCATCTCATAGTATACTTTACTATGCTATAGCATTACACCATAGTATATCCATCTTATAGTATACTAAACTATGCTATAGTATTATACTATAGTGTACCCATCTCATAGTATGCTGTATATATGCTATAGCATTACTGACACCATAGTGTATCCATCTCATAGTATACTAAACTATGCTATAGTATTATACTATAGTGTACCCATCTCATAGTATACTGTACTATGCTATGGTGTTATACTATAGTGAACCCATCTCATAGTATAATGTACTATGCTATAGCATTATACCATATTTAGTGTACCCATCTCATAGTATGCTATGCTATGCTATGGTATTATGCTATAGTGAACCATTATATATTATGCCCTGTTACCAGAGTAGGTTATGTTTCCCTTAACCCACCCAAACTCGCCATAACTCACAGAGCTCTGAAAGGGCCAGTTTCCATTAACTCGCTTAAACCCGCCTAAACTCACCATAACCCGCATAGCTCTAGAGGGGCCAGTTTCCCTTAACCCGCCAAAACCCGCTGAAACCCGCAGCGGGTTAAGGCGAGATCAGATCCCAGAGTAGGCGCTCTACAACTTGCAACGCAACAATGTTGCCCGACAAGTTGCACGATTTTGCTGCTCGTATTACCGTACCTTAACGGAAGAAAAGACAAACACTGCTAATGAGCAGTATATACATTACTGAGTCTATGTATGTTGCTTGTGTGAGAAAAGACAAGCACTGCTAATATAATGAGCCGTAAGAGCTTTTAAAATATTACATCAAAATATGGCGCGAAAATCGAGTTTTTGCGATATTTTTAGGCGATTTTTTGCTTAATTTTAACCAATCAAAACAAAGGATTTTTATTTGATCGCATGCTTTGGATGCCATGCATGATTGGCGTCTACTTCTTATGCGGATCATTATTTAAAAATAACCCCGTCCCTACCCAAAATTGGAAGGAGTACCCCCCCCCCCCCCCGGGAAGATAACAAAACATTCTAACTCGCTACAGTGACTTTACAAAATACACCTATTTCAAAAAAGGTTGTCGTGCGAGAAGTCTCAAGCCTACGCGACAAGACCGAAAAGGACTATGGGTATTAGGTAAAAAAATCACTCTTTTTCAGGTTTGGTCTTGATATTAGCTTCAGCAAGTGAAATTCTTTAGTGTTTGAGATCAAGGGAAGCTATTTTGAGTTATCCTACGGCTGATTTATGTGGTTTTATAGCTTTAGTAATTTCTACCCATACTCCCTTTCGGGTGAGTCGCATAAGCTTTTGCCGACAACATTAATTTGAAAAGGCCAGGAAAACCCCAACTATATACTTATCGATTAAAAGTGCAAGTATTGACTGGGGAGGAATCTAGCTAGTTTATATAACAACATCAGTAGGCCGCAGCAGCAGTAGTTGATCGTGTCTATTGAATGATGTCTATTAGCTCATGCAGAACACAGTTTTGAAACAAGAACACAAATAAAAACAAAATCTAACCTTTAAAGATTTCTTTTCTCGTCTGAAGGGAGAAGGCATGCACAGTCTCAAATTTTCTGTCTTCATATCTTTCAAGTTCATGTTCTTTAAGGTTATATTCTTGGTACTTTTGATTGAATGCAACGAAGTCTGTATCGTCAATAGGGTTTTCCAAATGGACTTCTTGATCATTTGAGCCCATCGCTACTGAATAATATCTGTGAAATATACTTTCAAGATTATCTTTTTTTGTATATCAAACCACCTGAGGTTGGAAATATCGGTGCACAGATGAACGTGGAATTCTGTTCCTTCTGCTCGTACCTGACACGTAATCAGTCTCAAAAGTGTATAGAAAGGTTAGGCCTGCTTCACACTAGCGACATAGCGGCGAGGTCACGCAAATGCAAAACACAACTTATATCAATGTTTTATGTCACCAGTGTAAACATCACAAAATCACAACATAATAGGAACATAAAAACATGGACATAACGACTTAATGTCGTTATGTCAACGTTCTTATGTCGTTATGTCGCTAGTGTGACCCAGGCCTTAGTCATTAGACACTTATCGTGGTAGCGTGACATTATCCGTCTTTGATCTACCGGAAAAACGAATTCAGTATCGAATCCCATAGCTCGCACGAAACTCGCGCGCTGATTGGCTATATATCAAGTCCATCGAGGAGGGAGAAATTCAGCGTGGAATTGCCCACTTACACAGGCAGCCCACGACTGTTTTGATTCCTTTTCCTTCTCATAATCGGTGTTTGAAAAATAAGCAAGAATAGAAAACTATTATCATATCTGAATAGCAAGCTTTTGATAGTTAGGGGAACAGAATGTTCGACTTTACTTAACTTACTTTTCTTGCAGTGTCAATGAAATGCTCCATGCAGGCCATTTTTCCCGACGAGCAAGTGTTGTTTTGCCATTCATGAGATCGACATTCCTCCAAGACAATGTTTACATGGTTTTCAGTTCCAATTGCAGCCAAATAAAGTAAATTTTGCAGTAGTTTGACAATAATTTTGTTCCTCAAATACTCAACGCGAGGTTGAAGCAAAGTAAGTTTGCCGCAAGTGAGACGATTTTCACTACAGCTTCATTCTCATTCGCTGGCTATTTTTGTATACTCGCTCTTGAATGGCTTGCCCTGCGCTTTGAAAAAATGGACAAAACTGGCTTTATTTATTTTTTCATGTCCGCTATGGGATTCAAGGAAAATTCATTTCCCGACTCGGGAATTCCACGTTGAATTTCACTCGAAAAAACGATATCGTTTTTCTCGTGAAATTCAACGTGGAATTCCCTCGTCATCCAATAAGAAATTTTCCTATAAAATTGATCACATCGATATTAGTATAATTGCAGAGTTTCGCAAAGATTGCCCTTAACTGACGAAGTTATGAATCTTTTAAGCTAGATATGTTTTGTCGAATTTTTATGTTTAGCACGATAACGAGGCTCGCCGGTCATGTGACCACAGGCTTCCCATGCTCTGTGTGAGTACGGGGATAATATGAGTTGGAATCGTTGGGCTTCCTGTGGTTACGATCTCAGCGGTCTTGCATGTGTGTTCAAATTTTCTCTTGTGAATTGTAGATATATTTAATGTTGAAATTTCAAAAATGGCAAATAAATATAGTTTGATAGTTATTGAACACATCTAGCGTGGTCATTTTCCATTTTGGGTTCCCTTCTTTCTTCACTAACAGCAGCGTCAAAAAATCACTAAAACGGACTGGGTTGACATGGTTGACATGGGATGTGAAAGCCAACCCCACCTCCTCGTGGTGTATCTTGGACAACGCTCCTGGCTACTGACAAAGGCGGCTAAAGGGGCTCTGGTGAAGGCAGGATAGGCCAAGCAAGCCCCTGCTAGATGTTAGCCTGCGTAGCGGCGCGAGGGGGGAGCGGGAGGTGAGGGGGAGGGGGAAGGAGGGGATTGGAAGGAAAACCATCAGAGGTCTCGGGACCACAAAACATACTGTTTCCCTCCGTTCCACTAAATAAGTGTTAAATATGCATGCAATGCCAGGCGTCAGATGACACAGCAGACTGGTACATAGTTCAGATACTTGATAACGTCTTACTGGTCAAAGCGTGAAGGCAGTAAATTTGATAACAAAGTTTGATATCAGTCTTACTTGTAATTTATGATGTCAAACAGTAATCAGAGTGCTGATGTCTCTATTTTCTGTGCAAGAGGACGTGGTGGCTAATCAAGAAGAGAGCCATTCCACATTGACAAGGAAAAATTTAACGCTCCCATCATCTATTAACTATGTTCCCATTAACGAGGCTCAAAGATTTTCCAGAGTTCAAAAAGTGCGTCATCACAGCGCTTCTCAAAGAAACAACCAACAATGCATGCTTGAAATATATAGACGAGAACAATGAGCATTGGGCAAAAGATCATGGTAAAGCAGTGCGTCAGAACTGTCCACCAAAACAACACCATAACATGTATCAAAAAGACCTGCCACGTTGGCGATACAATACAGTTTGGATCAGAAGTTATTACAGATACGAATTCAGAGGAAGAAGAAAATTCAGGAAGATCGACCTTCAAACATCAGAGACAACCAGTGGTTCAGATCTCCTGAGTGATGTTGTAATTCAATTTCGTTGCAAAAAGATTTCGCACAAGATCGGGAAGGGTGTTACTAAAAAGAAGTAAATGGAAGTAATGGAAAAACGAGTTCAAGAGCTCAAGTACCCACCCTATGGCAAAACACCAAACACAACAATAGATGGACGTCTGAGACCCATTGATGATTTCCAACCAAGAGCGCAGATCAAGAAGCATTTGGAAGGAAAAATTGACACTGGCAGATAGTGAAACAGTATCATCATTTTCTAAGGTATTTGCTGTACAAGACGAACTTGTGCGGAACTATCTGGAACATGTAGAGTATCTTAAAATAAAGAAATTGAAACGAATGGCATGGATGAAAGGAAAAGAAAAAGCCGAATCTCCAATGACATACGAAGACTATGATTGGCAAGACATGTTTAAGAACGGGGACATTGAAGAAGAAATCAGAAAATGAAAAAGATGAAAAGCTCCATTCAAGTAATTTCTGCTTGGCTGGGGAAGTGAAAGTGGAAGATGAAACAGACGAATATGAGGTGAATTGGAAGATGATGGACAAAAGAGCGAGATCAGCGGTACTGAAGACAATGATAAGAACTCTGTTGTGCTGCAAGAAATTGGTTACTCCACTGATGAAGAACCTGATGATACAGATGCCAAAAACAGAAGGGAATTAAGACAGAACATCTTTAACACGAGCTGGGAGACCTGTGACAACCTACCGATCAAGGCATTTTTGGAGACTTAATCTGACTGAGTTGTAGTGCACATGCAGGAATTATATGTCACAAGATACCATACTGTTTGTCTGCTTCTCCCTGGTTCAGAACTTTGACAAATTGAATATAATTTTTCAGTATTCTATTTTATTACTACGCCTTTAGTTTAGTTTACATTCCATACATTCTCTGTAAAATTTAGACTTTCCAAAACCTCATTGCTCAAAAACTATTTCATGTATCAAGTTCATTTTTTCAAGGTATATATTAAGCTAATTTTACAGTGCACTTTTGAAATGCAGTGTCGATTTGTCATTAGCTTAGTTAAATAGACAGGCCAAATTTCAATATTGTAAACAAAGATCTGCCTATTGTTATGGGGGAGGGGGGGTCATCTTATTCTATACTTGAAAAATAAGGGTGGGCCATGCAAATTCTGCAAAAATATGAGGGTGGGCCACGTAACGTGAAAACTAGTCTTCCTAAAATGATGTCCCCCCCCCCCCCCCCCCCCCGTACTTTATGACCAGTCCCTAAGAGTAATTCTTTCAAAAGGCTTTGTGGATTGAAGTGAGCTTAAAAATGACCTTTCTGACAGCTTGGTATATTGATAGAAAACTGGTATACGGGTGTCACAATGCTTATGGACGTAATTAACTCAGTAACTGAAGAAAACCAAACTGACATTTTATTTTAATTTGTTTATTTATTATTACAGTTACTGAACAAATTAAAAATGATTAAATATGTTTGATAAATCCATTCCAGTTACACGATCCATTGTACCTACAACGTAAAAGTACTTTAATAGTATATATCGAAAATGGAAAGAGGCCGGGCAGGTTATAGATTTCCTGAGCTTGGTCCTCGGTCCCATTCAATAAGTATTCCAGTAGTAACATGGGGTAAGTGGGTGGTGGTGGTGGGTGGAGCATGGGAGATGGTGGTGGTATTATTAGTAGTAGTGGGCCGGTATGGTAGAGAATTCATTGGGCTTTTTTAAGACTAAACGGGTCTCAACACATATACATACCCATAGAAATCACAGTACCGTTTGTCTACACGGTATTTCTCTGGATGCTTCTTTATAAACGCTGACAGATGTTGCTCTTTAATCTTGGCAAAGTTGTCCGCTGGATATTCCGTAGAATAATTTGTGAGAGGCTCAATATCTTCAACGAGAATATAGTCACCGGGCATCAAAAACTGGTCAAGATAGTCCAGAACCCCAAACGTATTAACGTGAGCGTCATCAGTAACGAACCAGGGATGAGGTAACATCTGAAATAAAAGTAATGATGGAATTAATGACATGGTACAGACCAATGCGTGAACTTAATGAACCCAGCTGTCAAGTGAGCCCAGTTTACATTTGACTACCGCTACGATCGAAAAAGCAATCAGCAATCATAAATGAATTGAACCACACTCTAGTGATCGTAGCGATGGGAATGTAGCCCAATAGAGCCTTTCTGCCTAGCTTGCTGACATAGATATATTTTGATTTATCGGAAAAAGAAGTTTACTATAAAATTGGTCACAATGATTATAGTAAAATTGCAAAGTTTCATAAAGATTGGCCTCCAACTGACGAAGAAATGAATTTTTGAAAGTAAGCATTTTTACAAAGAAATGTACTGTGGACGTGCATCGCATGCACGCCCAGCCTCGTTATCAGGCTAGACACATACATTTCTTTGCAAAAATTTTCACCAAATGCTTACATTTAAAAATTCATATCTTCGTCAGTTTAAGGGCAATCTTTACGAAACTTTGCAACTTTACTATTTTCAATGTGACAAATTTGATAGTAAACTCCTTTTCCCGATAAATCAAATATTCTATTATGTCACGCTAGCGTGATAAGGGTCTATTAGATTGTTGGCACGACAAAAAATCATATGATAGTCTCAATTTCTGCGTCGGCAGTCCCTTCCCCTCCCCGACACAGCAGTTACGTGTATACAGAGGCTACCTCAGGGCAATACCTTTAAGAACTGGGGAGTAAATGTTTCCTCAACTTTGCTACTGTCTCCCTGCAAGAATGTGATGTCGCCTCTTTTCTGTTTTGCTATTGGACTCAGCAATCCAAGATCTATATCCATGGAGTAGATGTGGGTTTTAAAGCCATAAGTCTTCATGGTATCAGCGAAATAGAGCGCAGAACCTCCTGTATTAGCACCAAACTCTATGATGGTTTGTGGTTTAACGTCCCACAGCAGATGCTGGAGAATGACTATTGTACAGGGATCTTTTATGAGGTTGATCCCCCTCCACATTGTTGTATATTTTCCTTAATTAAAGACAACAACAAGTTGAAAAATGACTGTAAAAACACGGGCGATGAACACTGACACCACTGACTCTACGCATGTTGCGTAATGAGCAGTACATTACTGAGTCTGTGTATGTTGCTTGTGTGAGAAAAGACAAGCATGCGCACTGCTAATAAAACTAGACGCATAGCTGCATGCACCCAGGCACTCGTTAGAAGGAAGCACTATGTACTGGAAAGAAGTACGAATTAAGTTTAAGAAACACTAGCGTAGTGAAAATATTGATTTATTACTATTTATTACTATTTATTACAATTTAACGTAATATTTATTGAAATATATTGATTGGCATTTTGGATCATTAATATTTACCCAATTGATGTTATATGGTATATCACATGAATATAACCTTTATTGCGTTATAGAAATCTTAGGCGGTTTTTTTTATGAGTGCATGTGCACTCATTTATGGAAACCCTTTCCAGCCTCCTTATTTTGAGAGGCCAAAGTGACTAGATGTGTCGGCAAAAGCTCACAAAAACATAACAAGATCTCACAAGTTCGATCAAAATTTGAATGAGAAGCTACGTCAAAAATACAGAAAAATACAGTAAATCTACCTTGAGTTCAAAGGATTCCTCCATTCCAGTTATAAACATACTTAAACATACATACTAAATTCTTCCACATGACAAGCAAGCGCTTGCAAAGACAAATATTGGATCGATATCATTAGCTTGTCATGTGGAAGAATTTAGTTCATTGGTTAAATATTCAAGTATGTTTATAAGTGGAATGGAGGAATCCAGTTAATTTGATAGGAAAACCATCGAAAATTGAAGACAAAAAAATCTTCAAAAGCTTGTGCCGTTTTATTTTTCTCTCGATGTTGTCTTTCCATTCTTCTATAAACCTCTAGTTTAAAAAATAGTTTTCTTTTAGTTTTGAACAAATGACAACAAATGATAACACGGCTCACAACATCCGAGTCTTCAGTTTCAAAACTACTCGGTGATTTGATATAGTTACGTCTTTTTCGTCGCTTTGAGTGATCGAGTCCAAGTACAAACCTTTGTAATACTATTACCACGAGGTTTAAGTGAATTGTCAGGTATATGTTAGAGTTGAAACTCGCTAGTGAAAGAACTTAAGGCAGTTGTTGTCGCCTTTGATTTCACGCATGCGCTTTAGAAGAATGTCGATTTGTGACTGAAGGAAAACGAAGCCGAAATGTCAACCCAGCTTAAAAATAACAAAAAATTCTAATCGATTAAAAGCAAGTGCAAGTGCCTGTGGGGAGGAATCTAGCCCCGGGGTCAAAACGCTAGGGATGATCGTCGGAAACCTCCAAAACGTACCCTAAAAAATACCCAAATGCCAAAATTTTCGACCCTAAACAATACGTAACAACTCAAAAATACCCTTAAAAATACCAAAAAATCAAACAAAAAACTAACAAAGAAGTACGTAAGTAAGTAAAAAAATCGTCTCGTTTATTTTGTACCCCTAAAAAATACCATCTTTTCTGAAAAACCTTGGATTTTCTCTGACGACGCCTAAAAAATACCAATAACAACTTAGCTTCAAAAGGCCGCTGCAACAGTAGTTGATCGTCAATTCTAATTCTATCGTGTTTCTATTAGCTCATGCAGAACACAGTTTTGAAACAAGAACGCAAATAAAAACAAAATCTAACCTCTAAAGATTTCTTTCCTCGTCTGAAGGGAGAAGGCAGTCTCAAATTTTCTGTCTTCATATCTTTCAAGTTCATGTTCTTTAAGGTTATATTCTTGGTACTTTTGATTGAATGCAACGAAGTCTGTCTCGTCAATAGGGTTTTCCAAATGGACTTCTTGATCATTTGAGCCCATCGCTAATAATATCTGTGAGATATACTTTCAAGATTATCCTTTTTGTATATCAAACCGCCGTACCTGAGACTGGATTTATCGGTGGATAGATGAACTTAAAATTCTGAGCAAATATCTTGGGTTTCTTCTGCTCGTACCTGACACGTAGCCTGCCGAGGTCAGAAGCCGCGCGCCAGTGATCAGTCTCAAAAGTGTATAGAAAGGTTAGGCCCGGCCTGCTTCACACTAACGACGTCATAACGGCGAGATCACGCAAATGCCAAACACAACTTATATCAATGTTTTATGTCACCAGTGTAAACATCACAAAATCACAACATAACAGGAACATAAAAACATGGACATAACGACTTAATGTCGTTATGTCAACGTTCTTATGTCGTTATGTCGCTAGTGTGACCCAGGCCTTAGTCATTAGACACTTATCGTGGTAGCGTGACATTATTATAATATTTGATTTATCGGAAAAACGAATTTAGTACCACATTGATCACATCGATATTAGTATAATTGCAGAGTTTCGCAAAGATTGCCCTTACCACCGTGTGCATAATTATGCGTCCAGCCATGCAGACTAAATGGTCTCGATTGGGATTTGGTCCATACTTACCGGGAAAGCAGCAAAGTGTACAGACATTGTATAGAAAACTCCGCCTCTGTCTGGAGTTTTGGTAGCCTATTGACCAACATTAGTCTGGCGGGACGCGTAGTTTTGCACATGGTGGTAAACTAACGAAGTCTGATGAATTTTTTAAGCTAACACAGGTGTAAGTAGGGGAGTAATATGAGGTATCTTGGGCTGCCTGTGGCAACGATCTCAACGGCTTCTATCCAGGTGAACAGAGATTTTATTTTCAACCAATCAGAGCGCGTTCAGTATTTTTGCGAACGGCCCTCGTCCCCAGGCTACTTACTTCACGGTCGACGAGTATGAGAATCGCCATTTTGCAACTGGAGTTTATAATAAATTGTTTTCAATAAAGATGTGGTGAACAACTGTAAATTTAGTCTTCTTCCTGAGTCTAACGTGTTGTACAAATGTTTGTAAGTTTTTATGATAAACTTTTTATTTGGCATTGTGTACTGTACTTAAGTTAATTATTCCGTTCAGTTGATAAATATAAAATTAAAGTTATTAGCAAATTCATGCAGTTGTAGACTCGCCAAAACCCTCAAGTATACTTCCATATCGAAAAAACTCATTTTTAAAATCATAGCCCTTATTTACTGTGCTGTTAAGCACGATATTCTGTTTGTAAACCGATTTCCTTTGGGAGACTCGCACTATCAACACGCTCGCCTCGGTCAACTCTCAAAATCACGTATTGTTTGATAAGAAAGAAAACAGCCAAAACACTGAGCGTTAAAATGACGATACCAACAGCTTATTTTCATATTTTAGGCTAAATCTTTCTTAAATGCATAAACATATATTCGCTCATTAACTTTAGGAGTGAAATATTTTCGCAGAATGATAAGTTCTTGCTCCTTCAACATATCGTGACGGTATTGCGTGACACAGTTTTGATCGCTGATAAAACGATGGCAAAGCGACAGGAACAGTCAAAAATTAAAGGGAGACTTCTTTCAAACTCTTTTGCTAATTTATGTGATTAAAAGCTTTCAGAAATAATTTTTCTGATATTTTGCTTGTTCATCAAGGGACCTGGGGACCAGGGCCGTTCATTTTGTCCAATAATGCTTTGCACGCCGTGTTCACCGTTCACCTGGATATGTGTTCTTTGTAAAAAGAGAAGAGAAGGGTTCTCTCACTAACAGCGGGGTCAAAACTTGGCTCTCCCAAAACCCACTAAAGCGGGCTCAAAATGGAAAATAACCACGCTAGAGGTGTTCAATAACTATTAAACTTTACTTATTAGCCATTTTTGAAATCTCAACATCAAATATCTTCAATACAGAGGAGAAAATATAAACACATACAGAAGACCGTTGAGATCGTTGCCACAGGCAGCCCAACAACACAACAACAACACCTCATACTACTCCCCTACTTACACAGAGCATTGGAAGCCTGTGCCAACAGCTTCGGTTTCATTTCGTGACTAACATAGTTCAAACAAACAAATAAAGCCAGTTTATGACTCAGTAATTCTTTAGTGAGGTCGATATCTTTAAGATTTTAAAAGCACGAACTTGTACTCAACTCTCAACTCTCAACAATAATAATAATACTTTATTTAATTCACAGTATATTACAAAAAATATATACACAGTCCGCAGGTAGCATAACTAATCTAGGCGGGCTGTGTTTTTAATAAATACAAGTATAAGAAAAAGTAAGGGAGACTTAGAATAACAATGATAAGTAATGTATAAAGAACGAGAGAGCGTGTTATATCGGTGGATAAAGATCCGAGCCGAAGGCGAGGATCTTTAGACCCGATATAACACGCTCTCGAGTTCTTTATATTACTTATCAAACGTCTAGTTGTCAATTATCATATTGGACCAGAATTTTCCAAGTTTGACTACTTTTGGCTTAGAGTTTATGCAAATGAACAAAAATCTTTATCCGATATAAAGATCTACGTTCTGGTAGTGATTTCCATTGTGTTTTCTAATGAATTATTAATGAGTTTGATAATAATATATAAAAGGAGCGTTACTGATAATTTTTGAAATTACATATAGCTGAAACAACAACAAAACAAACGAGCTACTTGTTGAAAAACTGTTTTAACAGATACTTATTTACTAAGATTTAAGTAATAAATACATTCCAGTTGGAGCATTATTTTTGTATTTATATAATGGAGTTATTTACAGGATAGGAGAATATGAGCTTGAGTTTGTTAATAAATTGGATCTTTGCCCTTCAATTTGGAAATTGATACGATTAAAGTCGGTGTATCAACATAAGCGTCCTCAACGTTCAGAAATTGTCGTAATTTTTCTTGTAATTTAAGTTTGAAAATATTTTTCCTTAAAATATGTATTATAATCAGGATTAATATATTTGAATTGTTATTCAAACGAAATAAATCTAAATCATGTATGGTACATAATCTATCTAGGTATCTCTTTGATGGAAGATTGTTGTCAAGATTGACATTGAATTGGCCATGAGAGAGTATGGTATTGTATCCGTGATAAGGTAACTCACGGAATAGATATTTTATTGTTTTTTCGTCAGTGAAATTAAAGTCTTATAGTGTTCATTGAGATATTCCAACACATATACTCATCTTATTAAGTAGTAGACCCTGTGGAATTCATGTCAACCTCTTGACTCCAGTTCCAGGGAGATGACGGATTTCTTCGATTTGAACATTTATCCAGGTCATCTTTTGACTTGATACGTATTATAGCCGATTCGTCTGTTTCACGGAGGTTGACAACAGAACCTTTCACCCAACAGTACTTGTACTGGTTTCTAGTTTGAAAGCATCTGGCTTCGTACAAAAGGCCTTGTACTTTCGGGGTGAGATGATCATACACTCGGATGTTTATAACAAGGTCCGGCACAAAACGCAGTGAGTCGCTGGTTACTTTCTCCTTGATGTTTTTTCTTTTCGACATCACTTGGTCTTTGGCGAGGCGTCTTGTAAATTTGCATATTATAGGTTTCGGTTCATCATCGCCCTTCTTTGAAGTTTCTCGACGATCGACTCTATGTGCAGTGTCAATGTCCCAGAGGCAAACTTCATCAGCTCCCATTGCCTTAAAAAGTCGAAGACAAAGATCTGTAGTTTGAGAGGCTGTTTCTTTATCAGCTACTTCGGGCATTCCTAGAATTTTGATATTATAACGGTAGCTGTATTCCTCTGCGGCTTCTGTTGCAGATTTTAGCTCATCTATTTTCTTTGAAAGTAAGAGAAGATTGCTCTTTAGATTCTGTAGTTCACTCTCAAATGATTGTAAATCTTCGTAGCTGTCGCTGAGGAATTGGACGTCCGCTGGTTGAACTTGCTTTGAGAGGTCTGGTGGACAGTCCGGTTCATATCCAGTTTTGGAGATATGACTGGCGTGACAAAATGGAGTGTGTAAATAAGATCAAGTTGTCTCTATAATTTCCCTTATTTCTTTGAAATGGCAATGCATATCCACAGCACTTTTCAAGCTGTGAAGTCTATTATTATGCAGGTATCCCGTGGTGTCTTTTCAATGTCAGACAAAGCTTCGAAGACGTCATATTAACGAGCTCAAGTTCAAGTTACGGGTCTTTCAGCAATAAAAATACCGTTGTCACTATACACTAATTCGAAGGTTTTACTATCTTCCGCGCTTTTAAAGAAATGTTTGCCATAATTTTCTGAAAGGATTTGAGTTTTTGCACAAGACAGTGATGGTTTTGTTTGGGTGCCAGCCCAAAAGTGAATGGGCCAAGACTTGTTTAAATTTGAGGACGGCTGAACTATTTGCCAGTCAAGAATTGTGCTTGTAAATCTCGAGTCCTTGGATCTCTTTGGATGGCCAAAATCAATTCATTTTGGATTCTTGGACAATCTCTATCGTAAAGATAAAGTTTTGGAGCAGCTCAAGAATTTTTGGGTAGGTTTTAACGATATTTTCGATTGTTGCAAGAGTCATGAGTTGCCGTGACAGACTGACGGCCAAAGGTCATGAATTCAAAGTTAGCTATAAATATTTTCATTGAACTTGCTAAAACTATTCGTTGTGTGGCTCTCTTTGAAAGCCCTTTGAAGCCTATTCAGTGCTCGATGTGATAGAATAAAGTTTTTAACTATCTCAATCCTAATTTGGCCTTTATTTGTTATCAGAATTTACTTAATTCTCAGCAGCGATGAAATCGCCGCGGCAAAATCAAAACAGTTCAAATTAACATGAGAACATTTATTCCTTACTCATGTGTATTCTAATTTGCCGGATAGGCAAGGTAGAGAGTTTTACAAAACTGAGGTTATTGTAAAAATATGACTGAATATAAGGTAACTGCATAAACATGGAATTTGTAAATTGAGTATCATAAATGTGGTGTTCGTCAATGATTTAAGCTGACAGTTGTTATAGTAACCACATTTCCTCAACTCTGATTGGCCGAAGTAGTATTTACAAAATATCTCCAAAACTGGATATGAACCGGACTGGTGGAACTTTCTCGTCCAGCTTCTTGCTCAATGAGGCTAGTTGTTCTTTCAGATTTTCAAGTTCTTGTCTTAACGCTTTGTTTTCCTTTTTCAAGGCTTTAGTGTCTCCCATTCTTTATTTTGGTGTGGATTAGTCCAGTCAGTTTGGATTAATCCAAGATTGGTACGGAGCTAAAATGAACGCGACCAACCGTCACGATCCGCTGGATCAACCAAGTCTCACCACTCGTTACCGAAAAATTTCAATCTACATTGGACATCTTCCTCTTTCCAAGTAGTTTTAAATATCTGTGAAACAAATAGATTTCGTCACTGTTACGTGCAGTTTAGCTTCATAAAGTTTACTAAGGGATTTCCCGTTCGCGCACGTCATGACCAGACAGCAGCACATGCAGCAATCCCATTCAGTACCAAAAACGTACCAATTACTCTCTCCAACCGCCCTCAATAACCCAATAATTTCGGGTTTTTTTACAAATCGTATACTGTAAGCCGATATTCCTGATTGCTTTATATAATTGTTGTAAATATAATACTGGTTTGCCTGAAATTCTATCATATCAATGTCACCCCTGAATTTGTTCGCCCCACCTACTACTGTAAGGTCGTGCAAAGTCCCAGACACACGGTGCAACTTTTCCCGAAACATTTGCTGAAACACCGCGCGCAACACGGTTGCACTGTATGTCCACCACTGAAACATCTCGTGCAACGTTGCGCGCAACAGTTCTGGACAGCTGCAGAAGTAGAACTCGATCCTACTTCTGCGGCTGTTGCGCGCAACGTTTCGCGAAATATTGGAATGGGTGGACACACGCTGCAACGTAGTGTTGCTCGCGATGTTTCAGTAAATGTTGCACCGTGTGTCCGGGCCTTAATGCACTGTGCTTGATAGCACGTGCACTGCGATACTGCGTAATCTTTAACGCGTCACTGCACGTCAATTTGTGCTGTGTCCCGGCAGACATGTGCCATTTTTATGAGGCCAATTATTGGACCGCACCTAAGTGAATTTATCTCGGCACGAGTACACGCACCATTGTGCGTTTAAGAACAAATATCGATTTGATCGATGCTCAATCGATGCATCGTGATTTGAATAGTACGGAAAGAGCGAAAAGCGATAGATGCTGCGCATGCGCACCCAAGAGCCCACCCCTTGTGAAAAAATATCCGGAATTCCGCCGGAATACCGCCGGAATACCGGAGGAATTTTGCCGGAATTCCGCCGGAATACCGCCGGAATACAGCCGGAATACCGCCGGAATACAGCCGGAATTCCGCTGGATTCCGCCGGTATAACGCTGTCACAGGGATTTGTGTTCCCCCGAGTTTTGTGTTCCCCCGAACACTGGGCACTAGTGTTTTGTGTTTCCCCTACGGCCTTCCCACCCCTCCCTGCAATGCATCTTCACAAAGCATGTTCCCCCAACTTTTAGTCACAACATCGACTAGTTAGTTTTGGCAAACATTGAAGTTGAAAAGAGGTACGAATGGATCTTGCAATTGATAGAAAGAAAATAATCGCAAGAATAAGAGGTACGTTTTCACAATGTTTTTAAGAAGTTTCTTTAACTGCATTTTCTTCACACACAAAAAAAAAATCTCCCAGACAAAAATGCTTCAATAATAGCTTTCGCGGGAAAATTGGTTTGTCGATTTGCTTCCGATCGGCTATACTTTGGTGAACAAATTCACAACTTATAAAACAACCTGAAGAGTTGGTAAGGTAAACGTCATGACTGTCTTATTCTGAATATGAAAATATTATTAATTATCTAAATAGAAGGGTGAATATACTCCTGATTTTCACAAAAAAATACACACATGTAAAGTATGTACGTCCTGAGTTCTTGCTTGAAACGTGCGAAGATGGCGAAGAAAACGGCTCAGATTTATCATTGAATCGTTGAGTCAAAGCTTTTCATTTTCATGATGTTCGAACTTGCGGTAGCCTTGGATTGAAAAAAAAGACTTCAAAATAAAACGAATTCCCGTGAGTTTAAAAGATTAAAATGCTTTTAATAAGCGTACCGGCTTCTTTTTACTCCACCAAAAGCAAGAAATAAACCAACAGTCGAGGATTTACGTCCAATACATTTGAAATAGTTCTTGTAAAAAGTCCTTTGAAAATCCATTAAGAAACATCTTAAAAAAACATTGTAAAAACGTACTTTTTTTTCCAGACATGTCCAATACACACGAATCGAGTCGATTCGTAACCGGTGGTTTACGATTCGTAACAGATCGTGAACCTCATTGATATGCAGAGATTGCGAATCTTATTAATATGCACTGTGAATCTTATTTATATGCACAAATTGTGCATATTTATATATCCTCTTTAGAATAAAATTAAATATTCTAATTAGAATAAGATATCAATTGCCGCTTATGTGTGGTCTTCCTGTGGTTCTTATCTCATTGTACACACCACCACCACTGCTTGGTCACCCTGTGGTTATTGCATTCAGGGCCATCAGGGCCAGGGCTGTAAATCGTACGATTCGTGTCGATTCGTACGAATCGTGAATGTTCTTTACGATCCGTGCATCTTATTAGTCGATTCGTCGATTCGTGAACATGATATCAACTACGAAGCGAAGCTGTCTAGATTACTATGAATATATTGTTTTGTCGTTTTCAAAAAGCCCATTCAGAGATTCATTAATTTGTGTTCTAACTCCAGCGACTAAATAAAGACTTCATTGACATCTAAACCGGTCATTCCAAAGTAATATTCGTAGAAAAGCAGTCACTGATGATCGATTCGTGAATTTGATATCTACTACGAAGCAAAGCTGTCTGGATTACTATGAATATATTGTTTTGTCGTTTTCAAAAAGCCCATTCAGGGATTCTCTAATTTGTGTTCTACATGACACCAGCGACTGGATAAAGACTTCATTGACATCTAAACCGGTCATTCCTAAGTGATATTCGTAGAAAAGTCACTGATTATCGATTCCTGAATTCAGAAATTACAACGAAGCGAAGCTGCCACATTACTAAATAAAGTCTTCATTGAGATCCAAACGAGCCATTCCACTAAAAGTGCTGATATTCGTAGAAAAGTCAGGGCCAAACTAAATTTTGTGTATTGCCGTTTTCAAAAAGCCTCCTGAATTTGTGACACCGAATCATTGCCTCAATCAGACGATCTGAAGGCTTATTGTTTTGTCGTTCTCAAAAAGCCAATTCTTGGATTCTTTAATTTGTGTTGTAACACCAGCGACTAAATAAAGACATGATCATGACATCTAGCTAAACCGGTCATTCCAAAGTAATATTCGTAGAAAACTGATCACTGATTTTCGATTCCTGAATTTGAAATATTACAACGAAGCGAATTGAAGCTGCCTGGAACTATGATGACAACAATATTGTTTTGTCGTTTTCAAAAAAGCCCATTCTTGGATTCTTCAATGTGTGTAAACACCAGCAACTAAATAAAGACTTCATTGAGATCTAAACCAGCCATTCTAAAGTGATATAAATATGAAAGCCCCCTGAATTTATGACAGATCATTTCTGGGCAAACAAATTAAGGCAACATTTTAAATTGTTTTCAGTCTTTTTGTCGTCAATTTCAAAATGTTCATCTGATTGATCACCATTTCTAAATGTTTTAATGTTTTCTAATACTTAAAACAGTGGGGGTATGTTTTAACGCTTTCTCGACCCAAACTATTGATGAAAAAAGTGTTTATTTGTGAAAAGCTATCACCATTGTCCAAAAGGGGAATCAACCGCATTCAACGCACCTCCCTTGGATCCACCCCTGTAAAACCATGCAAAACTACTATAAACCACTACTTTAATATCAGAGTTCTTTATTATAATATCAACAAATGCATTTCTCAATAAACAAACAATACATGCTACAATAACTTATTTATTTATCAAGATGAAAGACTAGTGGTCATATTTTTTGAATTAGCTGTTAAATGCACATTTAGTATATTTTTACAAAATGAGTTCTTTTGAAGTCAATTAAGGGGCTAAATTTATTGTTGAAAGTGATAAAATGACATACAATCCAATTTTCATCTTGGTCATAAATACATAAACAAATGCAACTCTATTACCAAAAAAAAAAAAATTTTATTTTTTATCATTATGATATGAAGCTAATTTATATTTTAAAAATCATAAACAAATTGGAGTATTTTTTACAAATACAATCATGCTATCACAATGACATCAGCATAAAATAATTTCTGCAAACTTCATTTTACACAATATTTATAAATTCATGAAACATGAAAAAGTTAAAATTCATTATTTAGAATGCCTTTTTTGACATCTTCATTATGGTTGTCTAAGACATAAAGCATTACAAAAAGAAACCGCCACCTATTCATGTTTTGATATTATTGAAAATCTTGACAGCCAAGAAAATAACTGCTTGCACACTTCAGTGTTTACATCCTACAAAACAACAATAGATTAACATAAGTAATAAAAATGAAGATGAAGAATATGAAATGTTTGTTTCAAAAAATTTTTCCTGTGACATATACACAATATATACATGTGCACACATAAAAAATCATGTATCAAATGATGTTCAAATAATAACAGCCCATCTTCTTACAGTGCTTTAATTGGGGCCACTTGAATTATAGTGACCAATCAAAAACCAGTAAAACCATACATGTATACTTAGAACTAATAACTGAAATAAACACTCAAATTATAGTATTCTCATACATGCTGATAACAATGTAGAGTTGAGAGCTGCAATAAATTGATTAAATATCAGTTCATCTAAGTGGTCCTGGTTGAATTAGCAGCATTATAAATCAGTTACCTTTCAAAGATATAAATTTGTAAAGATTTTTTATGTACAAGATTCAAATTACTAAAAAAACACTGGAATCAAGGCTAAAGCACCACACAGAACTTGGATTGAAATATTATTAATAGAAATATTACATTTATTTTATGATATATCCAATTTCTAGTATTGCATTTTCCTATAAATTAACATTATGTACATAAGAATCATTTATCAAAATATGACTGACAACTTATGACTTTTTCATGCAATCATGAGCTAAGTTCTTCATTTTTAAAATTGTAAAAAATTGTTTATGTTCTGCAAATTTGTAATTACAGTATCAGAAACATGAGCTATAGTTAACTACATAACTACATATACATTACATTCAGTTTTAATGTGTCATTCAATTATTAATTACAAATAAAATAATCCTTACTAAATTGTTTTCATGTTATTGAACTGTTTTTAATATACACATATTAACTAAATCAAAATTGCTTGTGTGAAGACAACTATACACCTGTTTCATTCTATTCTCTTGATAGAACAAAAACATTGTCAAATCAGAAATAAAATCTTGTTATGTATATCCAGTTGAGGGAAATTCAAAAGGTTCAGTTTTGGAGAATTTAGGCCAAATCTCACTCAACAAAACTAACTTATTGATTGGAATAAATATTCTCTAATGAAGATGACTAAGCTTGCTAGTATATTTTTCAGGAGACTAAAGGGTAAAGATTACAAACCCTTAAGCAAATGCAAATAAAAGCTTGATAGTAGCAATTTTTGTTTGTCTATTACCACAGGGAGCCCAATTCAGTTGAATAAAAAGGAAATATTTAGAATTATTACTTATTTAAATTTGAAAAACACAAGTTTGAGTCTGGAATTAATGACAAAATTAATAAGAAAAAGATGGAATTTTGTATCCAAAATAGATTTGTTTTAATATTTATTATGAATTGCTGTAAAAACCATTAGACCTCAATACAAATTGAAAATACTTAATTCTATGTTTTCTTCTCGTTTTCTTGATATGCCAGATACATGTAATTAAACCATGTTATCAGATATAAACTGGAAGAGACAATATTCACCTAATGCGTCATTCTATTCTACATATTAATTAATTAACTAAAGAAGAAAAATAACAATAACAGCCACAAAAACAATCCAAGATATCCCAAATATAGAGAAGACAAAAAATCAAAATATGCTGTTCTGCAATATAAAGCTGTTGAAATGCTTTATTTAACTTGTTTGAAAATATGAAAGTTTTGGCACTTGTTTCCTTTCTTAGAATTATTAACCACTACTGCAAACTCAATTATAAAATCTGACACTGAATCTGAATAGTCAAGTTTCCCATTACTAGAGATAACTAATGTTCCTGACAAAAGCAAATTTATACAGGCTTAATTAGCCCAAAGTCAATGAAATTATTCAAAATAGATACTAGGAAATGCACAAAATTTTGATAAAAAACAACACAAACATCGCATTTATTCCCATGGGTTTCCATGGAAAAAAGGCTAAGCTTGTACAGATGTGCCTTTTGTCAAGAGGTTCAATGTCTCTTATAAAGGAAAACTAGACTATTACTGTTAACATAGGTCAATGAGCTTGCAAATTGATATAATTCACCAAAAGACCAAACTGTTATAGTATATGCAAACTTAGAACAAATGGATTAGCAATCTTTATTTTAACTTTTTCAAACCCTTTTTTAAACCAGAGTGAGCCCATGTGTGACATTATCAAGTCCCCACAATAACTCGATTCTATGTTTGCATTAAACAAGTTAAAAATGGAATCTTCTTTGGCCAATAACACAGGAGGCCCAATTCATTTGAAACAAGAGCATAAAAAACTATTAAAACTTGAGGCGCTGTTACCAATGCAATTTTTCTTGCAACTTGCAATGCAATATGCCATTGTTTCAGAAGAGATTCCCTTTCACAACAATGGCATTGCATTGCAAGTTGCAAGAAAAATTACACCTTGTAACAGCGCCTTTAATAGGGAGCTCCACAATTAGGTAAAACCTAATTTCTATATTATTCTATACAATGATCTTCCTTTTAATAAGATAAAATCACATTGAAACAAAATAAACATCACTAATCACTAAAAGGAACAATTTAAAAAGTGGAAGCGTACTAGAAGAAAACTAGTTTATGCCACAATAAACAAAAGTAATTCTTTGAAAAATTCTCAATTATTATGATTGCAGTTGATTGTCAGATGTTTATCTACAAAACACTAGAGCTGCCAATGTGCAATTCACATATTTTCTAAAAGAAAATTCTAATTTGTTTGTTTTAAACCCATGCCATGACTGAGTTTCTTTGAAAAAACAAATGATTTGAAAAAGACAACATAATTTCAAAACACTTGTTGTTGTAGGTATCAATGAAATTCATCTTGTTATAATTGCTAGTCAACCAAGTTTCAAAACATTTTCAACAGTTTGCTTATTAGACTAAAACACAACTTTCATAATGGCTCCTGCTACTTGGCAAAAATAAATTTAAACAACTATTTAAATCATTGAAAAAATATGAAGTTATGAAATTTCTTAATTTACATGAGTATAGAAGTATCAAAACATCCAGGATCAGGAATTAAATCCTTAACAGAATTGATATTTAAAAATGCACCAAAACAATACCAATAAGGCTTTTAATCAATTTCACATACAAAACAGCTATTTTTCACGGTGAATATTAGACTTCTCTAATTTTATAGTATTCAATATAACTTAAGTAACTCGTAGCATTAATTCACTTTCTGTTAGAAACAGCTAGTTTTAAATCGCTATAAAAGAGTAATATCGCTCTTCAAGCTGTCTCGTTTCGCAACGTATTACGATACAAGATGAGTGATTTTCATTTTCACATTACTGCGCCTTCAAACTCGTTACGTCTCCAAAAGCAGACTATTTTGACAAATAATTTCGATATCTTACGTTTTAAACAACTTTTATATCAATTTAAATTTATTGTCTACACATTAAAACAAACTTTAATATAAGCTGACAGTGAGGACACTCAAACCATGAACACTTGACTTTAATATTAAGTTTAGATTATTTAGATTTTCTGAGCTTTCTACTCCTTCAAACCTTCTAACAAGCTAGTAGGATTGAGCTGAAATATACTATGTGATCAAAATGAAACTAAATTCTAGCTCATTCTCTCAAGGAATGCATGTTAAAAACAATTTTAACCAAGTGTTCACGGTTCCAGTTAGAGTGTCCTCACTGTAAACTTTATAGGTAGCTAAATCTTATAATAAATTCGATACGTACCACACATCAACATCGATCCCAGATGGTTAACATGCTTTACTCAAGTCGGTCCAGTTCCACTAAAATCAATTCAGCGTAAAATTTAACTTATTCTCACCATTTACACGAATCGATAATGAGATGCACGATTCGTAAACCCCTTTGACGATTCGTACGAATCGATCGAATCGTACGAATCGACAGGCCCCCTTCGAGCAGCTTTGAGTCTGCCAGAGTCTAAGTCCACTATATGCCCATCTGCGCATGTGCGCGACACAGGAATCCCAACAACATGCGCTAACCATTCACACGAATCGATAATGAGATGCACGATTCGTAAACCCCTTTGACGATTCGTACGAATCGATCGAATCGTACGAATCGACAGGCCCCCTTCGAGCAGCTTTGAGTCTGCCAGAGTCTAAGTCCACTATATACCCATCTGCGCATGTGCGCGACACAGGAATCCCAACAACATGCGCTAACCATTCACACGAATCGATAATGAGATGCACGATTCGTAAACCCCTTTGACGATTCGTACGAATCGATCGAATCGTACGAATCGACAGGCCCCCTTCGAGCAGCTTTGAGTCTGCCAGAGTCTAAGTCCACTATATGCCCATCTGCGCATGTGCGCGAAACAGGAATCCCAACAACATGCGCTAACCATTCACACGAATCGATAATGAGATGCACGATTCGTAAACCCCTTTGACGATTCGTACGAATCGATCGAATCGTACGAATCGACAGGCCCCCTTCGAGCAGCTTTGAGTCTGCCAGAGTCTAAGTCCACTATATACCCATCTGCGCATGTGCGCGACACAGGAATCCCAACAACATGCGCTAACCATTTACACGAATCGATAATGAGATGCACGATTCGTAAACCCCTTTGACGATTCGTACGAATCGATCGAATCGTACGAATCGACAGGCCCCCTTCGAGCAGCTTTGAGTCTGCCAGAGTCTAAGTCCACTATATACCCATCTGCGCATGTGCGCGACACAGGAATGCACAATCCATTTAAACGAATCGATAATGAGATGCCATTCGCAAACCATCTTTACCGTTACGTAAATATTCATTATCCCTTGGTGTAATTATTCATGTTTTATGCATATCAATAACCTGTACTGTCTGCAATGCATTTCAATGAAGTTCACAATCTGTTACGAATCGTAAACCACCATTTACGAATCGACTCGATTCGTGTGTATTGGACAACCCTCTTTTTTTCAACTTCAACATTTTCCAAAACTAGTCGATGTTTTGACTAAAAGTTGGGGGGAGAATGCTTTCTGAAGATACATTGGAGGGAGGGGTGGGAAGGCAGAAGGGGAAACACAAAACACTAGTGCCGAGTGTTCGGGGGAACACAAAACTCGGGGGAACACAAATCTCTGTGACACCGGGTCTGGAATGCCGGGAGTTGTCCGGAGCGGACCCGGAATTCCGGCGGAATTCCGAATCCGGACCGGAATGCCGGCGGAATTCCGGAAATATTTTTACAAGGGACGTTACCTCCGGCCTGTCTTCAATCACGTCGAGCATGCGTAGTGACATAGTTTACGGATTTTGTGAGTGAGTGACATATTTGCATATTTCGACCCTTCACAATAAGACACGTATTTGCAATCCACGAGTTAAAAAGGACAGAATATTCTTTTAGGAAGTCAAATATTTCCTATTCCTTAATTATATTTGTAAAGGCGTTGTTCCACGAGATGGGTTTTAACGACGATTTTCCGCGCAACGTTGCAGTAACTTGTATTTTGCATTGCGAGTTTCTGACATGGATTCAAAAACTCGCAACGCGTTGCCGAAGCGAAATCTCTCCAAGTGTCATGTTACAGGAGAAAGATTTTTAACGCAACGCCGTTGCGCTGAATTAAATCGTCGTTAAAAATCGTCTCGTGTAACACCACCTTAAAAATTAAATATTCCTTGAACATTTTTTCACCGGTATTCTTTACTCAATATTCTGTCACGCAATTTTTAGGTCTATTATGATGTGACCTTGTTAGCTTGGTAACCACGGAAACAGCGATTGTAAAACAAGCATTCGTGAATTCAGCTGACGTGTTAACATTGGTGCAACATCATCATTTCACATTTGCTTGCCTTTCCTTTATTTTGAACTACTATTTCTAAAGCATGTAATCAACAGTAGGAAACCAGAGAAGAAACTGGAAGAAATTGATAGTCCATTCTTTGCTTCATTCAAAACCAAACAGAGAAATTAAGCCTGGCCTCGGCTAGCAACGTCAATGTTGTGTCACGCTTGAACCTGATGATATGATGACGTAAACGAACTTAAAATAGAACACATCAAAAATATCTATATAAACAGTGCGGCAACAAGGAAATTACAAAACTCGATTGTAGCTAAAGGTTCCTGGCTCAGTTTTTTAAATACAGAAGCAAGATGAGATACGGATTTCTCGACAAGAATGGTGGTTCTACTGTTCCTCTCGAAAAGATACGAATTCGTGGCAAAATCAAGGGCTTCACAGCCGAAGTTGTAGCAACTATGGATTACAAAAAGAATGGAGACAACCCAATAGAAGCCATTTATGTGTTCCCTCTCGACGAGGAAGCGGCCGTTTGCGGCTTTCAAGCCACCATAGATGGACGGACCATCGTAGCCGAGATCCAAGAAAAGCAGGAAGCTCGAGATACCTACGACGATGCCATCAGTAGTGGTCAGAGCGCTTTTCTACTGGAAGAAAGCGACGAGAGCTCAGATATTTTTCAAATCAATGTCGGGAATCTGCCTCCAAAACAGTCAGCTACTGTGGAGTTGACCTTTGTGACAACACTGACCGTAGAAAAGGAGGGAAGAGTAGATTTTGTGCTGCCAACAGTGCTGAACCCGAGGTATTCTCCTAGCGACTCCTCCGCCAGTGTCAGCGCTACGATGCCAAGCATTGCCTCTGTGAGCACCAAGTATTCTTTTGACTTTGAGCTGGATGTGCAGTGTGCCTCGCCAATCCAAGAGATCACATCTCCTTGCCTTCGACTGAAAGTTGACATCAACCCAGAGGACAATCGTCAAGCAACAGTTCGACTTGGTGAGGACTACAAGTTCGATGCTGATGTCCAAGTGCACGTTCTGTGTAGCAAACCTTTTGAGCCTTGTGCTCTGGTGGAGAATGGAGTAACCAAATCCAAAGACGGCAAAAAGGACGAGTTTCTGACCAAACCAATTGTCATGCTGAACTTTTTCCCTTTGTTCAACAGCTGTGAAGGTCTCGAGCGAGGTGAATTCATATTTGTGGTTGACCGAAGTGGAAGCATGAGTGGGTCAAGTATCAAAAGTGCAAAGCAAACTCTGCTTCTGTTTTTGAAAAGTTTACCAGAGAACTGTTCCTTTAACGTGATTGGTTTTGGAAGTTCGTTTGAAAAGTTATTTCCAAAAAGTGAGAGCTACAATGATAAAAGTCTTAAACGCGCTTGTTCTCATGCTAAGTCCCTGGAAGCTGATCTAGGAGGCACTGAAATCCTGGCACCTTTACGAGAAATATTCTCTCGACCTCTGATCAAAGGTTATCCAAGGCAGATTTTCCTGTTGACAGATGGAGGGGTTGGTAACACTCAACAGGTTATTGAACTTGTCAGAACAAATGCCTCCAAGGTCAGGTAAGCTCAATGTTTAATCATTCTCTGTGACATTAATGTAATTATATATTAATAATTATGTCGAACTTGTAATAAATTGTGCTGGCAATGGATTTGGACCAACAAGGTTGGGTAGGGTTTCTTATGATGGACCATACAAGGAGGCTGCACTTGAAATTATTGAGAGATACCGTATTTACTCGAATAAGCACCTTCCCAAAATAAGCACCTCCCCTGAATAAGCGCCCCCTTTGGACAAAAAATAATAATAAGCACCTCCCCCAAATAAGCGCCCCCCTTTGGACAGAAAAAAATAATAAGCGCCTCCCCCAAATAAGCGCCTCGCACCTCGTTATAGTATACTAATACCAGTACTGTTGTAGTAGTATAACATTGATATTATTGATATCAAGAGGAAAGCATACTTTGTGTACGCGTTTCCTCCCACTGAATAAGCGCTTCCCTCGAATAAGCGCCTCCCCCAAATAAGTGCCCCATTTTAGACGTGAAAAATTTAACAAGACGCACATAGTGCGTTTACTCGTGCCCAAGCGGAATTCAGTCTGGCATGAGAATAAATATGTTTTAAAGCCAGTTTAGTCACGTTTTGAGTTCGGTACTGAAGCGGAATATTTGTGTGCTTCGCCGGCAAGCTGATTTATTTGAACTCATGGAGGTATGGGTCTCGATCCTCAATTTCCAATGAAGAGTAATTCTACGAAATTGCGTATGCTTTCAAAATGATAAGATATAGTTGGTTAGATACATATACATTAAGCACTTCTTACGAATCATATTTTCGTTACTAATTGAAATAATACAGAATTACTGTGAAAATCTATAATAAAGGTCATAAAGTAGTCTGCGTACGGAAGTCTTTGAATCACTTTGCCGTTCGCCGAAAT
The DNA here is from genome assembly GCA_029948255.1 of Telmatactis stephensoni. Lineage (NCBI taxonomy): Eukaryota > Metazoa > Cnidaria > Anthozoa > Actiniaria > Isophelliidae > Telmatactis > Telmatactis stephensoni. The sequence goes on from JALIZF010001675.1 coordinate 238,408, forward strand.
GTTTGCAAAAATTGTTCGAAACAAATAGTATCTCTCTTTTAACGATTTCTTCTCGTATGCAATACTATTAAAGTAGTAATAAATATGATCGAAGTCCTAATATTGAAGTGCGTGACATCTAATGCGGTCATGCACAATCGAGTTGAAAAAATTCTTAGTGTCACGACATGACTAGCCGTTTGCCTACTATGTACATACTCGTAGAATTACTCTGAATCACTTTAACATAGCTTACAAGAATCGCTTACTTCGTCTAAACAAATATATCATATCTTCTTTACTGAAATAATACAGAATCACTGTGAAAATCCTGAAAATCTAAATATTTTGACTTCCGTACGAATAGCAAACAAAAGTTCACGTATGATACAAATAGCCACTACACAAATGTTAATTTTAAGTTCGTTTAGACTCACGTGAAGCTGCTATAACGCAATGACTGTATTTATAGAGGAATTTAGGTTATTAAATATGTTCGTGGCTCGTGAAAAATCCTTCATGTTTTCCTATGAACTTTCTGGAACATGCGCTGCTTTGTTTTCGTGCCAGCCTCGTTTTCATGACCAGTTCTCAAATACGATAGAAAAGGTAAACCTAGACTCGTGCCGGCCTACGGCCTGGGCACGAATAAGCGCCTGGGCGCTTATTCGAGTAAATACGGTACCTTTCTCATGCAAGCCACGAGTTAGGTCAGAAGCTACTATTGAGGGACACTGACCAGGGAAGGGGGAACTCCACTCAGGAAAGGGGGACAAAATCAGTGATCTGGTACCTTTTTAGGGTGTGTTAAACAGTAGTGGACTACCAAAGACTAAGCTAGTACCTACTGGGGATATTTTTTAGTAAATAAGTCACCCAAGAAAAGCATTTATATAGCTATATACAGTTTTAAGCATTCACTAGCTTTTTTCTCCACACTCATTGATAAAGGAATTAACATGTTTAAGATTCATGTAATCATTTTTTTTCCATTTGTTGATACCTTTTAAGAGTAAAATGTTTGTTGCCACGCCCCCTTAATTAGACTCAGGTACCTTTTAGGGGTCATTGTCAAAATTTCTGACAGCATCCCTACCCTGCAATATATGGAAGGCCCCCCTCAGGATTTCAGGGACACTGGATTGTTAGTTTATAACTGTCATGTGTTACCTAGCTAAACTTTGTGACAGTACTGATTTTAGACAAGAAAGGATCGAGGAGGAATTTTTGTTCTGCCTACCTTTTCCCTTTTATTGACTTAACTTTTATCATCCATTATTAACAAATCTGGGGGTCTGTCAAGAATAATTATTGTGTTCTAGGCTGATATCCTTTTCTGATCACCTCCAAACCACCAACACATACAGTATATACAGCTGTATGTGCCCGGGGGGGGGGGGGGGGTACTCCCATATATTTGCTGTACAGGTATGTGTTTTTCTAAAAGAAATCTTGTATTGAAGAGATAGTTCTTGCCATTCATAATTGTAAATGATTTTTTTTTTAATTAATTATAAACTTATTTGGAAAAATGTCGAGATATAGTTATATAAGACACCAAATAAAACACTTCTGTCTGTCTGTCTGTCTGTGCCACTGGATAGGGTGTGGTTTTGGCCCTGCTGTCTTGAACAGGGTAGACATTTTACCCAAAACAGGATCTACAGAAATTTTGACGAGATCCCAGGCCATATCAGACATATCATCTTTTTGTGTCTTAGATAGGGTGCTATATTCAAAATAAACCAAAAATGCACTTCCTCAGCCATTTTTTTGTCTAATCATATGCAACCAGATCAGAATGGAATGACGAGGCTAGGGTCGATTTTCTTCTCTTTTGTCTTGAACAGGTTATGATTGAAAATGGGGTTGAGTACCCCCCCCCCCCCCCCCCCCGGGTGTATGTGGTATATTCATTTGAATATAATGAGCACCTGAGTACACACAGTTATGTGTCTAGTTGGGGAATAACTTGGGTTTAACCCTTAACACAATCCAAATAACAGTAAGGATCCAGTAATTTTAGGGTTAGGGTTAGGTACTGGAGCATACTGCACGCACGCACACACACACACACTTTCACAACAAATACACGCGTACAATAGTTAATTAATTTAATAATAAAAATTTTAAGAGTTAATCAATTGCAAATTTTAAGGGAACATTCATTTTTTAGGAGGGAGGTGGGCCGGAGGAATTGCAGGAATCAAATACAAAAAAAAAATGCAAGCCCCCACGGTAAGGAATTGAACTATATTGATGACCCACCCCACTTCCAAATATGAAAATAGGGTCCCTAGACCTGGTTTAACTTTCAGAAAAACATGACCCACCCCCTTTCATAGAGTAAATTTCTTTTGGCCCACCCCTCAATTCCTCCGGCCCACCCCCCCCCCCCCCTAAAAAATGAATGCTCCCTAATATTGGCTTTTTCACTTTTTGTGGCACCCTGTCATACATGTTGCTTTGTGCATCTTGAATATAATGTACATTTAATAATAATTGCAGAGGCCCATTTCTCAAAAGACCCAATAACTTTACGGACCATTAACTTAATCGATTTATTTAGGTTAATGGGTCCGTAAAGTTATTGGGTCTTTTTGAGAAATGGGCCCCAGCTTATTTTTATTGGAGGTTACTCATAGAGATGACGTTATTGTTTTGACCTCATCTCAAGCTCTTATCATTTTTACAATTCAGGTGCTTCACTGTTGGAATTGGTGCTGGTGCTTCAACTGCATTAGTTAAAGGAGTTGCAAGAGCAGGAAAAGGGATGTCTGAATTTGTAACAGATGGTGACAAGCTGCAGGCAAAGGTTTGTGTATATAGCATAAAATTGACATTTCATCGCATACACCAGGGCGGTACTGTAAAAAATGTAAATGCTTTGTTTATAGTGGAAAAGGACTTAGCTTTGCTGCTAGTTTACAGACATTCCACGCACTGGGGCCAAAAGGCCCCAAAATTGGTCATCAAAGATTCAATAACTAATAATAGCTATTAGTGCCTTTCATATATTTTGATGAAACTTTGCCAACAGAGTTATGTCATTCTGAAAAATATTTTATGGATTTTTTGGTGTCACAAAGTTGCATTGATGCTGACATCATAATAATTGTTGCAGTTTTTATCCAATCTTTCGAATCTCGAATTCAGGCTATTAGTGCTAAGAATTTGAAAAGTACATACTAGAGGAAATCAAATCTGAAAACTGTTTTGTGATACCATCGATATTTATCGAATTATGGGAATTTAAATAATGGCCTACCCACCCCTCCCCTCTCCCCCTATTTCTATAGAAAGATATAGGAAAACAAACCCCTTCATGATTTTTTGAGGGGACTGCATCAAATCAATTTATTGACTTCCAATACAGTACTAAGTGATTTCTAAAATCGTATCACTTCGGCATTTTGAATTTCAGTCTCTTAGAGTCTCTTGGAGATATTGAGGGATACTTATTTATGACGTCACTTCATGACGTCATACGTTTTATTTCTTTTAATTAAAAAAAAACAATGAGGGAAACGTGCTCTCAAAAATGCGTTGCATATTTTCGTACAAGACTTGTACTTCATGACTATTTTGTATTTGGACTTAATTTAATGAGGCAAATGAACAAAAATAATTAATTTGGAAATTGCCAAATGGTATGACGTCATCAAAAGCCGTAAAATTTTAAAAAATTATTACTCCTCATGTACTAATGCTATCAACAATCTGTTTTTTGCATTCATCTACCAAATATCTAGTCTTTCAAGTGCTATACCTAAATATAAGTTATTTCTTCTCTTCAACATCATCAAAATTTTGCAACATGACTGATGACGTCATAATATCGATTTTTTTGACTGAAAAATGTTTCAAAATATTGTTCCCTAAGATGCATAGCGATAACCGAGTATTTGTCCAGAAATTAAACTCCTTTTGGGTGAAAAGATATGACGAGATATGTATTTTTGGCACGCTCTGATGAACGATTTTGGGAGAGGGGGGTGGTTGGCCCCAGCGTGGCTCAAATATAAATCACAACTAAATAATACAAAATGGTAAACAGATAACGAGTATTCAGGTTTTTTTGGCTCCTCTAAAACCAACGAAGTTCACAGGCAGCCCAGCCACTTCTCCTGAGGCTTTTTAATTATAATTGATCAATTAAAACGCCAAAAAAAAAATCAAAATTAAAGAAGAAAATGCGCGCGCTTTTGTTTATAGTTTGCTTGGCGCGCGCGCGCTTGGGCTCCTGTAGTATATTCGTCCCGATCCCGCGGGACAACGTGCAAGACACAACTAGTGCGAACTGTGGTATAGGCTGTATTAGTTCTGGCCATATTTTTACTAAGTATTTTTTAATAGTATATGTCACTTTTAATTTTGCAGGTAATAAAGCTTCTAAAGAATGCCCTACAACCAGCCCTTTCTGATTGTACAGTGACATGGGATTTACCAAATGGGTGTAGTGCTAAGACTATCCCAGAAGTACCTCCACCCATATTTAGTGGGAACAGCCTCATCATGTATGGATTGCTAACTGACGACTCTCTTAATACAGTAGACTCAAGCATTAAAGGTTCCATAACACTTAGTACTACCTTAGCTTCTGGTTCAAAAGTAGAGAAATTCGAACACAAAGTTAGCCTAGAAGACCTCTTGTTCAAGTCTGATGGGGAGAGTTTGCTTCTTCATCGTCTTGCTTCCAAAGTTTGGATCCAAGAGAAGCAAGATGGCAGCGATGGTAACGCTAGCGCTACGGTGAATGACGAAATCGTGAATATAAGTAAATCAGCTAACATAGCTTCTAAGCTGACATCGTTTGTAGCAGTGGATAAGGAGACAAATAAACCAGTTACAGGGGCCTTACATAGTCTACAGCAGCTTGCTGAATTGAGCATCCAGAGCTATGCTATACGGCAGCATGGCTGTTCAAATATATTCCTTGGAAGCTCCAACGTAAAAAGAAGCAAAGGAATGTCTTTTGGGAACCCGTTCTCAAAAATGTTTGGTTCAAAATCACGAAAAAGTAAAAGCGCGCCGATGGCGATGAAGAAAAGTTTGAAAGAGAGACGATTATATTGTAGAGCAGCGGATCAGTTGTCAGCCCCAGACGACATCCAGTCAAAGCAGTGTGGACTCAGCCCAGCTTATACTTATTCGCTAAGTGATGTCGACGCTGAAGAGTTTGCTTCTCATGACAGTTATAGGGCTAAACCTCCAGCCTTAAAGACCAACTGTCTAGAAATTGTATCACTCCAAAAAGCCTCAGGAGCATGGGAGCTTACAGCAGAGTTGGCCAGTATCTGTGATGTGACCCTGGACGAACTGAAGCAAGCATGTCCATCACAACTAACCACAGACAACAAGGACAGTATGTGGGCAACAGCTATAGCATTATCGTGTCTCGATGTGAAGTTTGCTGATCAAAAAGATGAATGGGAGATGGTAGCTGCCAAAGGGACCAAGTGGCTCAAGAGCAAGTTGTCAGCAGAGAGTTTAAGCTATGAAGAGATCGTAGAGTTGGCCTCGCAACTTCTTGCAAAGAAATAAGTTTTAATTTAATAAGTGTTAATTTAAGAGCTGTTTTTATGGAAGCGAGCCAATCCGGTAAGCCGGCTGACTTCTTTTGTTTTCTTTTTCCTGTGGGACACGTACAGAACAAAAGAAGTCAGTCATGCGTACGTATACTTTGACTGTTACATGAACACTAGCAGTGTTATAAATTATCGCGCAGGTTGATGCTAATAATAATAATAATAATAATAATAATAATAATAATAATAATAATAATAATTGATTGATTGGAACATGGCGGCGGGATGAGCAGTCAGTCGTAGCGCTGCTCCAGATAAATGTTTTAAAATGTCTTCAAAACCGGCCAAAAAGTTAAAATGGACAGACCAAATGAACAAGGACGTCTTAGTGTGCAAAAGGAGAGCCCTGGAAATGGTACAATCAGAGAATCCACCCCGGAAAGATGATGGTAAGAAAAGAGGGTATATTGAAGTGATGAAACAACTCTGGGACGAAAGTGGCTACCAGAATCTCGGACTTAAAGCCCAAAACCTGAGAGATCAGGCCTCGCGGCTTGAAAAACTTCAAGAAAGTTCTTTAATCACTACTAAAGATAAGTCATTGGATGAAGTAAGTTTAAGGGATTACAATTCCGATAATAACCAAAACAATCGCGACCAAGAAAACCAACATGCAAATTTTTCATCAGTTTCGACGCCAGATTTGCATACACCAACTTTACAAGTCCCAGAGGAACAGTCAGTTGAAGAGCAGAACGACGAGATTAATGAGATCTTTTCTATGGAGCTGCCGGGGTCTCTGCCGGAATTTATATCTGTGGATACACCGCAAACAATTGTTTGGAGTCAATCGCCTGAAAAAGAAATAATAATTAACTCTTCAACAATTGAAAAAGCCTATAACGAGATCACCATTTGGCGCAAAAACAGCTTCCTAGTTCCCTATGGTAAAACCGGTAAAGACTTCATTGACCAGCTAACCAAGCTTATAAATGATTGGAATAATAGGTCGGAAAGTCAACATGTGGCATTAAAAGCGTTCATTGTTCTCCTGGCGCTAGGACTGCAAAAACCTAGTCCAAAGTCCAAAGCTAAAGATCACCAAGAATGCCTAGAGAAGAGGCTAGCTCTATGGAAAGAAGGGAAAATAGAGGAACTGCTACGGGAAGGTAGGACGATCCAGAAGCGACTTGTAAAATCCCATCAAAGTAAAGGTGCTTCGCCAAACAAAGCAAAAGTATTTGCGAAGCTTATCATGGAAGGGCAAACAAACTCTGCCCTGCGATATCTGACTGACAGTGATGGCGGGGGTGTATTACCCCTGACTGATGACGTCATGAAGCAATTACAGGATAAGCACCCCAAAGGACAACCTGCTACGCTGGGATCCCTATTGTTTGGTCCAGTAGAAGACGTACATGAGTCAGTTTTTAGCGAGGTCACTGGGGAAATGATAAGAGAGGCAGCACTAAGAACTAAAGGCGCTGGAGGTCCATCTGGAGTAGACGCGAATGGATTCAAGCGATTATTAGCATGTAAATCTTTTAAGAAGTCAAGTGCAAACCTTTGTGACTCGTTGGCTGCAATGACACGGAGGCTCTGCACCGAATATGTCGACCCTCTGACCATTGAGCCTTTACTAGCTAATAGGCTTATTCCTCTGGACAAAGGGGAGGGACAGGTCCGTCCAATTGGCGTCGGTGAAGTGATAAGAAGAATAGTGGCCAAGTGTGTTACGAAGGTGCTAAAGGAAGATGTTCTAGAGGCCAGTGGACCCCTGCAATTATGTGCAGGTCATAAGAGTGGAAGCGAGGCTGGCATCCATGCCATGCATAATCTTTTTGAAGCAGATGATTCAGATGCTGTATTACTTATTGATGCCACGAATGCATTCAACTCCCTGAATAGGGCAGCTGCTTTACATAATATTAGGATTCTCTGTCCAGCCATTGCCACGTATGCCATCAACACATACAGAGTACCAGCGCGCCTGTTTGTGACTGGAGGAAAAGAACTATCGTCTGCTGAAGGAACCACCCAAGGTGATCCTCTGGCAATGAGCTTCTATGCTATAAGCTTACAACCCCTGATCACGCATTTGAGTGTGTGCAGTAGTGCGAAGCAGTGCTGGTTTGCTGACGACGCCACAGGTGTAGGACTGATTGAGGAATTAAAGGAATGGTGGGACGGGCTCAATGAAGTAGGACCTAGCTTGGGGTACTTACCCAATGCTAAGAAATGTTGGCTCATCACGAAATCAGACAAGGAAGAGACGGCAAGAAAGGTCTTTGCGGGTACAGCTGTAAATGTTTCTTCACAGGGCCAACGACATCTGGGTGCAGTACTCGGCTCCAGGGAATATTTTGAAGAATATGTGAATGGCAAAGTAGAAGAATGGGTAAGAGAAGTAGCAAAGCTTTCAGAGTTTGCAGAAACAGAACCGCAAGCATCCTATGCAGCTTTCACGTTTGGCCTAAAGCATCGATGGACATATTTCTTACGAACACTTCCAGACATTGAGGATCTGCTTATTCCATTGGAGAAAGCTATTGCAGATATTTTAATACCATCCATTACAGGCTACACTTGCACCCCTGAAGAGAGAGATTTGTTGTCACTGCCAGTACGAATGGGAGGACTCGGGCTCATTAACCCTTGTCAAGTTGCAACTGCTCAGTACAAAGCTTCAATCAAAGTAACCACGCCCCTCGTCCAACAAATAATGTCTCAAGATCAAACTCTCCCGGATGTAGTTGAAACAAGAACATTACAACATAGTGCACGTAAAGAGAAGGATGATTGTTTAAAGAAGAAACTAGAAGAAGTAAAGAGATCATTGCCGGCAAAAACCAATCGAGCAGTTGAGCTTGCTGGTGAGAAAGGCGCTTCAAGCTGGCTAAATGTCCTTCCTGTGAAAGACATGAACTTCGCCCTTAACAAACGCGAATTCATGGACGCCATTAAACTGCGTTATGATTGGCCAATTCCTGAATGTCCTTCTATTTGCGTTTGTGGAGCAAACTTCACTGTAGACCACGCAATGGTGTGCAAGCATGGAGGGTTCGTGATCCAACGGCACAATGAGCTAAGGGATTTGGAAGCTGAATTATTAGAGATGGTATGCTCAGATGTACAGATTGAGCCTAGCCTACAACCTATCACCGGAGAAACGCTTAACAGAGGAGCTAACAAAGATGATGGAGCTAGAGTTGATATTCATGCAAGGGGGTTCTGGGAAAGACAAAGATCCGCCTTTTTTGACGTAAGGGTTTGTCACCCGAACGCGGATTCCTACAAAGAGATGAACCCACAGCAAATTTACAAACAGCATGAAACAGAAAAGAAGAGGCAGTATGCAACCAGAATATTAGAAATAGAACATGGAACGTTCACCCCCCTCGTCTATACGACAACTGGTGGTATGTCAGAAGAATGTAAGAGATTCCATTCGCGTTTGGCCGAGCTCATATCAATAAAAAAAGGAGAGACATATGCAGCAACAATGCAATGGATCAGAACTAAAGTATCTTTTGCGATACTCAGGGGAGCATTGCTGTGTCTACGTGGGACAAGATCTTCAATCAAACGACGATTTGTAAATATCGTGCACAACGATTTATCAATTGAAAATTGCTGGTTAAGACATGACATTGATTGACTGTCTCATATTCTTGTTTATTTTTATAGTTATATAGATATATTTAATACAATTTTTTTAGTCATAGAGATATATATATTTTTTATTAAAAGATTATTATTATTATTGTTATTATAAAAAAAATTATTATTCAATTACTATTATTATAATTGTTAGTATTCATTAAATTATTATTGTTTATTATTATTACTATATAGAATTTGTAAATATCATTATTATTATTATATTATTATTATTATTATTATTGTTATTTTATTATTATCATTATTATCATTATTATTACTATTATCATTATTATTACTATTATCATTATTACTATTATTACAATTATTATATAAAATTGATTATTGTTGTTTTTACGTTTATTAGCAAACTTGAGTGACAAGATTCATATTGTCCAAAATGCCGGAATATTCGTAATATTCCCCCACCTTATCTCCCCCATCCAAAAGAATAGGTTATATTCTAGTGATAAAAACAGAAATTTTTTAATACAAGTAAATAAGATCAAATAAATGGTTGAATATTGAGAATAGACTCGCGTCTTTGTTCTCACCGACCCAGAAACTACCAAAAATACATCTTAGGACAAGAAATTGACAGTACTTGTAGACTATGCCAGAAGAACGAGGAAACAATAGATCATATCCTCTCTGGATGTGAAGTATTAGCAAAACGTGAATACCTCCAGAGGCATAACAATGTAGCTTCGTACATACATTGGCATGTATGTAAAGAAAATGGCATTGAAGTTGATGAAAAATGGTACCAACATCAACCAACAGGAATTGTTAAACAAGGTTCAGTAACAATCTTTTGGGACTACCCTGTAACAACAGACAGGACAATAACTGCTAACAGACCAGACATTATCATCAAGAATGACGAATCGAACGTTTATCAACTTATTGACATATCAGTACCTTCGGATAGAAACATCTGTTTGAAATATAGTGAAAAAATGACAAAGTATAAAGATTTTGAAATTGAAGTATGTAGGATGTGGAAGAAGAAGACTGAGGTATTACCTGTTATAGTGGGAGCCTTAGGGACTGTCAAAAAAGGAAGTCAAGAGATATTAGACAAAATATCTAAAACAATTGAAGTGAGATCCATTCAAAAAATTACTCTATTGGGATCGGCTCACATACGAAAATTTGGACTTTAATATACTGTCTTATATCTTTATATATTGGTAAAGTGACATTGAACTGAATAACTTTGTAAATAATCCTATTAGGCCAGGAATATGGTATATTCCCGGAAAATTGTAAGCAACCAGTTATAGACTGTGTAATAAAAGAAATAATAATAATAATAATAATAATAATAATAATAATAATAATAATAATAATATCTCTTGACTTCCTTTTTTGACAGTCCCTAAGGTATGTATGTAACGAAAAATGACCAAATTTCAATAAAGATGCCATAATAATAATAATAATAATAATAATAATAATAATAATAATAATAATAATAATAATAATAATAATAATAATATTAAAATTCTATTTATCAAAATAGTTGAAACTTCAAATGAATACGTTTATCAAGATTTATACTCCTTAACAAATATTTAAAATTCTCAAATTTTTTTAAAAAAGTCCTAAAAAACTATTATAATTTTTTTTATAAAAAACTCTAAATATCGACAGTAATAATATAATATAAGAAAAAACAGTCATATTAAATATATTCATCTATCTTCACTGCACATTTGATAGTTCAACCTCAAGATCAATGTCACTAATGTTCTCTATTACGTTAATTTTCCTTCTTCTTCTAGTACCTCTAAGACATAGCAATGCTGCTCGTAGAATTGCAAAAGAGACTTTAGTTCTTATCCAAGTTATTGTCGTTGCATACTCCTCTCCTTTCTTCTTTGCGATCAGTTCAGCAAGCCTTGCATGGTAGCGTTGACACTCTTTTCCCATTCCTCCTGTTGTTGTGAATACAAGCGGAGTGAAGGTACCTTGCTCGACTTCCATGATTCTTCTTCCATGATAATAATAATGGAAACTTTATTTGCTTATGAATACAGTTGTAAATCTCACTACGTAAGGCAATAAACAACTGGCTACTTGAATTGATACATGAGTAATATATATAAATGTATATTTACAAGGAATCCAATTAAATGAAAAAAAAAAAAAAAAAAAAAAAAAATTAGGATTTTAATAGTTCTGGGTCATTCCAAATCTTATTTCTGCAGCAAAATATATAATATGTTGCTCTAATGGCAAGATTTATCGTTTTCCTAATAATATAGAGTTGTTGTTTTTTATCAATGCCAATGTCATTCATCATGTCTAGGAAGGTGGAGCATTCATCCGAGAAAACGCCAAGAGAACTCATGGAGAGGTTAACAAATTTAACACATCTGTAGTCACTGCTCAAGTCGTTAATCAAGTTCTTGTATTTTTCTCGTTTACGCATTGCATTTTTACAAAGGTTGGATTCGAACCCAACTGTTAGTTCTAGGACATACAAGCACTTGGAATGTATTAGAAAAAGAAGATCTGGACGGAAAGTGTCACCAGTTATAATTGAAGGACTCGAATAACCATTCACATCAGCATAGAGTGAAGAGCGATCATTAATTGCAGGTTGAAGCGAAGTGGCGATGAAGTTAATAATTGAATCGTGTCTCCAGTAAAGCGTTCAAGGTAATGCTGACGACCAGCACGACCGTGGAGGAGTGTTTCAGGATTAAGACAAAAAGAGCAAATCAGGACTTGTGATATCCCATTTATACAGATTCTGTACGAGAAGCAAGGGAGTTGTTTATATAGCGATTGTAAAATTGTAGATGTTATGGGGTAGGCTAGACTGCAACAGATGACCAAATAGAATTAACAGATGATAATGAAAACTTGATAACATTTGCGAAAAAGAAGCCTTGAGATGTAAGGGTGGTGTAGCAATTTATCTTCATGTTTAGACCGGAAATCTTTAAGAACTTCTTTATGTGGATTTGTACACATCGTATTGAAGTGTTGGTGTTGGCAGCTGGACGAATTCCGAGATCTTTATGGAATCGTTTCGTGACTTTTTCATTGAATTACGGAGGACTGTTTGATACATGAGATGAAAAGTGTCAAAGGCAAGTGCCAAACTTGTTACGCTCTAGGAAGACGTTACTCAGTGTATCAGATATCGGTATATCAAGCCATTTAGAATGAAGCTGTTCACTACGTAATCAAGATTCTCGATTATCCAGGTTTTGGATACATCAGCCAATGTAAAATGCCAGGATAGTTTAGATAAGGCAATAGCGGCTATACAGGAGAAGTTTATTTTTAGGATGCAATGGCTTCATATCAATGTCATTCATCAGATCTTGAACAATAATAATAATAATAATAATAATAATAATAATAATAATAATAATAATAATAATAATAATAATAATAATAATAATAATAATAATAATAATAATAATAATAATAATAATAATAATAATATATTATATTATATTGTGATAGATATATAATCACGCGTCCCAGGCGGTCGGACGCAAGTCTTGCCGCTCTGAAAGAAACCGAATTAAACGCTCCCATAATGCGTTTATTCTTATACCAACTTGTCCTAGGAACTATACTTGGTATATTTCCAAACATGCAACACGCTCGAGTCCATTCAAGAACTTCAAACGAAGTTGGAGAGACGAGTGATGGTGAAAGATCTAGCAGAAGGACCAAATGGACCGTGAAAATGAACTCAGATCTGGTTGACGCAAGAAAAGAGGCCGAAGCACTTTATTCCTCAACCGAATGTCCACGAAAAGAAAATGGAAGAAAGATCGGGATTATGGACTTGACTAAACAATTTTGGGATGCAAAAGGCTACACTGGATTATGTAAAACACCACAAAATCTACGAGACCAATATTCAAGCATAATTAAAGCAGGAAATCAACCAGAACAAGCTCGAAGTGAACTTGGAAATCAAAGCAGCACAACAACAAACAGACAAAGCGAGGCACTAATTGGCTGTGGAAATCAAACAGAACAAGATCTTAATGAACCTAGAAACCAAAATACCTCAACAACAAACAATGCAAATGTGACAAGTGACAATGCAAACAATGGCAACCAAAGAACAATGGAAGGAATAGAAGAATACGACGAATCTGAATATAATGCTCTACTAACTGCCGCAAAAAGATGGTATGAGACCACCAGACCACAACAAGGAAAAGGATGGAAAGAGAGACAACAAAATACATTTGCCAAGCGAATTCCAGATAACAAAAACATCAAACTCTTGGGAAGCATCGCAACAACACTGATTAAACAAGACCCTAAAATAAACCCTTGTGAATTCCTCTGGGAGTACAACTGCGCAGTGTATTCAGTTGCAGTCGCCTGGAAAGAACGAACAGAAAAAAGACCAAAAGAAAAGAAAACAACCAGAAAGCCCAAGTGGCTACGAGACATTGAAGCTAAGATGATCATCATACGCAAAGAACTATCACAAATTACAGAAGAAGTAAAAAGAATCAAGACAAATGGAAAGCTAACTGCCAAGCTAAGGAAAAACAGACAATGGATGAAAGAACAAATTGGACCAAAAATTACCATCGCTAAATTGACCCAACTCAAAGAAAAGAAGAAAGCCCAACTGAGACTGAAAAAGCAAGAAAAGGATAAAAAACAGAAAGCAGCAGAGCGCCATAAAGCAAACAAATGGTTTGATAAAAAGGAAGCACAGTTCTATGATCACTGCAAGTACCTGATAAAGACAGAGCCAGAAAACAGTTATCCCAAGTACAAGAAGCCCACTGATACAAAAGAGCAAAGGTCTAGAATGGGGATTGGACAAGTGCTCAACTGTAAATGTACAAAGAGGGAAAATAGTACCATCTGACGATCTTCCTCTTAACGAAAAAGATTCAATCTCAATGCTAGATGCCAACGATCAATACAAATTTCTGGGAAAATTTGAAAATTTTTCCCATCTCGATAAAATGGCATTTGAGTACTCAAGCAAAGAATATCTAAACCGACTAAGCGTAATATGGTCCTCTAATATCTCTATCCCTAGGAAAATCAAGGCAACAAACACCTTCGCCATGCCGATTTTACAATACCAAATGTGGACCGCTGACTGGTTAGTGAACGACCTCAAGCAATTGGACCGTGAAGCAAGGAAAATCATACAGGAAAATGGAGCCCTACATACCCAAGAGTCTACTAAGCTCATGTATCTACCATCCAATATGGGAGGAAAAGGCCTCAAACAAATAGAAATCATGTACAAGCTTACAAAGATCAAAGTAGCCAACTACATTACAAGAAGCCAAGACAAAAGATTACAACTTGTTAGAAAGTTTGAAGAACAGAAGATAGCCAAAAAACTAAAGTCAGTATTAAAAGATGCACAAAAGTATGCAGATGAGCTGAACATCAGATTCAACCTTGGAGAGATTTCAACAACTATGACGTATGAAAACACAACAATTGAAGTAGAAAAACCAGCTCCAAAACTACTCACAGCATTCCTCTCCAATGCCGTTGTAAACAACCTGAAGAAAGAGGTAGGAAACCAGAATTGGCTAGGCGCATTGACACTACTACAACATAGTGACAACGACATTTCACCGGACAGTGCTACTATTCACTACAAATGGCGTAACATCCCAGATGTACTCTACACCGTGAATTCCAACATTAGGCAGCAATTGTTACCGACCAAGGTATACAAGAAAGTGAAAATACAACAGCTATTTGAAGATACAACATGCAGAATGTGCAAACAAGCCCAAGAATCTACAACTCATATCATGTGCGGATGTTCAAAAATTGCCCAAAGCTAGCCTATACAAATCACGCCATGATAAAATGCTGAGACCATTTTATCATTATCTACTTGATAATTATGGCTTTGAAAACGACCATTCTAGACCCTGGTATGAACAGAGCCTACCACTGTCAGTAGTTGAGAACGAAAGAGCAAAAATTATGTGGGATACAGAATTCCATTTACCGAAAGCTCCCCAAAACCACGCTAACAAAATAGACATGGCCATCTATGAAAAGGAAAGGAAAGTATGGTTGCTATTAGAAGGAACAGTCTGTACCGTTGGCAAGATAAAGGAAAGAAGTGCCCACAAACAAGAAAAATACCGTGAACTGCGAAGTGGAATCAAACAGCTGTATCCCAACCATCAAGTTATTCAAGTGAACATAGTGTTCGATTTCCTAAGTAACTACCACCATAACCTAAAAATGGAGATAATTAAAAACATCACAGCAAATCAAGAAGAAGCAAATTATTTATTGCTTAAGAGTCAGAAGTGGATAATGTCACAAAATTCAGAAATTGTCAAGCATTTCTATACGTACTACGTTTATGAATAAGTATATGTAGCGGGTTTTGAGAAATCAGGAATAAGGACTGGGACATACTAGATAATTACAGCTTAGCCAAGGTTACACCCGCAAAGTTGTAAACTTACAATCATGTTGTTACTCAATAAAGGTGTCAATAATAATAATAATAATAATAATAATAATAAAGAGAGAGTAAAGATGGTATTGAAAAGCGAACTAAATGCAGCTAACAAGATAGAAGCCATCAACACCCTGGCAGTACCTGTTATCCTTTACA
Organism: Telmatactis stephensoni; assembly: GCA_029948255.1. Classification (NCBI taxonomy): domain Eukaryota; kingdom Metazoa; phylum Cnidaria; class Anthozoa; order Actiniaria; family Isophelliidae; genus Telmatactis; species Telmatactis stephensoni. Next base: position 254,188 of record JALIZF010001675.1, read on the forward strand.
GTTACAACATCATTAACTGGCAAATGCAGGAAATCAAAAGAATGGACAGAAAGACGCGGAAGCTGCTTACAATGCACGGAATGAACCATCCAAAAGCTGACGTAGACAGAATGTATTTAAATTAAAAAGAAAAGAAGGAGGCAGAGGACTAGTCCAGCTAGAATGTTCGTACAAGACAACAACTATCGGCCTTAACACATATCTCAAGGCAACTGACGACAAGCTTCTTAAACAAGTATACGAACATGAGAAACAGAAGAAATTATACTCAGTGAGTAAAGAAGCCATCAAATTCCAGAGACAGTTACAGATAGAGGAGAACGAAATACGACCAGGAGTATCAGCAACTCAGCTTGCTAAGGAAGTCAAGAAATGTGCCAAGAGGGAAGTGATGAACCAACTTCAGTTAAAATGGGAAGAAAAACCATTACATGGACAGTACCCCGAAATAGACAAGGCGCATTTTCGAAAAATCAGATACCTGGAGGCATTTTGGGGTAGAGGCTTGTAACATAACTATTCTAAACCGATTTTTCATGCTGAATGCGAATATGACTGTTACCAAGACGTATTCTGCAATCTTATACGTGTAAATGACGTATTTTGTGAATTGCTACAGTCATTTCTACTAACGGCTTTTTCATGTAATTCCAAAAGTTCCCAAACTTAAAAACAATTACCATAGCTGGAAAGAGCACATCAAAATCAGTAAAACTGTGAAGTTTAAAGGATATCAGTTGAAAAATCAAGGAGATACGAATTTTCAAAAAACGAAATTTTGTATGAAAACACTTACAGTTATGCAAGAGATACTAACAAATTTCGATTTTTGAAAATTCGTATCTCCTTCAGTTTTCAACTGATATCCTTCAAACTTCACAGTTTTGCTGATTTTGATATGCTCTTTCCAGCTATGGTAATTGTTTTTAAGTTTGGGAACTTTTGAAATTGCATGAAAAAGCCATTAGTAGAAATGACTGTAGCAATTCACAAAATACGTCATTTACACGTATAAGATTGCAGAATACGTCTTGGTAACAGTCATTTTCGGATTTAGCACGAAAAATTAGTTTAGAATAGTTATGTTACCAGCCTCTACCCAAAAATGCCTTCTGCACTTTTTGCGATCGACTTTTTCAGTTTTGCGCCTTGTCTAAAAGAATTGGCAAAGCAGATGTTGACAGAGAAAAGACGAACAAATGGATGAGAAGCTCAGGATTGAAAGGAGAAACAGAAGGTCTGATAATAGCGGCGCAAGACCAATGTTTAAAAACAAAGCTATATCAGAGTGCAATTATGAAAAGTGGAACTGACCCAAAATGTAGAATGTGCCATCAATATGACGAAAGTGTAGACCACATAGTATCAGGCTGTCCAACATTAGCAAAGAACGAATATATCCAAAGGCATGACAAAGCGCTTATCTATATACACTGGCAGACATGCAAACACTATCAAATCCCTGTTTGCAAAAAATGGTACGATCACAAACCGTCTACAGTTACAGAAGGCCACAATGTAACAGTATTATGGGACATGCCATGCAGTGCATACAGACAAAGAAATTAAAGCCAACAGACCAGACATTATCGTTAAGGACAAGAACACAAATATCTGCACATTCATAGACATGAGCGTACCATCAGAACGGAACGTCAGTACGAAGGAAGTTGAGAAGATCTCAAAGTATAAAGACTTGGAAATCGAAGTCACTAAAATGTGGAATATGAAAACTATCACTGTTCCGGTTGTAATTGGCGCATTAGGACTAGTACGAAAAAGCTTATCCCAGCATGTAAAGAAGATACCAGGACTGATTAACATTGAAGAACTACAGAAGATTGTGCTACTAGGCACAGCTCACATTCTCAGAAGAGTATTATCGATGACATTATAATATGCAACAATTTCAGCCTTAAGACCATTGTTTGGTCTCGGCTATACATTCACTACGATTGTATTGTACACAACATTGTAAGTTGAATTTGTGAATAAATAATAATAATAATAATAATGAAAATAATGTTCACATAACGTTAAGTACAAATGTCTTAGGTCGAGAAACCCGCTTTGTACTGAATATGAAAAGGAAAAAATAAAGATTCCATAATAATGATGATGATGATGATGGTGATGATGATGATGATGATGATGATGATGGAAAACGTGAAACAAGATGATAATGTAGTCTTATAGGGTGCCTCAAAAGTATATTTACAGAGACTCTCGGTCATATGGTCGAGTCCATTATCAGATTTCAATAAAGTTGTTGCTTCCAACCAATATGCACTGCCAGCTCTCATCTACCCAATGTGGACGCAGACGTGGCATTTGTCTGAGCTACAGAGAATTGACAGAGAGAGAGTCGCAAGATCAAAGAAAATGGGGGTATACATCCGTTAGGATCGAATGAGCTTCTATACCTACCAAGAAAGATGGGGGAAGGGGACTGAATTCTATAGGATCTGAGTACAAGATGACAAAATTCAAGACCGCCGGACTGCAGTGTACACGTACAACGAAGACCCTACGATGAAACTGGTTCGAGAATTTGAAGAGAAATCTGTCCAGATGGGTAGGCGCTCCCTAATAAAGGTTGCTGACAGGTATGCTGCGGAATTGGGAATTAATCTCAAACTTCAGTACTCCAACCCAGTTGGTTACACTGAAACAAGCGAGGAGAAACAAGCTGACAAGATTGGAGTTTGGATGCGGAAAGCAGAACAGTGCAAAAGAGTCAAAGAGCTCAAAGACCAAAAATGGCAAGGGGAATTCCTTGAAGCCAGATGGAAAGATGAAGAGATCAAGGATTGCTTTAGTTGGTTACATGAATGGAGATCAGCACCATCACACACCATAGCAGGTGTATATGAGCTATATCAACAGTTGCTTCCTACGAGATTATATCATCATAACAAGACAAAGACAAACTCAGATCCAGATGTTAAATGCCGCATGTGTGGTAAAGCAGCTTAGAGCGTACAGCACGTTCTTTCCGCATGCAGCACCCTAGCTCAAAGTAAGTACCTTGTAAGACACAACGCAGCCCTAAAGATTCTATTCTTCGAATTCCTTAAAGATCTGGACCTGGTACCATCCCGCCTTGGTATTCGCCTGTAAAACCTAAGCCAGAATATCAGAATGACAGAGCCCTAGCACTCTGGGATATCCCACTCTTTGCGGAAAATACTGAGGTGAGGTCCAACCGTATCGACGCACGCATCGTGGATAAGAAGAAAAAACGAGTCATTCTCTTAGAAATGAGTTGTCCGTGGCTGGAAAATTGAGAGGAGAAGCGAGCAGAAAAAACAGCGAAATATGCACTGCAGAAATGGGAGTTAAAGAAGAGATAACCTGATTATAATATAATATAATTAATATATAATATAATTTATAATATAATTATAATATAATTATTATAATTATATTATTTTCAATTATGAAGTCAAACAATGCATCATTATCGACGTCCTAGAAGGATATTCACGAGACTGAATTGTTCAGACACTGTTAAAGAGTTACTTGGAGTTAAGAGAACAAAGGATGAATTATTTCGCATGCAGAAGTCAATCATCTCTAGCAGTTTGAACATTGCAAGAACTTTCAAGATTCAGACATTGTAAAAGGGACACCATATCGCAAGAATCTCTAAGATTCAGACTTTGTTGAGAGATAAACATTAGCTGATAAAGATTGTATTTTTAGATGTAATTTATCAGAGGGTTTTTTTTTGTTACTTTTCAATTAATTAGTTATTAACTATTAGTCATTTAGAATAATCTATTTTTTAACGCATATTAGGATTAACATCAGAATATATATAGACACATATTAGGATTAATATCGGTTTCCTTTCGCTTGAATTGGCAATCATCTTATTAGTCTGATTAGGGCTTCCTTTGAGGACCTACACATCTCTAAGTCTAGTAAAGTAATATCTACATAGATACATAGATACATTTTACGCGTGAAACTCGGAGTAACGAGTCCCACCATTAACTTTATATATAGATACATTTTAACATTAATATCGGTTTCCTTTATCTTTTTGAAGTGGCAACGTTCTGATGAAGTGGAAAACTATAGTTATTACACACCTCTTATTTATTGGAAATTAGATCATAGTGATATATATAACATTGGCTTAGGACTAGTATCTGTAGGATACGCATACCATATGCCCTACAGTACTGTTAAGTAGTTTGCATATGGATGTTTTTACTGCATAATAATGATAGCATTTATTTATAAATTAACGATAATTGATGAGCAGAATTATGGTCGTGTGTCTAAATAATTACAAAAATATATTAACAAATAAAATAAAATATTAAACATCAATATAACGAAAAATTACAATGTCAAAATCTAAAGCTCGAAAGTTTTTGTTTTTGCTTTTCTTCATTATTTTTAAAAGTAAAGTAAAAGTAAAGTAAAGCGACCATATTTAACGTCGATAACTCGTAACAGTCATTCAACTGACAAACCTGAGGTCGACGGTGCGCTCATTTTACTCCCCTCTCTCCATCAGTGCTCCGTTTTAAGGGTATTCAAAGCTAATTAAAGCTACACGGAAAGGAAAGAAGTCGAAACAAGGATGTGAAGTCACTGGGGATTGAACTCGGGACCTCTTGCACCGAAGGCCGCGCACTAACCAACTGTGCCATCCTTGCTCCTTTTTTGTGGCTACAGCCTCGAAGAGGCGAAGCTACTTAGTCATCAGGTTGTAAGTCCGTAGCGTCCGTGTAACTCCACAGGAAGCCCAAAAATAAACTTCGGAACCAATCATTGATCGACTGTTTTTTCACAACTTTATTGGACAAACCAGAAATAACATAATTTAAATGATAAAGAAAGTAGAAAAACAACAAAACAAAATTTAACGTAAAACAAAGGCGCTGTCCAAGAGGTGGGTACAAGCGGGACACGAAGTCCCATGCGAGGTACCCATGCACCTTGACTAATTAAAGTATATAAAAACTAGAAAATATCCTCCCCAAACCCTAAATTATAGAAGCACTGCAAATATTCTACGCAGTTATCAAAACCTTGCGGTGCCGGGACCCATGTGCCAAAACGTTCCAGCCACAAGTAGATCCTTCATGCCGGTCTAACTATAGCAAGAACATGTTGGCACATAGGTCCAGGTGCAAGTAGAAAATTATCCTATCCTCAAACCCTAAATTATAGAAGCTCTGACTTTGAACGAGAACTAACGAGAAACTTGGAGAATTAAGATATATGATTGATGTAACGAATACCAAACACACACCGCCTTGACTAGCTTGCTATTTGCGGTGTGCGTGTGTGATATTTATTTGAAATATTTTGTGAAATAAAATTGTATTGTATTGTATTGTATTGTATTGTATTGTATTGTATTGTATTGTATTGTATTGTATTGTATTGTATTGTATTGTATTGTATTGTATTGTAACACTGAAGCATGAAATAAAAGGATTTCGATTCAGTGATCAGTGTGCTTCACTATAGAAGCTTATTACGCAACATCAGAAAGACGGAAAAAAGTAGTGAGAATAAAAGATCGTAAGGTGTGCACTGTACTGACATGCTTTCAAAAATCAAAGAACATTATTAAAATGAAATTAATGTTGATTCCATAAAAGCATTTGTACTTTATAGTTGGTCATGAAGGTTTGATGCAACGTCACGCAATCTTTTCGCGCCAAATTAAAATAAAAAAAAAAAGCTTTGGAATATTTTTTGCGCCAATTAACAATTAGACCTCGAGGCCGAATGGGCTACGAGTCAATAGCCCATGAGGCCGTAGGCCGAATGGGCTATTCAAACTCGTAGTCCATGAGGCCGAGAGGTCTAATTGTTTTAGTATTCACCAACATATTGGGCCAAAGGTGAATGAGACTAAACAAAACAAAGAGAGAAAAATGTTTTATTGATATTATTACTCGCGCTTCCTCTCATCTCGGGCTGTCACCAATAGCCCGAGGTTAGGGAGCCAATCAGAATGCAGGATTTGTAATAGCCCTTATGTTGGTGAATACTAAATTCGAATATTTACTTAGGATCAAAATCTTAAATTATATAGGATCAAAATGGAAGAAGAAATTAATTAAAGTACAAGGAAAATTTAGCGCTTTTTTAAAATATAACATATTTACTAGCTCTGAAAGCCGGAAGACCTTTACGAGATCCTGTCAAAAGTACCACAATAGCAAGAAAGTACTTAAGGTTTTAAAAGGCAAAAAGGAGAAGGATCAAGCATTTCTGGAGATTTATATGATTGTATGGTTTAAGCTTATTACAATAAAGCATTAAAAATCAATTTTGAAGAGTTCTTTAATCCTTTTAGACGAACCTATACATGTACATAAAACGTACCTCTATTCATCAATTTCAATTGTCAATGACTGTTAGAAATAAAACAAAAATTGCGTGTATCAATCCTGTGGCATTTTGAATGCTAAATAGAGAGAGAGTGGGGGGTAGTCCTTTACAAAAGCGGTAGGGGTGCTCGACGAACCTTTTAGGGTCGAAAATATGACCCGCTACAGTACCTTTTGGGCCGTTACTTGTTCTTCCCGGCTTGGATGCAAAAATATGCTACAATCTGTCGTGACCATCATCTGACGATCTTGAAGGCTTCACGATTTCAACCAATGGAGGAGTCACGCGTAGAATTTGCAATCCACGAGTTAAAAATTGACGATCCCTAGAAATTGATGCCATTTAGGTGTTCCCACAATAAACGCCCGTGGACAAGATAAGAGTTGTAATGACCAAAAAGGACTTGTCAGAAATTAGCAGGGGGTAGGGGGTGGGGATTTTAAATTGAGTGATGAAAATGATGTGACCCTCCCTAGTGATGGGAATGCATTATGAAATTTCCATTGGAGTCACGGCGAAAACGCATGCAGATTTTTGACAGCATTTTTCAATTAGTCGAGGATATTTTAAAAGCAATTCCGCCTGGCCTTTCTGATTATGTTGCCATTGTGGAGAATCGAATGAGTACCACTGCAGACGGGTCCATACACAGATAACCCAAGCTCGGACACTTTTATAAGAGAATGTATGGGGATTTAGAGTCAAGTTGGAAATATTTAAATAAATTTTCCAGGACTTACCTGTTGTGCCATCCTGTTGATTTTTGACCCTTGTATGCAGTTTCAGCGAATTTCACTTGAGGAAAGCCAAAAATCAACAAGATCATACAACAAGTAAGTCAATATTTCCAACTTAACTCTAAATCCCCATACTTTCTTTATCTTATAAAAGTGGTAAGCTTTGGGTTACCTGTGGTCCAGACGGCGCGGCCAGGGTAAATAAACATGACCGCATGGTGTTTTATTTGTTGCAGTTAACTGGTTTTCTTTGAATCGAGTCACGTCCCAAATGAAGACCTTGTTAACCTCTGGCTGTAGTCTGTTGTGGCTTTTTTCCAGAATTGTTAACAACGAAACCGAAACTCGTATTTATTTGACATGGCTGCGAGAACTGAATATTCGAGCAACTTTCCAAATGTTTACACTCGGAAATGTGAGAGAAATACCACGCGTTGAATACAATTCAAATTTTAAGCTTGAAACTTTATTTCCTAACAAGGCAAAAAAGTTTGCCATTCTCAATCATTCTCTCATCTACATCGAAGAAATCCACCGATTGAGCAAAATTCGAGGAAATTTGCATAAATGAAAATTTCCATGCAAACAAAATTAGCAAGCTCATGTACATTTCACCTGCGCGAGAAAGCAGATAAAATATCGTATTTACAAAATCTAGAAAGTCAGAAAATAAGTAAATATTTCATATGTATCGTAGAAAATACAATAGCTTCCACCAGTACAGCTCAGATCGACAGTCTTTGGTCGATGTTTGTGTACTAAAGTTCGGTGTCGAAGTTCAAAACAAATTCATTTCCATAATTCGATTCCGTGGACATTTTCCAGGTCGTTAATGTACAAATTCATGCCCTGAAGCTTGAAAAGGCAGTTAATTTCACTTCTTGGTATTCTTTGTACGTCGATTTTTCTCTGTGTTTCTGAACTTCTCGACAATCTTCCTCTCATTTCCACCAGGGTTGAATCGGTTGGTGTTCTGACTTGCTTCGCGTTTTGTACGACCTTTGCGAGAATGTGCAATGTTTATAGCATTTTTGTCAAAGTTGTAGTGCTCGTATTCATCGAAAAAATCCTCCATATTCTCCAAAGATTCAAAATTTTAATCGTCTTGTTCTCTTCAAGTGCGATACGCTCCAGTACAACAAGCTCGAGCTTGAACAACAGATCTCTTGATTAGAAAACCAAAATAAACCATATGGCATGCATAATGAGATAATTCCGCCATTGATTGGCTGGTACTTGTACGGCCTGTTCTTTGTTATCTAATAAAAGTAAATGATGTAATCTATTTTACACAGGAAGACCAAGGTGAGAATAGAATTTGTGCAGAGAAACTGAATAAAAAGATATTGGTTTAGCTCAAGTGTACCTACAGATTAGAATGCGCGCATTATAAAGTGATTTCTATTTAGTACTAGTTGATAAGGAACATCAGAAAACGATGAGTTTAGTCTACTACTAACTACCCGGAGGGGGGGGGGGGGGGGTACTAGTTTTGGGTAGGGATGTGCCGCTGAGCCCCTCGAACCCTGACCCTGTTCCAGAGCAAAATTTCCAAAATTGATACCCTGTTCCAGAGTAAATGCCTGCCTCATTTCCTTGCTTCCGGCCAAGTTGACGTGTCGTTACCCCTTTTAGCCCGGCCTTTTAGACGAACTTTGTTAAATAGATACCCTGTTCCAAAGAGTAATTACAATTTTATCTACCCTGTTCCAGAGTAAAATCGCTGAAAACCCTACCCTGTTTGGCGGCACGTACCCGTATAGCGAATATAGGGGAGTACCCCCCCCCCCCCCCCCCGTACTAAATATTAGTTTGCCATTTTTTTTTCGAATTCACTGTATTTAGTTAGCTATTATCTACATAAACTAGCTTAAACTGTACAAACTAGTAAAACATATTAATTAACGCAGACATAATTAAATCTGAAGAATAACAAGCATATGCAATGGTTGCATATATAGTTTACGTGCAACTGTGCACTATGTAGTCTATGTATTTTGACTATTTGGTACACTCAAACAGACCATAATACTAAGAGAGCGAATCCTCATTTGGCCGCACCGAGACTATCTGTTGAGTAGCACCCGTGCCTGTTTTTATCCGTGCCTTGTCAATTTTGTCGTAGTGTAAATGGGGTTTAAAAATATCCTTTATCATATATTTATTTATTCGTTTGTTTGTTTGTTTATATATTTATTTATCTATACATTCATTCATTCATTTATTTATTTATTTGTTCTTTCATTAATTTTTTTTATATATTTATTTATTCATTCATTCATTCATTTATTCATTCATTTATTTGTTTATTCATTCATTCATAGATTCATTAATTCATTGATTCGTTCTTTCGTTCGTTCGTTCATTCGTTCGTTCGTTCATTCATTTATTTATTCATTTATCTATTTGTTTATTTATTTATTTATATATTATTTATTTTAATAAGTATACTATATTTTTATAGTATACTTTTTGATTTATTTAATAATGTCTTAAATAGCCCTGATAGCAGGGATGAATCTAGCGATATTGGATATATAGAATCTAAGTACTTTAATATTAAACAAACTAGTAATTGTTTCCAAAAAGTACGAGATAAAGGCATCACAATTTTGCACTGCAATACTAGAAGTTTAAGTAAAAATCACGAAAATTTTAAAGATATTATAGATTCATTTAGAGAAAAACCTAGTGTTAAAGCTTTTTCCGAAACAAAATTAAAAGAAGACAACATCCATAATATCTCTATCCTAGGATATAAATTCGTTGGTACAAATTCACTTTCAAATGCAGGCGGTGTAGGATTTTATATTACTGATAAAATCAATTTCATTCGCCGTCAAGACTTGGACATACTCTCACAAGATTACGAATCATGTTTTGTTGAAATTCCAAGGAAAAAAAAATAGACTTTAAAAATATAATCAGCAGTGACGTTAACAAAAGTATGAATGACTTTACCAACTCACTTACTGAACTCACAAATAAGCATGCACCACTCAGACTAAGGAAGGTAACAAATAAAATAAAGAAACAACTAAAAAGGCCATGGATCACGAAAGGCATACTGATCTCCATCAAAAAAAGACAAAAACTTTTCCGATCTCATTTCCTTAGTTCAGACGCACAAAAACGAAAAGAATATAAAATATATAACAATAAATTGAACAAATTAAAAGATACAGCCAAAAAGAACTACTATGAATCTCAATTTCAGATTTATAAAGGAAACATAAAAATGACTTGGAAACTCATAGGTACGCTAGTTAATAGAAAAAAGAGTAACGGTAATACTATAACCAGGCTTATTCACGAAAATAAATGCTACACAGACCAAGCAAGCATTTCTAATCAGCTCAATTCTTATTTTACATCCGTTGGGACAACTCTATCAGGAAAAATTCCTACGACTCAAACAGAACCGGCAACATACATTAAGAAATCGTATCTAAATAGTTTTATGTTCCGTGGTATACTCACAAATGAAGTGCAAGAGGTAATAAATAATCTAGATGCAAAAAAGTCATCAATTGGAATTCCCATTCATTGTATTAAAATAGCTTCAGACTTAATTAGTACACCTTTAGCTGAAATATTTAACTTATCACTCGTCCAAGGTATTGTACCTGAGACTCTTAAAATATCAAGGGTTACACCAGTTCCTAAAGGAGGAGACTCCTCCGACCCTACCAACTACAGACCAATATCTATTCTTTCGACATTCTCGCAGATATTCGAAAAACTAGTTTATCAGCAATTACTCAATTATATTGAAAAATACCAAATCCTAAATGATTATCAATTTGGATTCAGGAAAAACAGATCAACCGAGCAATCTATTATTGAAATCACCGAATGCTTTAAAAAGTCCATAGACAACAACTTGTACACTTGTGGTATATTTCTAGATTTTGCCAAAGCATTCGACACGGTCAATCACAAAATCCTGCTCAATAAACTACAACAATATGGAATTAGAGGAATCCCTTTAGGATGGTTTTCAAGCTACTTAGAAAACAGGAAACAGTATGTAGAATTAGAAGAAAAATCAAACCTAAGGTCATGCAGTTACATGCGGAATACCACAAGGTAGCTCATTAGGGCCTCTACTATTCTTAATTTACATTAACGATATTTCGAACTGCTCTGAAGCTTTATCATTCAGAATATTTGCAGACGACACAACAATATTTGCCTCATCGCAAAACTTAATAGATTTGGAACTTCTGGTAAACAGTGAGTTGGTAAAGGTCTCGAACTGGTGTAATGCAAACAGACTATCAATTAATTTCCGCAAAACTAATTTTATGATTATTAAATCGCCGAATAAAAGATTGACTAAAAATTTTGATATTAAACTTCAGAACAATGAGAACTCATATACTTCTATCGAAAAGAAAGATCATGTTAAGTTTCTGGGTGTATTCATCGATGAAAATCTGTCGTGGAAATATCACATCTCCTTCTTAAGCTCACGCCTATCAAGGAGTGCTGGTATTTTTTTAAAACTCAGACACTATGTTTCGTTAACTCAAATGAAAACAATTTATTACAGTCTAGTTTACCCATACTTAACGTATGCAATTGTTGCATGGGGAAGTGCCTATAAAACTCACCTGACGAAGATACAAGTAAAACAAAATCACATAGTAAGGATACTATTCTTTGCAACACTCTATGGTAAAAACACCTCAAATGCTTTACCTTTTATCAATCTCCTTGATCTGCTAACAGTCCAAAATATTTTCAAATTGAATTCTTTAAAATTTATCCACCTATGGCAAACAAATCATCTACCATCTATTTTTGACGATTACTTTGATTTTGCAAAAAATAAACATAGATATAACACTAGGTATGCTGCAAATCAAAATCTTTACAAACAAAAATTCAGAACAAACCTAGGAAAACAAACCATTAGTGCCATAGCTTCTGACCTATGGAAAGAAATTCCAACCTCTCTAAAAGAAGTTAAGAACACTCATTTATTCAAAAAGAAAATTAAGGCGGTCTTGTTACAGAGACAGCAAGCACAGTAATAATAAAAATAATTGCTTGCTCAGTAATACATCTACTTTCTATTGATACCATTAATTACATTTTCATACATTATTATTATAATTATAATTATTATGCTATGATTAATAATTATAGTTATACTACAGGTAAATTGTTTGTATGTGTGTACGTATATATTTATATTATTATAAGAATATCCATTTATTATACTTTTCGCTCGTGACAATTATAACATAAAATGACTAGTGGCTAACACGAAAACCCGCAGTTAATTTAGCCTCTAGGCATTCAAAAAAGAAAACTCTCAAAATTACAAATAAAAAAATACACATACTATCTATAACTAAACTTATCCATTGTAATTATGTCAAAAATGAAATCTGTAATGTCATAATGTTTGCAAAATAAAATGTATTGTATTGTATTGTATTGTATTGTATTGTATTGTATTGTATTGTATTGTATTGTATTGTATTGTATTGTATTGTATTGTATTGTATTGTATTGTTATCTATTGCTTTAAGAATATCTATGCTATCTGATATCTATCTATATTGACTTTCAATCATTATTCTTTGAGATTTTTTTTTTTTTTTTTTTTTTTTTGAGTCAAAAATGAAAAAGCGGGGCTGACGACTTTGAGAAAGTCTAATTTATGCTCTGCCCTCAATAAATTTTTCGTACACCAAATTTAAAGCCGCATGAAGTTCTTAAGGTAATTCCTTATAGAAATTAAATCGAACGTAGATTTTTAATTCAAATTTCACGCTTAGCCTGCGCGCAGAGGCAATTTCCCTCCCTCTTCTACGAAACAAGGAAAATCATTTTGATTTTATATTTGGATACAAATTAAAATAAATTTTCCTTTTTTTCGTAGAAGAGAAGAGCGAAAAAAATTGCCTCTGCTCGCAGTTAACTAAGCTTTAATGATTCCAAAAATCAAATAAATTAATTACAATTAAGGGGGTAACCGTGTTCGTTTTTCGCTAGATGGAGATAATTTTTTAGCATTTTTGAGGCCGTACGTGCGCCAACTTGACGCGCGCTGAGTTTGAAAACTAAAAATTTACAAGTTTCCTTGCAGTTTTAACTTGCAAAGCTTAAAAATATTATTCTTGAAACCTCGATCGTAAAAATTTAGCAATTTTCATGATCATTAATCTGTGCCAATCTTGACAGGTTAAAGCGAAATAAACGTTCGTCAGTTTGAATTTTTTTTCGGGCCCGGTGTCGTTTCAGAGGTTGCTCAAAAATTCAAATTCAAATTCAAGAGGGTCTATCACGCTTATATACCAATGGGCATGCAAAGCCACCCGTCCCGTACGTTGTAACCCAGTAACTACTGAAAGTTGTAACGTGTTTGTAACCAGATTTTACTGGCCTTTGTAAACGACTATAGAACTAGTACTTAGTATCCTTTGGTTTCGAACATGGAACGCCTGTACATGTACGCATTCCTTGCAGTTATTCGTAACCTATCATGGCAAACTTTATAAAAGTTATTAAGTCGAATGCGCGCACGATCGACACGTGAAATTTCTTCAGCTAGTAATTTTAGACGTACATATTTCCAAAAGTCCAATATTTAAACTACTGACTTACTAAACAATGTACGACACCTGACAAATCACAGTAACTACTGACTTACAAGACAATGTATTACACCTGAGTTAAGGAAAATAAAACATACTTTCTTGAAGTAAAAAGAATAAAAGAAACAGTCGGTACTTAGCATTATTACAAACGAAATGATCATCTTTGCCTTGAGTGTGGGATGGTTTTGTGTAAACACAGGTCGCTAGTCTTGTATCTTGAAATCCTCATTTTTTGCTCGGTATATCTTTGTTCACATTCTGTACTTGGATTCTTTGTGGTTTTAGAGTTGGTATAAGCTGAAATATAAGTTGCTTTTGTATAGATAGGTAGCTTGTTTGGCTTAAGTTTCACGATAAGCTAGTTTCACGATAAATTCGCGGTATCTCAACAAATGCCCTTTTGCGTGGATATATATTTCCCGATCAAGACGACAACACGCATGCGTGGACATTTTGACGACCAAGACGTCAAATAAGAATTGCTTTGTCGAGTGTGAAATAAAAACTCGGAAAGTACCGAGCCTTAGCGTGGCTTGAACCCACGACCTCCGGATTTTCGCGGATACTATACTGTGTGCTTCGTCGAGTGTGAAATAAAACTCGGAAAAATTCCGAGCCCTCGGAGTGGTTTCGGAACCCATCGATTTTTTCGAGTCTTTATTTCGCATGCACTCGACGAAGCATACATTATAATTCTAACATCTTTCCGAATGACAATTCCATTCATGAATTGTTTGTTGTTTTTGGAAATTGTTCGGTGGTGCGTTTCCCGAAAGACGTTTAGCAAGTTATCATTTTCTATGATTATACAGCTAGGCAAGAATACGAGTGCTTGCGCACTTAATGTTCTGGTGTATAACGGGCCTGTAACAGAGTGTGCACCGCGTGTCTCCACCTCTGCAACTTTCAGGCTTAGGATCGAGTTCTACTTCTTCAACGTCTACTTCAACGTTTCACGCAATATATTTGCATGGGTGGACACACGGTACATGGGTGGACACACGGTACATGGGTGGACACACGGTACATGGGTGGACACACGGTACAACTGTGTTGCGCGCAGTGTTGCCAGAAAATGAACGTACATCATTTGTCCGGGCTTTAAAGGTGGTGTTACACGAGACAATTTATAACTAGCCGTTTCTAAGGGCTAGTTTTCACTAGCGACATAAGCATAAGCAACATACGCAGACTCAGTAAGGCAATGCTCATTAGCAGTGCTTGTCTTTTTTTCACACCTATGTGATAAATGCAATACTGAGTCTGCGTATGTTGCTTATGCTTATGCTAATGTAGCTAGTGAAAACCAGGCTTTACAGCATATACTGCATTATTCAAAATGTTTTCAAACAGGTTGACTAGTTGATACAACAACCAACAACACAAGTTTTAAGAAATGTATAAAAGTATAAATACATTTTATTGAAATTTATTAGAGTGATCGCACTTAACCCATGAAAAAGTACAAAATCTAAATAGTACTAAATAGCACCAAATCCTTAATTTGTTTTCCATTGTTTAATAGTGCTATTTAGCATTATTTAGCTAGTACAATTTCACGGGTTAAGTGCAGTCACTCTACCTTTTCAAACAATCACAGTCTTTGCATTGATTATAAAAGAAATTGATATATATAAAAATATGAATCGCACCCTGTGGCGGATAAAGAATACTTTTGTATTATAAATCTACCTATCTCGCAACTGCTCCCAGTTGTCGCATGGTGAGTGCAGTTGTTATCTTGGCATAATTTTAAGTGATATGCCGCGCTGACCATTAATTGCGATCATTCCAAACATATTTCAATGACGTCACGAATCATCGTTCAATCTACGTCTAAAAAGTCGAGTTCAGAGCTGGTCTACAAACACGCCGCGCATGACACACAGGAATCCCACTGCAAGATTAGTGTCGCTGCTCGCCTCGCTCGCAGCAATAACAACCTGTCGCGAAAAGAATTGTTGATATCACAGGGGTTGCTACACAGAACGATTTTCCTTGCAACATCAACATGCGTCGGACGCGTGCGACAGCTCTGTTTGAGCATTGATTTTGGTTTTATTTTATAAGACACTTTTAAATTTGATTTCCAAAGAATTGGTTTTCTTTGGATGAAAACTATAGGTTTTTTGGCCTATCACTTTCATCCAAACGTACTTCTTTTCGCTTGCCTGCTATTATCTTATTTCGCTATCAGCCGCCATTTTGTTGCGCGAAAAATCGACGTGCCGTTGCTGCAAATCGTCTCGTGTACGTAACACCGCCAAAATGTCACACAACATAACGCGCGCGTTTTAATCTATTGTTTATTCTCTCCCGATTTGGTAAAAGTTTTTAGCATTTCTTCAAGCTGGTACTATCTTCTTTTGACGACTACTTGTTCAATTCTGGGTTGTAAAACTGCTCCGCCTGGTAATGGCTGTAACGACGGCAAGTCGTTTTGTGCTGGGTTTTCAAATGTGTAGCTTTGTAAAAGATTGGACAAAAATAGAAAGAGTTCACAGCGCGCCAGTACTTCACCCATACAAGCTCGAGGGCCAGCTCCAAAGGGCAGAAAACAGTCTCCATCAGGGTACACAAATTTTCCTTCCTCGTTAAGAAACCTATCTGGATGAAAAGTATAAGGGTCCTTCCATATAGAGCGGTCATGATGAAGGGCCCAAATGTTAACTATCACGGACGTCCCCTGAGGAATAAAGTGCCGTTGTAAGACGGTATCAACGGTGGTTTTGTGAGGTACTGAAAGAGGTAGGATGCTTGCGTATCGTAGTGTTTCGCAGATGAAGGCATCAAGGTACGGTAAAGATTTGCGTACGTCTAGAGTAATAGCACCATATCTCCCGACCTTGCTGTCGATTTCCTCATGAAGTTTGCGTTGAACTTCGGGAAAATGGAGAAGATACAACACCGACCATACTAGCGTAGTTGCGGCGGTCTCAGACCCAGCTATGAATAATGTTGTTATTGAAGTAACTATGTGTCTCTCTCCTAAGTATTCTAGATCACTCGAGTTCTCTAGTTCTGCCTCATATTTTGCATTCAATATTAAATCTGTATAGTCACGCAAATTCTCCTTGTCAAAAGTCCCTTGATGTTCGCGTATTTTTCTCAGTAGAATTGCGCGCCATTGGTCATTAGTTATTTGAAGTTGTTTGACATTACCACTTACTGGCAATACAAACCTTAAAATCGGAAATAAATCGACCAGACCTTGGCCCGCCACGACGCTCAGCCGGAACAGTTCGGCTTGTAATCGGAACATTTGGAGGAATTCAGCATCTCCGACATCATAACGGGAATTAAATATTTTAGTGCAGATTACATTCATAACTGATAGCCCTATTTCCAATTTGATAGAAACCGGGTTTTGCCCTGCTTTATCAAACCTCTTAAACAAGTCGGTGATTTCTCGCTGAATTATCTCCACATAGCGGTTCGTTCCAAAGACTTTGATAACTTGGTGAGCAAGCCGTCTGTGTACTTTCCAATGAGCTCCATAATCAATTAGTACGAGTGGAATATCGTCTCGTAAGGCAATTTTATAGAAATACATGGAAGGTCTACCAGCAAAGTTCACCGGGTTTCTGACCAATCCTTCCCTTATGGCATTACCACTGAGCACAACAACCAAATTACCACCGATGTAAACACGAAAAACATGACCAAATCTCTTGGCTAGGTTGGTTAGAGTCAGATGAAGTTCAGCTCCCAAAATGTGAAGATTTCCAATCAAAGGAAGTGGAAAAGGTCCAGGCGGTAATCCAGGGCCTCTAAATTTGAAAATATAGTAATAGATGAGAACCGAAGCCGTCACAGTTATAAAGATAATCGCCAACATTCTTGACATTCTTCTTTGAAAGAATCGGAACTCAACCACACTGCGTCATATCCGGAGAAAAGCCAGTTACTCATTTTCTCTCCCCCAGTCCCCTAACGAGGGTCGCGGTGCACTTAATTTTCCTGATTTTAAACGTTTTTAGCGAAAACCTACATAGCATTCAGTTGATGTGTTAGGAGCCCACGAATGATAATAATGAAAACTTTATTCATATGTTTTATCTCATAAAATACAATTGTAAATCTCACTTAATTAACAGGTAATTTACAACTGGCTAAAAAAATATATATAATATCTTTAAAGCTACATATTATATTTATATAACAAGTTTAAAATTTCAATAATAATAATGGAAACTTTATTTGCTTATGAATACAGTTGTAAATCTCACTACGTATAGGCAATAAACAACTGGCTACTTGAATTAATACATGAGTAATATATATAAATGTATATTTACAAGGAATCAAATTAAATGGAAAAAAAAAAAGTTAGGATTTTAATAGTTCTGGGTCATTCCAAATCTTATTTCTGCAGCAAAATATATAATATGTTGCTCTAATGGCAAGATTTATCATTTTTCTAATAATATAGAGTTGTTGTTTTTTATCAATGCCAATGTCATTCATCATGTCCAGGAAGGTGGAGCATTCATCCGAGAAAACGCCAAGAGAACTCATGGAGAGGTTAACAAATTTAACACATCTGTGGTCACTGCTCAAGTCGTTAATCAAGTTCTTGTAATAATAATAATAATAATAATAATAATAATAATAATAATAATAATAATAATAATAATAATAATAATAATAATAATAATAATAATAATAATAATAATAATAATAATAATAATCCATCAAGTAATACCAATCACAACTATGTATGGACTCCTTATGTTCAAGGGATGAACACGGACCTATATTTTGTAAAACTATGAAAAGGAAAAGAATACAGATAATAATAATAATAATAATAATAATAATAATAATAATAATAATAATAATAATAATAATAATAATAAGTGTATTATCCCATAGGTTACGCTTCGCGCCCTATGCGGAATTGTATATGCATATAGTTGTTTTTTAATAAACTGCATAATAATAATAATAATAACCTTTATTTAACGTGGTCAAGTACACTTAGCTCAATACAAGTATATCGCTAATTCTCAGGAACTGCCACAACACAAAATTAAAATATAAAATAAAGATGATATAACAAATAATTTATATTAAAAATTGTTACAAATACTAAAATCGCTTAAAATTTAAAATTTTTAATGCCTACGGATATTTTCGTGGAAGAAAGTTTTCCCGAGACAGAAGTAGCCTGTCAAAATCCAAAATCTACCAGGTTAACTATTTGAAGTCTATTTTAAGTCCATTCAGGAAGTATTTTTGCGTGGCTTGTTGCGACAAATTAATTTTTAGACTGTCAAATCCGATTGCAGCGAAGTCGGGGTTCCTGTGGTGTAGTCCTGATAACTTTTGCTCCTTGTTAAAAGCGATTTAGCGTTTTACACACACAAAAGTGAAAAATTGGAAGCGAATTCACACACTATTTGGATTATGTTACTGTTTCCAGGTTTTTATATAGCATTTTGATATCTATATCCGATCCAATGCCGGCGATATCCCACAAACCCCCAGGGTACCCCAACTAGGAAAGCTTGTCCAAATATCATTTCAGTCGGCTCGAGCCGGTAAAATGGCCGGGAAAGAAACTAATCGAGGGAAGTTTCCCAGCTTGTTGATATTACTGCAAGGTCTTTTATTAATTCTGTTTGTAGTTTTTGTTGAATATGATCCAGAAACGCTACCAAACGCAAAAGATCGGACCATCATCGATGCTAAATATCCTGGTAGGTTAAAATCTTGACTAACTCGAGTAGACCCCCAAAATATTTATTTTAAGCTTATTTCTCTTCTACAATTGACAGGATGTTCAACTCATAACTTACACTAACTATAAAATGACATATTGAGACAAACTACTACAATGCAAGATCAAACAGAGTGGTTTCTGAACTTTGTTTTGATTTTAATAGTTTTTCAAGATGTCCATTCTCTGGTTGTTGTTGGTTTTGGACTCCTAATGATCTTTTTAAAGAAGTACGGATTTAGTGGCCTTGGATATACTTTCCTAACAGCAGCTATAACTATTCAGTGGGCTACAATGATGGAGGGATTTCTAAACATGACAAATGATAAAATTCAACTGAGTATAAATAGGTAAGTTAAGCAAAATATGATTTCTTCTTTGTGACTATAAGCTTACTGTCAGAACACCGAGTACTTACGAAAGTTCCGTTGGCCGCATGCGAATTTTCTAATGTTAAAATAATACAAAAATCAATATTACTATGGAGAGAACTTTTTTCTTTTCAATATGATATACAAATTTGAAAGTGCCTGAAATTTGCATATATATAAGCTTATTAACGAGGGTCCCCTATTAAATAGCCCGCCCTTTGCCAAATGAAATCACGCAAAAATATTTTTCACGCGTCACGGATAATTAAAAAATCTTTTTCACGTTCAGAAGAAAAATCAAAAATTTGCTTTCACGTGGATATTTAGATTTTAGAACTAAATCACATTTCACATCAAAATAAATCAGTCATTCAAAATGTTTTTGCCAGCTTAATTGCTAAAGGTGCTGTTACACGGTGCAATTTTTATCGCAATTTTCAACTGCAATGCTGATGAAGTTAACAAATTGAAGATGGTTTTGAGTTGTCTGTCCTCTTATTGACACACTCTTGACGTCATAAAATGTTCAAAACTCAAAGTTCACTGCAAAGTTTTGAACATTTTATGGCGTCAAGAGTGTGTCGATAAGAGGACAGACAATGAAAAACCATCTTCAATTCATTTTTTACAACAATTATTTGAGATAAAAGTTAAAAAATCCTTTTCAAACGGGGCAACAGAATGAGCACGCTGAAACACGTCAACAGTGTGTCTGTCCTCTTATTGACACACTCTAATCAACCAATCAGATCGCGAGATTAGTGTCAAGTGTTGTAAAACATAGCATTGCAAGTTGCTGGCGAGATGTCAGATGCTCGCAACTTGCAGTGCAACTCTTTCTTGGTCTTTGATAAAATCAGATAAGTCAGCAGTCACGACACTCTGATTGGTCATTTGCAACAGAATTTGCATTGCAGGTTGCTGAATAGATGTTACACATTGTAATGTGCTTTGCAACATTGCATTGCAAGTTGCACAGAATGTTGGTATAAACTCATTCTTAGAGGGGTGTCCATTTTAGAGGGAGTTTAAAGTAGATATATGTGATTTGGGCAGAAAGGGACCAGCCAATATGGATGTGCAAGATACAAAGAAAATGCTGCTCATATTCTGTGCACAATTCTGTGCATCTGATGATGACAATAAATTTCTTTGTTGCAGAAGTAGAAAGGCTTCTACTTGAGGTGCCAAAGAAAACCTGTTGCGATCGAGAAGAGTGGTACTACAAAAAACATTATTGCCCTGCAACTTGCAGCACAAAAATGTTGCACAAAATGTTGTGCAATGTTTTTGGCATTATTACAGACCATACCTCAACAACATAGACCCTAGCTCTTAGATTTTAAGTAGTTTACATTTTTCAATTAATAAATGACCAGACAAGTGCCTTTACATCAGTAACAAAACCTCTTTTTCCCCACCAGTCTGATTACAGGTGATCTTGCTGCCATCGCTGTCATCATTACATTTGGAGCCATCCTTGGGAAAACCAGTAATTTGCAACTTTTGGTTATTGCTTTCTTTGAAGTTATTTATTACATTGTAAATAGAAACATTTGTACAAAGTATTTACAAGCCGTAGATCCAGGGGGATCCATGTTTATTCACTTGTTTGGTTCATTTTTTGGTCTAATGCTGGCCAAGATGCTCTTCAACAAGAAAGCTGTTGCACACTATAATGAGATGTCAAGATACACTTCTGATATATTTGCAGCTATTGGTAGGTCTCTAGAGTTATGTAAGAGTTAGGTCAAATATTGTATTTCACATATTATGCAGAATATTTAGATTTGTCTGACAGTTCTTGGAAACAGGGTGCAACTGTGTTGTATGTAATGGTTATTCAAAAAGTGTCAAGAAAAGTTGACGTATCATACCTCCAGGGGCATAGGTGCGGTCATTTGGCAAAGGTCATCTAGGATCCCAGGGGGGTACTCCGCATGATTTTGGATGGGGTGTTCCACTGGGATCCTATAATGGTTACCCTGTTTGTGACAGAAAAACCCATTGACATTGACATTGATTTTTATTCAGTACCAGAATTTACATTATAATACGTTTGTTAATATATATATTATATATATATACTGTATGAATAAATAGTTGATAATACAAATATATTTACATATGATATATATATCATATATATTACAAGCTATCTATAATAACCATAGAGTTAATTGAGATAGATACATGTAGCTTAATATATGTTGTTTAGAATTTATGTAATTGGGTCAAAGAAGTAACCAGAGAAAGAAAGAAAATAGAAAATAGAATTAAGTCAAATATTGAACAGATATAGTTATTGATAATAAAATATTATCAATACCGGTAACTTATTTTCAATATGACAGAAAAACCCAAATTCTCATACCCTGTTAATGACAAAGGATGTAATTTTATATCCCTGTTTAAATGACCAATTATTGTTGTCACCTGAGTTAAGGGTCGGAGTGAGTAAAATTAGTTTCATAATATGATGGTGGCGACAGCCAATAAGAACACCCGCTATTTTGTACCACATATCCTGTCCAATGTATTGGCTCAAGTAGAAAAGACAGTTAGCGAGGCAAAGATTATTAATAACAATTGATGGGAAAGTACCCTGAATATGACACAAAACTTATTATAAGAAATTGGAAAATGTATACCCTGCTTATGAGAGGAAACTCAAAAAACCATACCCTGTTCAGCAGATCATCCCCATATAATAAAATATATGGGAGTACCCCCCCCCCCCCCCTCCCAGGTCTAGGATATTAAATAAATTAATTGAATAGCTACAGATTTGTTTGCTAATCCAAATTCAGTGGATAAAATTAATGTATTGAAACCAGTGGCACGTTGCATTTGTAACTGACATGACTATTGTTGTTGTTGTTATAGGGACTCTTTTCCTTTGGGTATACTGGCCAAGCTTGAATGTTATTCTTCTTGATGGCACCCTTCGTTACAGAGCTATTGTCAATACCTACTATGCTATAACTACAAGTTGTGTTACAGCATTTGCATTTTCATCTCTGATCACCAAAGGCTCAAAACTAAGCATGGTAAATATAATTTACTTATTAATTATTGAAAGTAATTACATCTAACTAGCATTTCAAGTTTTGTGCACCTCACAAAATTTTACATTCAAGCTGATTGGCTCACATAAGTGTGATATAGACCATTAGCCCACTATGTTTATGATTGTATTGCCATTACAGTTACAAGTTAGATAGTTTTGCCAGTTTAGTCAATCTCTTTCCTGAGCTTTCCTAGAATATGAGCATTTGACTAAATTAATGAGTGGATGAATGGATGAACAAGTGAATGAACAAGTGAATGAATAAGGAATTGAAGAAAAGATTTTGTGAATGAATGAAGAAACAATTGAATGAGCAAAGTGATGAATGAGTGAATTTTATAGTAAATGGATGAAAGATGAACATTGAAGGAATGAATAAATTAACGTCAAATAAATGAATGAATGAACAGGTGAATGAATTATGAACATGTGCATAAATACATTAATATATTATATTATATTAAGTGAACAAGTAAACAAATGAATGAATGAATGAAAGAACCAGTGAATCATAAATTAATGAATGAACAAGAGAATGAATTACTGAATAGATGAATGAACAAATGACTGGACAAATGAATGAATGAGACTGACCAAATGTTACTTATTCTCTGTAGGTTCATGTACAGAATGCAACATTAGCTGGTGGAGTGACGGTAGGGTCTATTGCCGCCATGATAATACAGCCTTGGGGTGCTATACTGATTGGTTTAGTTGGTGGCATTGTTAGTACATTGGGATATAAGTATGTCCAGGTATGATAGAGTGGTAACATAGCCGTGGGGTGATATACTGATTGGTTTAGTTGGTGGCATTGTTAGTACATTGGGATATAAGTATGTCCAGGTATGATAGAGTGGTAACATAGCCGTGGGGTGATATACTGATTGGTTTAGTTGGTGGCATTGTTAGTACATTGGGATATAAGTATGTCCAGGTAAGATAGAGTGGTAACATAGCCGTGGGGTGCCATACTGATTGGTTTAGTTGGTGGCATTGTTAGTACCTTAGGATATAAGTATGTCCAGGTAAGATAGAGTGGTAACACAGCCTTGGGGTGCTATACTGATTGGTTTAGTTGGTGGCATTGTTAGTACATTGGGATATAAGTATGTCCAGGTAAGATAGAGTGGTAACATAGCCGTGGGGTGATATACTGATTGGTTTAGTTGGTGGCATTGTTGGTACATTGGGATATAAGTATGTCCAGGTATGATAGAGTGTTAACGTAAGGGGTGGCTAATAATAATACCTCGTATAAATTACTTATAATAATTGAACCATTACTTAAATTTAAATATCAATCCTTTGCTATGTTAATTTCACAACAAGCAGGATTGATACATGTCAAGCTGTATTGTCTTGTCTTGCAGCCATTTTTAATAAAAAAGCTTCATATCCATGACACCTGTGGAGTAAGCAGTTTACATGGGGTGCCTGGTATTATAGCTGGTATCGCTAGTGTAATATCTAGTGGATTGGCTAATTATGGCCGTTATAAAACAAGGTATTTGATTGGTCAATTACGTACTCATCATAATAAAATGACAGACATATTATTAAGCTTGTCAATAGCTACATGTAAGGAGCTTATAGACTCAGATGGGGGAAACTAAAATTTATATATTAACCTTACATAAATTGATCCCAAGTCCTTCAGTCTGAATATATTTGGTCAGATGATCTACATTTGTAAGTAGACAAATGCAGACTATTAAGCACAGGGGTGGATCCAGATTATTCTTCACGATTGGGTACATTATAGAAATCATAAACCAAGAGGATATTTTGGAAGTTAGTATTGAGAAGAGGGTTCAAATGTTCTCAGGTGGGGATGCACACACCCTGCAACCCTCCTCCAAATCTGCCCTTGAAGCAGGCTATGACTATAGGTAGATGAAGTGCATTTGAATGCATTTTCTGATTGGCCAATGGAGTACAATTCCAATGTTTTCATTCGTTCTTAAAAGACCACCGTTTTTTTAACCAATCGCCATTCCACTTCAGGAGGGCTTCGTGCTGACCCACTCGGGTGCCCAAAAGCAGGCTGGGATAACTTCTTAAGATGCATAGACCTGTACATAAAAATAATGTGGCGAGCAAGGTTGTATGTGTGCATACTGCAGTATATGTACTCACAGATCACTCAGGATGAGTGGAATCTTGTTCAATAATTGAATTGGAATGATCTGTGAAGAACTAGAATGGTAGTAAGTATTTGATGTTGTTGCTTTATTTTTCAGTTTATATTTAGTATTCCCAGCTAGAGCACCTGTATTGAACAGTACAGAGTACTTTGATTTGGTCAAGCTCGTTCCAGAGGCAGTTAGTGGATTAGGAAGAAGTGCTGGCCACCAAGCAGGATTTCAAATGGCTGCTCTTGCCACTACTCTGGCCATAGCCATTATTGGGGGATTAATAACTGGTAGGTATATTACCATGTCAGTGTTTGTGGAGATAGGGGGTTGGGGGCTAAGCCACTAAATATTTAGAAATTAAAATACTTTGGGATAGGACTATTCTAGCCTTACATGTGCAGTATGTTTGTAGCATCAGCACTACTTAAGCTAGATTGCCCCCCCCCCCCCCAAAAAAAAAAAAATTAAATTAAAGATATATATACTGCACAGCCTGCTACTAGCTAGTCAGAATGCTTTGTCCACTTCCTTTTCTTTAAGTCATTTATAATTAGACGTCTAACATAATTATGATTACATGATTGTATATTTTATCAGTCTGCTATTCTCAAGATGGAATAAAAATATGAATAAGAAATAAAATTTGTAATTAGCATAATTTCTTGGTAGTTGTAGAAAAATGACATTATATACAGTCACTTGAAAAAGCATTGTCGCCGACTTGCTCTGTGACTAAGCAACTAGTGCGTAGTGGAGCATGGGTAAAAACCACTGAAGCACATATTATTTAGCTCATGCTATAAAATATAATCATGGACAATATGCAGCTTGAAGGAATGGGTACATGGCCTCATGCTCTGCGAAAAGATACTGGAATAGCCATTTATATTAATTCTTTCTTAGATGTGAAAAGCTTCTTCAGTTTTCTTGCCGAGGACTTTAATTTTGTTATCCAAACCACTTGCCAGCATTTATAAATCTTCGCTGTAATGCTTGATGCATGAATAATTAAAATTATGAAAGCACTGTGAGCTCAAGACATGGCTAATAATATGTGCAGCTGAGCACTTCACTGATTTGTACCCAATGCATATTCCTTTTTGGTCGGGTCACGCATTTGTAAAGCCCTTCAGCGACAATGTTTTTTCAAACGACTGTGTATACGCAATTCATAACTGGGTCATCACTAGGTATTTATTTTATTTTATTTATATAGTTTTCTTTATTTTTTATTTTATTTTTTATTTTTATTTTTTATTAGTTGTAGGTTTCAATAGAAGAAGAGCCACCTCGTGGATTTTATTGAATAAAGCCATTATTATTATTATTATTATTATTATTATTATTATGAAAACTAGAAATTAGTGCAGAATTACATTGATTTAGCAGTGTAGTGTAAATAACTCTTGAATGGCCTCTTTTTGCAGGTTTCATTGTAAGACAGTCCTTTTTTGCTCCTTTGACAGAAGATCACCTTTTCTACACTGACCAACAATTTTGGGAGGTAGGATATAGACTAAACATCATGATCATGATGATGGTGATGATGATAGATGTTTATACATGTAGGATGCTGCAATAGGATTATGACACAATACACACGAACTAACAACCAACAATTATTAATTTAATATTATTTTGATATTAAGGTGGGACGACGGTGAAATTAGCGCCCTTATTATTTTTATATTTGTTGACATCCTTATAGCATTCATATTAACATGTCAAAGCAATTTTGTCGTATGATAAAAAGAACAACCTCAAAAGGAGCTATATTTTCCTCTGCTTTTATCAGCTGCCATTATTCAAAGTTACTCACTCAGTTAGTTACTCAGTTTAAGTTACTCACTTTAAGTTACTCAGTTACGTCAGTTACTCAACCCTATTGTTCTCTTAGGTTTTAAACACAAATTTCGAGTTTCAATGTGACTTGCAAGTTTCACTGCGACTTTTTGCTGTAAGTTTTACTGTCAGTGATTTTTGCTGCAAATTGCAATTAGTTTTACCATCATGACTTTTACTGCAAGTTACAAGTTTTAATGTATACATTTAACTGGATTACACTGAGAGTGGAAACCCCACCATAATGCTGTTATACAGGACTGTACTCAGCAGAGGGGCAGGTCCCTGATCTCTGTGCCTAAGTAATTCCAGGAAGAAAAGGAAATATATTACAGCCCTGTAATGTCAATATCCAAAATGTCATGAGCCATGTATGTAACCCCTCTATTCAAAAGAAGAGAAACAACAAACAAAGAACAGATTTTGAAGTTATAAAATCTACATGTAATAGTGACAGGAGCTTTCAGGTACCAATGAACTGATTCTATACACACAAAAATGTGTGTGCTAACCAACCTGGAGTTTAATATAGAAACTAGCAACTAAACTAGTTGGGGCCAAGTTGGTGTAGAAACATGTGATAATGGACATAATGCAACACTGCATAAAAAGAGTGCATAATTTTATTAATAGACAGTTTGATGTGTAATACAGTTAATACTAGATATTTTATGAGTCACGCTGTTTTGATGAGCCGTAGGTGAATTATTAAAATACAAGAGAAATATTCATCGAGTAAAATATCCAGCCACACATCATAACTAAGTTATTTTTATCCAACCACAGGGGAAAAAAAGTCAATTCTCAACTTGGGTCAAATATGGGGCTTACCTAGGTCTAACCTGGGAATCTGTTAATAGACTATTTTTACAAGTTTGGGTTTTACAGATTTACCAAGTAAAATAGAACATGCAGATTTCCAGGTGAGACCCACACAAACCCCAGCAAGTTGGGAACATTTGGACATTCTTTCCAGTGCAATGGACTCCTGGAAACTTGTCTATGACAAGTTGGATAATAATGACATTTATTTACTGATTTTTCAAGCCTAATAGCCCTTCATGTATCAGCACAGCCTCTTCCATTTAACAACTCTAAGAATATATATTAATATTACTACTAACAGTAAAAGGAAAAGATGACAAATCTGTAGGCAGAGGGGTCACCATGGAGGAACTAAACCTCATAGTATTATTACTTCAGCAGTGGATTAAGGCTTAGAACATTTATTTTAATAATAATAATTAGTAATAATGTTTTACTAAGTACTCTTCTTAAGGTGTTATGGATTTCTTTTCATTCTTTGTTTCATATTTCATTTAGTCTCTGATGGCGATGTTTCCTCTAGTTCACTTTTGTTCCCAAGTGAACTACCAGAAATGTCTTCATTAGAGGCTAGGTTTCAATAGCTAAAACCTATTTTGTACTCTCACAGGTTCCACAAGGCTATGTACCGGCAGTAAGTGACAATTCATGTAGCCCATTAACACCTGTAACACCATTGCCTCAAGATAGTGATACCCTGTTAATGGAAGAACCAACACAATTGACAGAAAATACATTACCAGCAAGTCATGACCAAAATCATATACATCTTGAAACAATCACATAGCATATAAAAAAGGAATTTATATGCATGATAAATAAATAAACAGTTATTGGATGAGTTTTTGAGCTAGAGCGATAACACTAAAACCGTGAAACAAGTACTAACTAAAAAGTACAAATAGTACTAATGAAACAATAGAAAACAAAGGGTTTTGCTACTATTTGTCTCTATTTAGTTGCTAAGTTATTTCATGGTTTTAGTGTTATTGCTCTATGTGCTGGTTTAATTTATAAATGACTTTCCTGACAAGGGTTACAGCTCAGTGTTTTAAAACCAATACTCAAATGCAAACACTCAGTGTAGAGTTAGCACACAGGAGGCCCAAGCTCACTGTGAGAGGCTAATATTATAAAGCTTTGTATGGGAGTTCAGAGTCCACTCTATAACTCTGTAAATAATGAACTCTAGCTTTTATAGAAATATAGGCAGGGTTGAGGCCGTACACTACTGTGATTTGTTCTTTAATAAACTTATTAATAAGCTTTCACTGGTCGCCAACATCATCAGACTGAAGTAAAAGGAAAAAATGTATGCACATAATTATATATATATAATTAATAAGCAGCCACAGTGCAGTGGGACAAAGCAACCTAAAGTAGAAGAATGTTTGAAATCTTTGTTCTGGGCACAAAAAGAATAGGTACATGTAACATGTAATTTTAATAACAAATTGAAATGTTTAATTTGTAGTTGTTTTAATTGTAAATTTCTTAATCTAGAATAGACCATTTCATGGTTATCATGGCTCAACCTCAGCCTTGACAGCATGTAATATATTCTTTAGAATTTGACTACAGCCTGAGGAATTTTAGTTTCAATTGTTTGTTGATGTGTGCATTCCTTAAATTACCATGGGCTGCAGTCAATGTCTAAAGAATATATTACACGCTGTCGAGGCTGAGGTTGAGTGACAAGAACCATGAAATGGTCTATTTAGAGTACAAAATAATTTCAATCACTATTGATGACAAGCTAGGTATAAGGTACTGTGACTAGCCTCTCTCTAAAGGCCGATTTACATGGTTCAAATTTTGCCTACAACTGTTGCATGCAACTTGTTTACGACTTATTTTGGCAGTTATTTATACATGCTTAACTTTGCATGCAATAGTTGCAGGCGAGTTGAAGGCTTGATTTACATGACGCAATTTATGTTGTATGTATGCTGTAAGTGAGTTGCATGCAATAGTTGTAGGCAAAAGTTGCACCATGTAAATCGGCTTGGGCCAACAAAAAGAGCCTTACCCTCAAGTCACCAAGTTATTTATTATTAAATAATAAATTTTAATAATTTTTATGTCTGAATCATTGTTAATTATTTAAAAAATAATATTAAAATAGTTATAAATTTCATCATTACTTACTGTAAATAACTTAATTGCATAAGCCCACCTTCCCCCTCTCCCAGGGGGCTTATTATGGTCTTTTATATTATATACAATCATACATTATGAGCTTGGTAAATAAAAACAGTTGTCTCAAAAAATAGTATAATAATATATACTGTATATGTCACACTATCATTCACAGACTATAATCTTCAAACTACCAGTTTCTACTCTATCATGTATACGTATCATTTGACTGATTGAAGCATAAGATCAAATTAATGGTAAAATTGAATGGTAAGATCAGTTTTGAGGATGTCTAGAGATAGTGAGTTTGACACAGTAACTAGTATATTCATTTGGCAGTTTTTGTGTGTGGGAAATTCACTACATTGAGATAAGAACATTTAGAATTTCTTGCTGTAACCATCTATGCATGACCATGCCATTTTCAAAGTCATACAAAATTGTATTCTACACAGTCTGGCTACAATCTTGAACAAAACCCTTAATTGAGACACTTTACAACCTTTCTAACAAATTTGACATCTAAATGAGAAGCCAACTTTCTCACTCCCCTTCCCTCACCTCAAATGTTGAAAACCCTCTGAAACAACATTGAGAAGGGGGGATTGATAAACAGAAAATGTCTTTTATTGAAGGCATTGAGGTGAGAATTATCCTGCAAATATCACTACTGCCTGAAGTTAGTTTTGTCCAAGATTGCAGCATAAAACATATGACAGCATGAAATTATTTGCTTTTAAAAAATAGATCTCCATATTTTTGATAAAATTTATAGAATTTTTTGTAAATTATTTAATAACCATCTATTTAACAAATTGAAGATAGTTTTCCATTGTCAGTACTCTTATTAATCATGGATGACGTCAAAAAATGTTCAAAACTAAAGTGGAACCATGAGCGCAGCGAGTGGTTTCACTGCTAAGTTTTGGACATTTTTTGACGTCATCCATGATTAATAAGAGTATTGACAATGGAAAACTATCTTCAATTTGTTTTTTACAACATTATCTTAGATCTTTTCCATCCAAATCTTTTTGAAAAACTGTCCCAAACTTTTTTCTGTAAGGACGAGCGTGACATGTTGGCGTCAGCTATTGTCAGTACTCTTATTAACAATGGCTCTCGGCCAATCAGATTGCAAGATTTTAGTCAAATGTTGTAAAAATGTATTTTATTGTCAGTATATGAAATTAACATTAATTTTAGTAATACCATACATGATCACCTCGGGATCCATTGTTTCAAGAGGGACGTTTAATGTCTAACATCCCTCCTACCTGAATAGAAATGAGGGAGATTTAGAACTAAATTTCCCTCATACATCATTAATGAGGGAAATTTAGTTCTAAATTTCCCTCATTATATTAATGATGTATGAGGGAAATTTAGTTCTAAATTTCCCTCATTACTATTCATGAGGTACAGCTGTCCCTCATATATCAATCATCGGGACGATCGGAACAGCTTTGCATGCTGTTCCGAAACTCTATAAGTTTCTAACGCACCGATACCTCTTACCACTGCACATTCTTACGCATGTGGGAGCTATTCATTCTATTTTGTGCATGTGCGTAACGAAGCAAAGAAAGCTTAGTAAAAACAATTTAGCTTTCGAGTTGATTAACAACCTATAAATACTTGTCCATTGTAAGTATAAAACAAAGAAATCTATTTTCAAAACTCCCCAGAGAACAGGGTTACGCACAATTGGTAAAATGATTCAGTGCACAATATATTCAAGTTTTGGATGAACGAAAAAAGCGAAGTGTATTTTTGCTTATTTCCTCGGTGATCATGGTATTACAAAGTAATACCATGACTTCTTTGGGATATTAGTGATTAAATGTCCCCTCAGCCTCGGGAGGTTTAGTAAAAGTCTTCCACTACACCTCCCGAGGCTGAGGGGACATTTATAATAATCACTAATATCCCGAAGAAGTCATGGTATTACTTATAATAAATATATGAAACTTGATTCTGAAGTAAGAATAGTCATTACTACCAACTGCAGTGACACACCACTTGCTAACACCTTACCAACCACTTGCTGACGCCTTAGCTTACTAACTACTGACACCTTTCCAACCACTTACTAACACCTTACCAATTGCAACCACTTGCTGACACCTTACCAACCACTTACTGACACCTTACCAACCACTTACTGACACCTTACCAACCACTTACTGACACCTTACCAACCACTTACTGACACCTTACCAACCACTTACTGACACCTTACCAACCACTTACTGACACCTTACCAACCACTTACTGACACCTTACCAACCACTTACTGACACCTTACCAACCACTTACTGACACCTCACCAACCACTTACTGACACCTCACCAACCACTTACTGACACCTTACAAACCACTTACTGACACCTTACAAACCACTTACTGACACCTTACCAACCACTTGCTGACACCTTACCAACCACTTGCTGACACCTTACTAACTTCTGACACCTTTCCAACCACTGAATGATACCTTACCAATCACTTGCTGACACCTTTCCAACCACTTACTAACACCTTACCAACCACTTACTGACACCTTACCAACCACTTACTGACACCTTACCAACCACTTACTGACACCTTACTAATATTATTATAACCACTTATTGACACCTTGCTAACCACTTCCTTACACCTGAACAACCATCATCAACCAAATAATTAAATGTTACTAATTACTATTAAGTTTCAATTAATGGCAGTTGATAATGATTAGCATATTCCCTATACAACTTCACTGAGCGACCATTTAATGGAATCCCAAGGTTGCCATGGTGAGTAGTCTTTGTATAGCCCAAGTACAGCATATGGGAGTGTGAGTCCACTGATGGTAACTTAACTTGATGCAGCGAATCATGGGAGAATGGATAGTGGGTTTTCCTAATAAAAGTTATTTCTTGATTAGTGTGTGCAAGAAGCAGATGATGATGATGATAACTATGATGATGATGGTCAATGGAAGTGATCACAAGTAGGTGGTCAGATAGGCATAGGCCTCCCAATTCAGTGTGACAAATCTCGTGATCAACAGGATTCCTTTTCATTGTTTTTATTAGTCATCAAATGTGGGTACTATCCCAAGGAAAAAAGATACCATGATTATATCACAGGTAGCCCAAGCTCACTATTAGTGGCTATTTATAAGAGAATGTATGTCACTCAATAACACTCAAAATTTCTATCTTAATTTTAATAAGATTCCACGAGACTTCTAGAGTGTGTTGTTCATGCTTTCTTCTAACCTCTGAATGAGTTTCAGTGAAAGTTGATTTTAACTGCAGATTTCACTGAAACTCATTCAGAGGTTAGAAGAAAGCATGAACAATTAACACACTCTAGAAGTCTCGTGGAATCTTATTAAAATTAAGATAGAAATTTTGAGTGTTATTGAGTGACATACATTCTCTTATAAATAGCCACTAATAGTGAGCTTGGGCTACCTGTGATTATATCTGTGTTATCAGAAACCATTATAGATTAAAGTTGTAGACCACAATGTATTTCAAAAGCATATTCCTTAAGAGCTTTGTCATGACATATGTTGGGAATTAACTTTGTCACATAATGGCTAGCTCTACTGAATAGAGATGATGATGGGAAAGTTGGTTGTATGTTGGATGGCGAGTGTTTGTTGGGGTTGTGGAGAAGGCGTGAAGTCTGAGAAAATGCATTGAAGATAGTGGAGCAATGATGATAATGTTAACGATAATGGTGGTAGGTATTAAGCAATTTTGTTACATGTAGCTAAACCTACCATTGAAAATTTATTTTTTTAGCTGCCTTCTCACGATTTGCTTCAGAATTCTTACTGATTTGTGTATATCTTCAAAACAAAATTATGGATTAGTAAACTTTTTATAGAAGATCAATAAAAAACTTTTCCCAAATCTGCATGACTGCCCATGAAACAGTAGACTCAAGTCGAGGCTGGGGTTTAGAATTCATACATTAAATGTATTTTTCTTGTAATGGACAATAATTGTAGAGAGTTGGTAATGGAGAGAGAAATAATTTCCTAAATGGACCATAGGACTGGGAGCTAGTTGTGCAAATAAGGAATTATGTAAATTAGGAGTGTTGTGTGTGATTGAAAATATGTCAGGCATCATTTTATTTTTCTTAGTATTGTTGTTCAAGATGAAGGTGTTCTGACTTGTAATAATGAGTTGTCGACGTGGGCCTGGACCAACCACCTCACACTGTGTGCTGTATTGTTTTATTAATTAATAGGAATTGAGGGAATACTAGGAACTGTACTTATCTACTCCAGCCTCACTTTGATTTATCTATTGTTTCGTGGTCATTCAAGTGAGTTGGAATTAAGGTATATTTTATTGCAGCTGATGGTTGATTATAATGCCTCCATTGCATCAAGTCTGGCTAAAGCAAATAATTTATTATAAGACTTTAATTTATTATATACATTCATGGCTAACTTGAGGACTGGTCATTATTTACAGGGAGGGGGGCTCAGGTGCAAACGAAAAGGTAACTGCTCTACTTTTGATGGCCCCTCCCCCCTTTCTACATACCTACACACATAACATTCTTACAGAGTGAGCATAAAAATCTGTGGCCCCCCTCAAATGCGCTATACAAATAAAGTTATTATTATTATTATTAATTTGCACCCGCCCCCCTCCTTGTAAAACAATAATGTCCGCAAATTGTTAGTGTTAAAATGCAGCTTTATCAATCCTACCTCTCATAGGTGTTTTTGTCACGAGTATTGGGGTCATTCAAGCCTACACCATAGACATCCTTCATGGATGGCATTAGGTCCTAATAAACAGTATCCATGATTAAACATGAGATTTAAGAATTTGCTAGATGATGGTAATGATGGTGGGTGGTGGTAGTGGGTGGTAGTGATGGTGGGTGGTGGTAGTGGGTGTTTGTAGTGGTGGCAGTGGGCACTGGTGCTGGTGGGTTCTGGTGGTGGGTATAGTTGTGGTACCATTGTCATTGATGATCATAGTTAGTTTTTGTAAGATGGCATGCATGTTCACCGTGCAGCAGATTCACAAGAGTGTAAAGGGAGGCAGCATGTTCAAGTGGTCAGAGCATCAGTCTCACAATCCGGTGGTCCTGAGTTCGAGTCCCCGCTCTGGCCACTAGCTGAGGCTGAATTTGTTCCAGGCAACCCCTAGTTCAGATTCAGTTTCTCAACCATGCTTGTAAATAGCCAACTGGCTTGCCTCCTTGCCAGTTGGGATTCTTATTTGAGGGTCATTACGTAAACTACTGGTCACCAGTAATGGTGTTTATACCCTCAATAAAGACTTTTTTAACAGGTCAAGAAATTTCAAATGTTGACATCTTGGCACTGACATTGTCACAGTATAGCATGATCTGTTTCACAAAATGGGAACTGCTTTCAAGACTGCTTGACTGATGATGATGATGATAATGATGATGATGATGAATGAGGAAGATTTGCCCATTGTGGACCCTCATTAAGGTGATGTTTAATTAATTATTGTTAATGATTTTACCTGGAAAGAGACAAAGGTAATGCTACTGGCAGAGTCTTTCTTTGGTGACAGTGCAGTGAGACCGTCTTCCTCTGAACTGTCTCCATCGTCACTGCTATCATCTGCTGGTATGCCTGGGGCAGCAGCCACATCTTTACGTATAGGGACCCTTTGTCGTCTGTTGACAAGAGGTAGCAGTGTAAATATAAGGAACTGTAGGTCTAGTGACTATGATATTACAAAGGTGAGAAGAGTTTGGTTTCTGTATGATTGCTACAATTACTGCTATCAGTGAAAAATGTGTTATAATCAGCAATGGGCTTTTGGCAGGTGTTACGTGACATTTTAAATTTTAATCCAACAAAAACAAAAATATAATATTTGAAAAGAACACACCAAAATTAGTAAAAGTCGAGATTTTGAAGTAGTTTCGATGAATAGCACCAAAGTTATGGGTGGCCGAAGTTTGCTTTAGTTGTATAGAAACGTTCGTTGGTGGCAAGCTGTTGCCCACCACCAAACGTTTCTATACGAATAAAGCAAACTTCGGCCACCCATAACTTTGGTGCTATTCATCGAAACTACTTCAAAATCTCAACTTTTCCTAATTTTGGTGTGTTCTTTTCAAATATTATATTTTTGTTTTTGTTGGATTAAAATTTAAAATGTCACGCAAGACCTGCCAAAAGCCCATTGCAGTGACAATATGGCGGAAGCACACTGTGATCGCAGACTGAGATAGATTTCAATGTGAAATTTCCACGTGATCCCTGTGATCACCATATTATCGCTGTGCATGTGTTTGCCACATACATTTTTCAGTAATCATAGTAAGTTATAATAAATTATTATCATTCTATAGAAACCAGCAAGCTTTACGACAGTGATTTGTGATGACTAAAGAAAAAAAAATACACCTCTAAAAGCCAATTGCAACAACTAAAAGACATAGTGAGAGAAAGCATCCAATGAGTAGCTGACAACCAAATTAGTGCTAATCCAGGATAAGCTCTTAAGGAAACAGTTCTTTAATCCCGGATTAGTGTTAATCCACCTTTCAGGAACTAACCCCTGATGATGACTAGCTGAAAGCAGTCAAAATGTTTTCTCTCCAAAGACTCTGACTGGCAACATTGTCAACAAGGAACAGTTAGCAGTATGCCATACCTACTGTCAAAGTTTAAATCTTGATCATCCATGGTTGGCATATAATTGATTAAAAGTAAAGGTGGACGTCAAGTAACAGTAGTTAATTATGCAGTTGTAGTAGTTTGGGTTTGTTAGAGAACTTACGTTGGAGCTTTATAAAGATCTCTTACAATGAAGGGTGAGTGGTCATTACTGGATGATGGCATGAAGTCTCTGAAAAACCAAAAATAACATTATTATTAATTGTCTTGCTAAAAGTTGGTTAAGCGTGTAAATAACTATAAGATCTTAGGAGTAAATATAAAAAACGATCTTACATGGAATGTCCATGTTGATTATGTATTCAAAAAGGCTAACAAGCGCTTGTACGCTCTCCGGTTACTTAAGAAGTCTGGTGTTGCATCTGACGACCTTGTCTCGATATACTGCGCTTTGATTAGGTCCGTGTTAGAGTATGCCTCCCCTGTTTGGGCAGCGCTACCTGATTATCAAAGAAATATCATTGAATCTGTACAGAAAAAGGCTTTACGTATAATTTTTCCAGGTCTAAGTTACCGTAATGCCTTACAGGCTGCTGGGCTTCTGGACCTCACCACTCGGAGAGTTGAGGCGTGTAGGAAGTTTCTAAGTGAATCCCAGGAACCTGTCAGGTCATTAATCAGTAAACACACAGTACACCCTCACGGGTATAATCTTAGATTTGAGTCCTCCAGATTCCATTGTCCTATGCCAAAAACCAATCGCTTCAGTGAGTTTGTCACTATTAAATATCAGTAATTTAATTAATAAAATATCATGATTATATTATTTATTATGTAGGACCAATATGTATATTAGTTGTATGAGAAGTATTGTCATTCGTGATTATTGTATGGTATTAATGTATTGACCCCTTTGCTGTAATCCAGTTCATACTGCAAAAGCAATTGAATAAACACATATCTATCTATCTATCTATCTATCTAAAAGCTCTACTTGCATCCTGAGCATTCCTTTAGACAGCTGTGCTATACACCTTTACACCTTTTAATTACTTGAAGTTCATACATGTAATATACCTAGTACATGTCTTTCAAAAATGTTGTCCCAGTTTTGTTGTATATTAATTGCATTCCAAGATTGAAAATGCATGATGATCCATGATATGTGTAATGAGCTTTTCTCACCACTTAATGGGTGACATTTTATATTAGATTTATTGAACAGGAACAAAAATATAATATTTGAAAAGAGCACACAAAAGTTAGCAAAACAAGATGCATGCCCTCTTTCTTTCTTTCTTTACTGCTTTGGCTGCCCATAACTTTCAATTATATTGGCAATATATTCATTGAAAGTACCTCAAAATTTTAAGTTTTGCTAACTTTGGTGTGCTTTTTTCAAATATTATAAAATAATAATATTATTATTATTTTTTTCTGTTGGATAAAAAATAAATAAAATAAAATGTCACGCAAGGGGTGAGAAAAGTTCATTGGGCAACAAGAGGCATGGCTCTCACAACATTGACTTTCTTTTTCCTTTTGACAGGTTGAATCCCAGCAGACTTTTCCAAAACCTTCTTGATTTGTGTTACCCTGGTTCCAGAGGCTTTCTTTGTATTTTTTTAATGATTTATTTTACGAGCCATGAAGCAGCGAGACATTAACGTTTTTTGCCGCTTCACGGCTCGTAAAATAAATCATAAAAAATACAAAGAAAGCCTCTGGGACCAAGTGTAGATTTGTGTACAGTCTCTAGGTGTGAAAAATAACCAAAATTTTATATCCACAATTCATTTTAGTCTTGAATTTGCAAATATATGCAACATAACTACAGAGAATGTTTTTGGAATAGGTCTATATATATAAATCTGTCTTACTAATAAGTCTGAATCTTAAAAAATATATTATTCTAACAGAGATTTTGTTGGACCATGATCTTGACCTTTAGCCCAGAAGGAGAAAAAGGAGTGATTACCAATAGCCATATGGAGAAGGCAAAGCCATTTTACATTATTTGTCTCCCAAGATATTAGTCGAGTTGTTTAAACTGTTATATATCAAAGAAGAGTCTTACTTGCAGGATCTCTGCATTGTTAGTGGGTATATCATATCAAACATGGAGAAAACATGAGGTCTGTAAAATTCTGAGAAGATGTCCATTTCTTCATGAGTAACAGAATCTGCATGTGCAACACACATCTTGTCTTTGTCCTTCTTGTTTGGTTGGTGAACACCCATACACAAACCTGTCAGAAGAATGGCATTTGAAATTGATAAATGTCTACATGTAAACGAAATGTAGGCAATCAAAGGCATGCTGGCCAGTAGTCTCTTGGTTGCATGTGTGGAATGACCTCATATTAAGGGCCTGATAATATGAAGCAGGCTGGCCTGGTTAACCAATCAAGACATGTGTGTTTTATAGACGAGCTGGGATCTCAGTAAACCAAACCAGCCTGGTTAACTGAACCAGCCTGCTTCATGTAATCAGAACCTAAGTCATGCAGGGCCCTCATGTATGGTCATTCTTGCAGATAATTGTGGATCCATATTTTGCTTGAGTGTTACGCTTTACATGTAGTTCAATTGGGCCCAACCTCCTCTCCATGGTACATGTAAGCATGGTACACTGTAGGTGACGTACTATTCTTTCAATAAACATTGATACTCTCAGTGTGACAGTTGCTAAGTGGTGGGCTATGGTTACCATGGTCACTGTAATTGATCATCATCTTCAGCATCAACATATCATCATTATCTTAAATAGGCTGCGTAGTATTGCTGTCTAGTTTAACAATGAACTCTTTTTCGGGGCAGTTTTTCCCCTCTTTCAAATGGGAACACAGTTATGTAATTGAGATTCATAGACTTTTAACAGCTGATTGATAGCAACCTAACAGTAGTTTGGTTGTAAAAGTCAATTTACCTTCCCAAACAGGATATGGCAATGCATTAATGACATTTTCATCTAACCATGATGTGTAACTACAAAAAGAACACAGTGGCAAATATTCTTAAATTCTGCTTTAAATGAAATTCACTGAAAAAAATCACTAACAGATTAAAAGAGTGACTTGATGTATAACATTGTCAGTGACTCTTGAGGTGAGTAATAATCAAGCTAAGCAGCATGAATTAGCAACAAGGCATCATATGTCAAGATATGTCAAGACTAATTTGTGAATAATTTTCTATTAATAATTATTATTTTAAAGTCATCATAAACCCAAGTATATATTCACTGATATATACATTCTTGTGATATCACAGTATTTCATTAATAGGCAATATTCATATTCATTGTGTATCTACATTTACTGTGGACTTCCTGTGGTAAGCAACAGATTGAGGCTCAAGGAGGCTCATGGATGGGGAGATTAGCAAACTCTGAACTTTCCTTTTTAAAAATAGCTCTGTGATGAGAACCAATAACTTTCATTACCTGGCTCTCTTCTTCAGCGCTCTTAAATTGCAAGTTGAAGTATGATGCAGGTAGTAGTCAGTCATCATATCCCAAATGTTACACATGCCTTCTTGTGGTATGAACACACCAAGAAATATGTTCATTGCTTGCTGTTTCTCAGCATCTAAATGTAGAAGTAAAAATTTATCATCATTGTCATTATCGTCATCATTACCATTTCCAGCTGTTACCATCAGTATAAACTCACCAGTAAATTCTACCCTT
The DNA here is from genome assembly GCA_029948255.1 of Telmatactis stephensoni. Lineage (NCBI taxonomy): Eukaryota > Metazoa > Cnidaria > Anthozoa > Actiniaria > Isophelliidae > Telmatactis > Telmatactis stephensoni. Next base: position 294,334 of record JALIZF010001675.1, read on the forward strand.
TAAAATTAACTAACTACTACATAATTATACTGATAGCACCAATTAAAAGCTGTAAGTCATTCTGGAAGTGCAATTAATTGGTCAGGAACATTTTTAACAATGAAAATTTGAATTAGTTTCCCGTTGAAAGCAAGGTTCCAGTTCTTCAACGTAATTATTGTAAGACAAACGTCATTATTGAGCAGTGCAAATATATGTTGCTTCTGCTTGCATAACGTGAAAACCAGAAGGTTCTAAATACTCTTACCATTGAATGCATTGCTGTAGTGTCTAGAAGGTTGTAAATACTCTTACCATTGAATGCATTGCTGTAGTATCTAGAAGGTTGTAAATACTCTTACCATTGAATGCATTGCTGTAGTATCTAGAAATAGTCTGCAAGATGTCATGTGAGTGGGATGTAAATGGAGACACTTTACGGTAAGTACGAATCCTATAGAAAAAAAAGAAACGGAAGAGAGTCAGAGTAATACTATTAGTAAGCAAAAAGCGTCCTTTGTAGTGTAAACAAACCGAACCCAGTCGAAATCAGTAACTCGACAAAAACACGAATGATTTTGTTGTTGAATATACTGCCAAATTTGAAATAAAATATACGAAAGCTGATGTGGTCTGTAAGTGATGGTAAGGTAACGGTAAGTGGTCGACGAACCAAGTTACCGACCACTTACTGTACGGTGCAGATTGTTCACAATTACCTAGTGTGTAAGCATCACAATTACAGTGAGTGTGGTACACCTAAAGGGACACTTCATTTAGAGCCCAGATCTATTGATTAGTAAGACCTTGTCAGTGACATAAATCTACAAAATCTAGATCAATCTACTAAATCCCCTTTGAGAATGTCAAATAATTTATTGTCAAATGACTGTCAGTAACTAAGTTCATATAAAGAATACCTCCAATTGTTTAAAGTGTTATTGTTGGTTAGGGAAGCAAGGGTGGCCGAGCGGTGAGAGCGCCGGTCTGCCACCGCTGTGGTCCCTCGTTCGATCCCCAGACGGGGCATCACATGTGGCTTGAGTTTCTTGTTCGTTCTCTCCCTTGCTTCGAGGGTTTTTTCTCCGGGTTCTCCGGTTTTTCCTCCCTCAGTAAAAACGAACTAGTTTCGATCTAAGCTGTGCTCCGTGATCAGACATGAGTTGTATGGTGGCTGCTACGTGTATGTGTATGTAAATTTGTATGTAAATGTTTGATTGTTCAATTGTCTCGTAATGAAAGGTTAGCGCCCTTGTAAACCTTCGACTCGATCACGTTGAGCTGCGCCCTTCGTAATTCAGCACTTGGCTGCGAGGAAGGATGATGAGCTACCCCAAATTTATTTATTTATTTATTTATTATTATAAGGTCAATAATAACAAAATTGTCCATTTAAGTCTTACCCATGTACAAGCTGTGATCCACCATACTGCAATGCGAGAATATCACCATGATCTTCATAGAGGCCTTCAAGAATCCTTATAAACACAATGCCATTATAATTATAATTTACACAGCGTTAAAACAATCTGCAAAAAGGATTACCTGTAGGGGGTAGGGACTTAGAGGGGTAGACCTATCATGGCCAGTGCACCAATTTACATATGAAATGTGTGCCCCTGGACAGTGTTAAATGTGGCTAGGAATTTCTGTACATCCTGTAGCACATATATATATAAATCAAAGTACATACTGTAGAATAATATAATTATATTAAACAGCTATTAAATAAATAAGACTTTATTTTAACAGGGTGGCCCATTCAGCAACTGGGCTGATATCCATAGGGGCCCTGCAAATAATACTATTAATACCTGACAGCATCTGAATCAAATTCTACCAATGGACTGTCAATCACTCCCAATGAATACAGCTGTATTAAAAATAAAAAAATATGTACACAACTTATCTGACTAATAAAAGAAATCATTTAACAATAGTCTTTGAAGCCTGACTGCACCTAGATTGTACAACTGTCACAATGACACAATGACTTATTGAAGTCATACAAATAAGGGCCGGGGTAATTAAAGGGTAACTATGTGATGAAGGAAGGAAGGATTTAGGAAGGAAGGAAGGATTTAGGAATGAAGGAACATTTGGAAGGAAGAACTAAAAGAGCAAAGGATGGCAAAACAATTGGAAGCAAAAGTACACAATTGCAAATGTAGCCTGGGAATGGACCAATTTCAGGTATCAAGCAACAGTATAGTATACTATACCTGGAAACCTAAAGCACACTTTCCAACCATAAACTGTGCTGTGTTGGTTCTGTCCAGGCAGTCTACACAATTAACACGAAGCACTCCATTCTGCAAAATTGATGACAAGCAATATAATTGTAAACAATCAATAAGATATTCAATCTGCCTATTTTTTCCCTGTCTGCATATATATAGTAGGGCAGCACTTCATTTTTTCTTGTTTCTATCAAAGAATCACCTTGTTAAAAGGTCTACAGTGTACAATTAAATTATTTTTGAAATTGTTTAACTTAAATATTACCTGTGCTCTACCACGTGTTACATCACTGTACAGTATTCCACCCATGTGGTCCCACCTAGTAAATAACAAAACATTTGAAGAGGAGATAGTTCATGTATTGACCAACTGACTGACTGACTGACTGACTGACTGACTGACTCACTGACTGACTGACTGACTGACCAACTGACGGACTGACAGATGGACGGACTGACTGACTGACAGACCGATGGACGGATGGACGGACGGACCAACCGACTGATTTGATTGATTTCATACCTGGGATCTTTACGGACTTGATTACAATACAACTCTGAACAACTATGGAAAAACCCAGTCATTTTGAAGACTTGATCAGCTATTGCTGTCAGCTTATCAATCGCTGCCAAATCTTTACTAAAAAGCAATAAGACATAAAATGTTGGTTTGCCATCCACACCACTGTAGCCTATGAACAGCAATGGCCTGCTCCTGGGAGTTGAGCCTTAATTAGAAACTGTCCCATCCATACCCATGACATCAATTGATCCTGAAGCTTTGTATGTATTCCAGAAATATAAATGAAAATTATTGTCTTTCATTAAAAGAAGTACTAATTAACAAACCTTTTTCTAGACCTTGCCATGTCCCAAGCAATGTATCTGATATGAAATTCCACAGGTAGAAACTGGTTTAAATAATCCACTACAGACTGAAGTTCATGACTGAGTATCTGCTCATGTCTCTTTCTTTCTCTTTTCTATTGAATAAATCAGTCATCAATCTAGCTTGCTTGATTTAATAAAACCTGTTTAGGGTGTTGTCTCACCTTGACAAGGTTAAGAATAACCAAAGGAGCACCAAATCTCTCAAACAGATTGTTCACATGTTTAGATGCCGCATTGCAATAGGGGTCAGCACGGTCAACTACAAGAAGAAACTGGTTTTAATTAGATTTCTTGTTTCATGGACTTAAGGTAAATACAGTATTCACTCTTTGTATAGCCATATATATGAGTAAGTTTTGTATGAATGATAAACTCCAACATGGCTATTAAGGCACTATGGTATGGGATAAACAGTTCAAAACAAATGATTGGTGTGACTGAACTTGTAAAGTCACATGATCATTTCTGATGGTTTATGGAAGATATAATAGAGTAACACACGTCTAATAAAAATACTAACAACATAAATTTATTTTTAATTACCACTTATCTGTGGTTTAGGGACCATTACTTGTTTCATGTCCTGAATATATACAAAGAGATTTGTCAGTGAATATTTCATTATGATGTTAAGAAAATGAGGGGTTTTTTTTTTTAACATACATACATACATGATTGAGACTCCCTTAACAGGGCTTTTCAGCTCAATTTACAAATCCTAACGAAATCATATAAATCAAACATAAATGGATTAAGAATCCCAACTGGCAAGGAGGCAAACCAGTTGGCTATATTACAAGCATGGCCGAGAAACTGAATTTGAACTAATCGAAATCGGAACAAATTCAGTCTCAGCTAGTGGCCAGAGCGGGAATCGAACCTGGGACCACCAGATTGCGAGACCAACGCTCTGACAACTCGGCCATGCTGCCTCCTGTTTCTTCTCGGACATCTCTTTTGGGCAGATACCTAGGCTCTAGCCAAATCTATTAGACATGCACTACGGACCATAGTTTGATTTTATTTTCAAGGAAGAGACTCTTGATACTCCTTAAGGTACATTACAGACAGTATACATGACAATAATGAGCTTAGGGTATCCAGCTTATAGTCCAAAGACAATAGGGAACCTAAGCAAGAGATGTTTTTGTCAACACGGACATCATGTGTAATCATGTTTTTGCTCATGCGAGCTCTGTCATAGATGAAATCTAAAATCTGAGAGAGCCTCAGCTGACATTCTTTAAGCAACAATGGGAACCTGACATCCGTGACAACGCACAATCAAAACTTATGCCTGATGTCTTTGTTGACAAAAACATCTCGTGCTTAAGCTCCCTGATTATCACTAACTGAAGGTACCAAGCCAAGGATTAAATCTGGGCCCTGAGTATTTAATACATATCATGTATCAACTTTAAGACTATACCTGTGACCAGTAGGTTGGAACAGATCCTCTTAGTTGTACATAGGAAGTAAAACGACCATTTTGAAATGACAACACTGATGCATCATGAACAATTTGTTCTGTCTCAACCTCATTGGCTACATATCCCTGAAATGATAAAATGAAGGGTTAGGGAGGAATTTGTAAAGCCTGGTCCAGTAATAAGGTGCAAATAAAGTTTTCTCAGGTTAAAAAGTCTTCTCTAACCACTCAGGTGTATTTTTTGCATCTTGCACTTTAGATAATATCTATTGTTGGTATCTTTAATTAAATCTCATTATTGTTTGTTGAAAATTTAAAAAAAGCCTTTGAGCCTGTATTATCTACATGTATCTATCCACTCATCAATAATCTATTGCTAATCTTCATTCACTTCTATAGCTAGGCACATACAATCACGTACATCAACCAACCAACAATGTTTATCCAGACTCACATTATGCACATTTTCATCATAAACATTCATGCATTCATCCATTTGCTCATTTATGAATTTATTCCCTTCATTCATTCATTCCTGAAGTCTTTCACTCCCCATCCATTCAGCCATCCACTCATTCATTCATATGTCCAATCAATCGTACATTTATAAATAATTATATGCATTCTTTCTTTTCTTCCTCAATCCTTCCTTGCACATTTATTTTAATTCATGCATTCACACAGTCATAGATGAGATTTGTTCCATTCATTCGTTTTATTTTCATTTCTTTATTCACTCATCCTGCCACTGATCTGATCAAGTAGTATAGAGTCTAATTTAATAAATAAAGATGCTGATAGAGGTGGTGATCTACTGATAGTACGTATGAGTGTGAAATGGACCGCATCGTGCCGCAACCATGTCAGTGCCATGATGTCTATAAAAACATTTGAAATTTCTGCCATAACTGTGCCGTGACCATGCGGTGCCATTTTCACAGTCATACAAAATCTACTCTGACTAATGATGTAATATTAACATTCAAAGCAACTTCTTTAATTAGTTTGTTTTAGACCATATGTGAATTAATGTTAATACCTCGTCATTTGCTCCTCTCTTCAGAAATCTTGTCCCAGCAAACTCTGCTGATCTTCTTGCAATAAGAGTGACATAAACAGGTTTACCATACACACAGATATCTTACAGTATGGTCAAGGAATGGGCAACACATGCGAACATCAACTCTATTGTTATATTATTATAATAATGTTCATTTATTCTATAAAATGACAAGGATACTGCTTTGACCAATAAATCCATTCACAACATGTAACACCCAATCCTGATGAACTTTCCCTTCAAACCCTGGTAAAAAATGTCTGTTCCACACAAACTTGTAACATGGTTTACTGATTACTGTAGTATGATTACTGTTGCCATTCCTCCTTCTGAGCTTACTACATTCTGGACACACATCAAATGGGTTTTGAGTGGATTTCTCTTGATTGGTAACACTTGATAAGTTGTTCTTATCATCACTATTGTTGCAAATCTGATTTGATTTCTCACTTGAAACTGTAGAGGATGTGTTTACTGAGGTAGCAGCTGCAATATTTTGGCCTTTCTCTTCCTCTACTCTCATTTTTAAATTTGTAGAGTCATTACTTGTCTGTTTGTTATCACTTGGTTTAGTTGATTCATTTGTATCTTTAGTTAATTGTGAAGTTGGCCTAATGCTTTTATCATCACAAGTACAGCATACAGACAGTCCATTTCTGGTATCAAGGTCAAAGTTGGGGTTCAGTAAGGGAGCCATGTTGTGCTGTAGAGTATGTGTTAAATCATAACTATAACTGTTGGAAGAAAACAAGAAATCACATTGAAGGAATCCATGGTAATTAAATCAACAATGTATGAATGAATAAATGAATGAATAAATGACTGACTGCATGACTACCTAACAGATGGATGAACAAAATCACAGATTGACACACAGTGAGACAGATGGAATGACTGAATCACTGACTGACTCACTCACTCACTGATTGACTAGCTGACAAACTGATGGTGGATTAACAGACAGAAGGATAGACTGACTAACTAACTGATGACTGACTGATGGACTGACTGACCAACTGATTTACTGACCAACTGTCAGTCCGTCCGTCCGTCCGTCCGTCTGTCCGTCCGTCCATCCATCCGTCAGTCAGTCAGTCAGTCACTACATCCATCCATCTGTCAGTCAGTCAGTCAGTTGCTCAGTCTGTCAGTCAGTCCATTAGTCAGTCTCAACTGAGGGACTGACTGATTGACTGACTGACTGACTGACTGACTGACAGAGGGACTGACTGACTGACTGACTAACTGACTGACTGACTGACTGACTGACTGACTGACTGACTGACTGACTGACTGACTGACTGACTGACTGACTGACTGACTGACTGACTGACTGACTGACTGACTGATAGAGGGACATACTGACTGACTGACTGACTGACTGACTGACTGACTGACTGACTGACTGACTGACTGACTGACTGACTGACTGACTGACTGACTGACTGACTGACTGACTGACTGACTGACTGACTGACTGACTGACTGACTGACTGACTGACTGACTGACTGACTGACTGACTGACTGACTGACTGACTGACTGACTGACTGACTGACTGACTGACTGACTGACTGACTGACTGACTGACTGACTGACTGACTGACTGACTGACTGACTGACTGACTGACTGACTGACTGACTGACTGACTGACTGACTGACTGACTGACTGACTGACTGACTGACTGACTGACTGACTGACTGACTGACTGACTGACTGACTGACTGACTGACTGACTGACTGACTGACTGACTGACTGACTGACTGACTGACTGACTGACTGACTGACTGACTGACTGACTGACTGACTGACTGACTGACTGACTGACTGACTGACTGACTGACTGACTGACTGACTGAACTGACTGACTGACTGACTGACTGACTGACTGACTGACTGACTGACTGACTGACTGACTGACTGACTGACTGACTGACTGACTGACTGACTGACTGACTGACTGACTGGACTGACTGACTGACTGGACTGACTGACTGACGGACTGACTGACTGACTGACTGACTGACTGACTGATTGACCAATTGATCCACTGATGACTGACTGATAGATTGTCTGACTGACTTGAACAATGACTGATCTGATTGACTGACCGATGGACTAATAGATGGACAGACTGACTAGAAAACAGAATAAATGAATGGATTAATGGAACAAAAGATGCATGGAAAGAATAAAATAAGGAATGATAAAACTGAGAGCAACCAACTACATGTAAATAAATCATAATGGCTGTACAATGTGTGGCATATTTGTATTGGTACACTGTAATAAATAATTATGTTTACCTAAAATAAAAATTACTTGACAGGTCCACATTTTGAAATATCTTGACATATCTGGAATGGGAAAGTTTGTGTGATAAATAAATAGATAAGTGGAATGTCCTTAAAATAGGCTCACTAAAAGTCACATCATTAATTTTGTTATCAAAGTGCAGAAAACAGGAAACCCAATACCTTGATTCATCTGGGTGCTGTATTTTCTGTATAATAGCTTCATTGGGAATAGATATCATACGAGTGTCTTCAATCTTGTAGATGGTATGACCACCTATCTGGGCTTGTCTAGTTGAAAGAAATATAAATGAATAGTGCAGATTTCGTATGAGTGTGAAAAGGACCGTGCCGTGCAGTGACCATGTCAGTGCTGTGTTTCCTATAGATCAAAACATTCGAAAATTCTGCCGTAACCGCGCTGTGGCCTTTTCACACTCATACGAAATCTGCACTAACAGCCATTTAGACAGACAGTAATTGTTGATCAATGGTCTTTGACCCGGCTCACACTGGACATAAGCATAAGAAACAAAACTTTCCCATTTTCTTACTCATATTTATGCTAACACCTTATGTTGCTATGTAGTGCATGTGAACTGGTAAAAATAATATGATAATGGTTATGTGTGAACTTATGTTTTTCTGTGAATCAGGTCGTTTTGTGTGGGCAGTCAGGGTTCAAGCTCCAGATAGACCAACACTAGTGTTGTTAATTTTTGAGGAAAAGCTACTGACATTTCCTTGCCAGAATTAGTTGACACAATGTGAAATTTACAGATTTTTTGTATATTATACACTTTGTGGCCATATTATTGGACCCCCCTCCCCCCCATACAATGTTGCTGGTAGCTAAAAGGTTTCTCAGTCTGATTGCCGAGTAGTAGATGTCGAGGTTTTCACAGCAACATTGTACATGGGGTGTGGGGGGAGTCTGAACAAGCTCATTGCCATCCACTGTGCATGTCCATCCAGACAAAATTGTGCCAACAATTCTGGCAATGATTGTAGGTAATTACAGCTGTAATTACAGTACATTCAGAGTGTAAACTGACTCAAATAAAGTAGACAGATGTAAGAGTAGCAGCTCTAACCAATTATATTGGCCTGTAGTCCAATGTTTTACTTACTTTCTTCGTTCAGTGATTAGAATAATGTAATATCCTTCCAAAAACCTGACAAAACCTGCATAATAAGATAAATAATCATACAGTTATACTGTAAATCCATCCATTATTCCCTTTAAACATCACATCGTGTCAGCAATTAATGTATACAAATGTTGAATGTAGAGGTAGTGGATGTGGATGCCAGCAGATAAGGAGCCATACTGTACATGTATATTGCTTTAAAAAGATAATGCCAATGAGTAATAGCTGATATCAATGATTATAACTCCAATGATTCTGAACAAAGGCTTCCATTCAAAGCTACATCAGGAACAAATTAAAGTACAAGAAATGTAAAGAAACTTGACCAATGGCCCGGAACCGAAACCTTTGTTCAAGAAGTCATTGTAATGTGATGTCAATATCAGCTATTGACACTTACTGTATAATGATATCATTATTCCAAATACAACAATAAAGTCAATGAAACACAGCCTTAGTGTTTGCTTTGATATTACAACATACCCAAGATGCCATAAGCAGAAATACTTCTATGCAGTCCTTTAGTGTTGATCTCATAAGGTTTGTTAGTTTTCACAATGTTGCCTGCATTGATTGTAGTTAACAACCGCTTTATTTCCTGTCGATTATACTCCACCTAATATAGCAAAATCATTAGATTTATAAGGAAAAGACCCAGATTGTGAATCTTGCGGTCAAAATCTGCAATCTGGTACCTTTTAGGGTGTCTCAGACTTACGTGGACTACCAGAGACATAGCTGGTACCTTTTAGGGACTGTTTTGGGGTAAATAAACTACCGAAAATAAGCATGAAAGGGACGATTTCGATGATCTGAATTGAATCTTCAAAGCACATCGATAACAAAGTGTACTTCAATTCTTTATTGTTTTTGAATTGGTACCTTTTAAGGGTAGAAATGAATTGTTGCCACTCCCACTCAGGTACCTTTTAGGGGTCACTTTCAAAATTTCCGACAAGCATCCCCATCCTCTTATATATAGGAGTCTCCCCCCCCCCCCCCCGGGGCTTACAAGATGCTCAACCTGGGCAACTACATTGTAAACATCAAGGGAAGTAAGAATGGCCTGGTATTGAAAGCACTGGTCTGTCACCCCTATGGTTAATTTCCAGACAGAGCATCAAATGTAAATACAGGTTGTCAGTATCCCATCACCCTTGCTTTGAGGGTTTCCCAGGTTCAGCATCTTTCCAATATCTTGTCATGATCTTCATATACATGCAATTTTGTCAGGCAATTATCTTGCTAAGACCCTGGAAAGACCTTAGCAAGGTCTTAGCAAGAGGTGATCAGATCCAGGCTAGGGTTTTGTTGATTACCTTGCCAAGATCTCAGCAAAATGTTACTAGGAGTCATGGCAAGATGCTGACAAGATCTTGGCAAGAAATCTTAACCTGGGATTGTTTCCTGGTCTCGCATGCACAGAATAATGTTCCAAAGTGCAGATGTCCCCTGACCCATCGAACTGTCAAAATCCATAACCTTAACTTACAACAAACTGGTACCCAGGCCAAGGAACTACATGAAATTCTTTGGGAAACCGAAACTCTCTCTCCAATTAAATTGCATTCATATAAAATTTACAGATAGATTACGCAAGGTCATGGATACCTTAAATACTTCTACATCTTTTTTAGCAATGTGACGTTCATTATTCCTGACATCAACTAATTGTGAATGGTTTCATACCTTATCGTCTGACAAGACGAGATCACGAGGTTCTGTCCTGTCAATTTTCAACACACGGAAACGAGTTTCAGCATCATTGGAGCCCACCAAATAAAACCTCTGCATAAAAAAACAACAATCTGAGAAAAATCTTCTTATAATATCATAAAATATACAAAACATTGTACTTACAGCTTTTGTTTCATACAAAACAATTTTTTGAAAGCAACAAATTGGCGCAACAGCCGCCGCCATCTTGAAATCAGCGACCGTGTTCAAATGAATGGACTGGGGGCGACTTTACACCGCTGATTCCGTTCATCGCAGGCTCATTATGAGTAAACAAGATGGCGAGCTCCATAAAGTTTTGAAATAATTTCTTTCTGAATCTTTAAAGCTGTTTCTTCATTTAAATCTATTGTATATTTGCAATGAGAGGTATTTACGTAATTGGGGATATAAAGTCTGGAGTGTTATATTCGTGATTGCGTAACTCAGACTGTTTGACCTGTCTATCCCTCTCGATCCCTGTCAACAACTTGCAACATCAACTTGCGAGGATTTGCTTGCATGGCCTTGGTGTACCGTACCCGCAATCGACATGGCTACGCAGTGAAATTTTCACCTTATTTGGGACACAGACTTGCTTGTGCAGCTTCCCAGCACTATGGAATAGCAGGTATGGATTGAATTTGCGTACATTATAATTAATGTACTCGGGTAGAATAACAGATCTGGCAGATCCCCTGTCCAGGGCAGTTTTCTTATGACCAGGTAAATGGCAATTTGTATGGTGTAGAGGCCAGGGCTGGTAGACTTAGGTGCCATTTACATGGAGAGGTTTGCATCTTATCTAAGACCTGTCTTATTTGTGCTTGTAAAAGTGGCCATATATATAATAGTATTTGGAGAAGGAGGGAATCAGGCATAATGACGTAAGATGCACACTAGTGTGCAGTACTGAAGGTACAAAGCATTTTGAGAGTTTAAAATAAAATTTGACTTTTTAGGAGATTGTGTGAATGTTTTATCTAGAAGATTCATTGTGGGTTGCAAATATTATCAAGTACTTTTTTGTCTTAGCTGCATTGGTTTATCATTTTACATTCACACCTCCACTTGCTCTAGGTACCCCTCGCACAGTACATACCTATAGACATGACATGCATACAGTGCTTGTTAACTGTACCTTTCTTTGATAGGTCGAGGTACATTGTATATACTTGATGTAACACCCAATGGAATAGCATTATTTCGAGAGTAAGTAAGACTTGTATGTCAGCAACCATTCTGTAGTTAATAGACAGACTGAGAAAGTTAAATCTTTTTTCCAGTTGTAATCCTTAGAATCCTTAATCATTTCAGTATTTGTTGTATTATACATGTAAAATAAAGACCATAAAAAAGGGTTTGCTGTGAAAATGACCTAAGTGGCTTTTTGATGGATGTCCTGAGATTGATTTTTCCAGCATAGGAAAGTTAATTATACCATTTTATACCATTGAAAAAATATCATCAAAAAGTCACTTAGGCCATTTTCACATTGAACCCTTCATATTAAATGTGTTTGCATTGATGCTAACACATTCAAATTATTTAGTGATATTGGAGGCTTTTTTAATCATTGAAGTGTCTTAAATTCAATCTTTTTTCAATCCCAAGACTTGAATGGAGTGATGGATTATTTGATTGTGCATGGAGTGAACATAACCAAGATGTTATAGTGACAGCTAGTGGTGATGGATCTCTACAGTTATGGAATATCAATAATCCACAGGTAATACATGAAATACAGTTAATACCTTACATGTATGTACCAAGAGTAGATGGTTGTTTACATATACCTGTTTCAATCAATGTTGTCGGCAACAGCTTACGCGACTCTCCCGAAAGGGAATATGGGTAGGAATTACTAAAGCTATGAAACCCCACAAATCAGCCATACGATAACTCAAAACAGCTTGCCTTGACCTTAAACACTAAAGAACTTCACTTGCTGATGCTAAAATCAAGACCAAATCTGAAAAAGAGTGATTTCTTACCTACTACCCATGTTCCTTTTCGATCTTGTCGCGTAGGCTTGAGACCTCTCGTACGTACGACAACCTTTTTTGAAATAGGTGTATATATCTATTTAGATAGTGAGGGTAATAGTGAACAATCTGCACGGTACGTACAGTAAGTGGTCGGTAAGGTAACGGTAAGTGGTCAATAAGTGGTCATTGAGGTAACAGTAAGTGGTTGATAAATGGTTGGTATGGCAACGGAAGTGGTCAATAAGGTAACGGTAAGTGGTTGGTAAGTAGTCAAGAAGTGTTCAGTAAGATAGTGAGTGGCCATCTGAATAAGAGAGCAAGGTCACAAATCAGACTATCCAGGACCATATTCCATCAAGTGATTCCAAAGGTTGAGGTTCAGTCTTTTGAGTGCAAGGTCAGTGTTCAAGCCCTTGCTTGAACCAATACTCATGGTCTTGAAATAGCTGAGGGGAAGGGGGTACATGCAGTACCTCAAAATTTTGTATTACATCTGCAAATATTTAGATCTGACGTGTGTCTTCTCACATTTATAAGGATATTAAATTCTAGGCCCATCCCTACAGTCATACTCTACAGAAACCCTGAATTGAAGGCTAAAATAAATGTAAAAGGACACACACAACTTTTTACAGCGACTAGGAAATGGAATTCCATGTATGTGTTGTCTGGTCTATTACATACACTACGGACCCTTCCCAGTTGCTGGCAATTGTGTACCACTGTAATGAGTTACTGTCAGTTGCATTTCCAAGTCATTAAAGCTGACAGGCATAATTCAATCATCTTGATGTTTTTCAGCCACTTAAAGTTTTCAAATCACACACAGCTGAGGTATGTTATTAAACTTGTTAAACTTTTCTACAGTTGTAATTAAATAACTTTACACGTCTAATAAATAAAATGCAGATAAATGATGATTAACCATTATTACCATCCTCACCTGAAAATTATTGGGTGTCTGTTATTTAGAGGTGGCTACATCAAGGTGTTTATGCACCTGAAAGCAAGGTGTAACACTTGCATGTACTAAAAGGTCTTATTATATTTCATGATATGCATTCACTAAAACCCAGAACCCACCGACAACAATATATGAAACCATTTTTGGAATCTCTTTTCTGTTATGCATTCACTAAATAAATGCATTGTGTAGTTCCAGAAAATATCCATACCCCACCGTGGAGGGAATAAATTTATTGGAAATTCCGGAGGGGAGGGAGGGGGTCAGAAAAACAAAATTACAGAGTTTGTATGGAAGAAAAATGGAAGTTCCGGAGGGTAGGGGGGTCCATTTACAAATTCCCTCCTTGGTGGGGGTATGGATATTTTTTGGAACTACACATTGTGAGTCAAAAGTGTAACAAGTTATGAAAACAATTATCCCAATAGGCAACACCTCTGCACATTTGGTGGCCATAGGCTTTTATAAGGGTACACATGGAGTTTTAGTCTCCTTGTTGTACTCAAACTCTTGCCATATATATATCAATATTTTTTCCCTTCAGGTTTATGGAGTAGACTGGTGTACAAACCGAGATGCTGATTTATTTTTAAGTGCATCTTGGGATAACAGTGTGAAATTGGTAAGTTAACTCTACTTGTGCTTAAAGGGTGATTCCTTAAATATTGTAAGGGAGCATTCATTTTTTAGGAGGGGGGGTGGGCCGGAGGAATTGCAGGAATCAAATACAAAAAAATGCAAGCCCCCATGGTAAGGAATTGAACTATATTGATGACCCACCCCACTTCCAAATATGAAAATAGGGTCCCTTGACCTGGTTTAACTTTCAGAAAAACATGACCCACCCCCTTTCACAGAGTAAATTTCTTTTGGCCCACCCCTCAATTCCTCCGCATCCCCCCCCCCCCCCCCCCCCCCCCCCCCCCGCCCATCCCCCCCCTAAAAAGTGAATGCTCCCTAAGGGGAAAATTCTGTGTACTTATTGACTGAGTAGGAGGGTTTTATGTAAAAATACAATGTACTTGGCAAGGTCATGAGATTACAGAATGAGTGCAGTAAAGTCCATACAGAATAAATTAGAGCTGTACATGTATATTTTCCTGGCCCAACGTAACTCAGGCAATGAGCATTTTATCATATGGCTCTTTTTACCATTCCATTTGAATTCTATTTTTGGATGTGATTGCTTGTCCAGATCTGGATACTAGTTTTTCCAGGCCACTTTTGAAAGTCTGTTTTTGTCCTGTCATGTGACTATTTCCAGTGGTTTTCTTAATTAGAGTGCAGGCATGGTCAAATATGGGTTATATGATATAAAATGCATCTTATGACATTGTGTAATTACCGATTCCTGGTCTCTCAAGCACTAGAACTTTACTTTTGTTGGTGAAACTACACTTTCTGTAGTGTGCCTCGTGTTTGGCAGATACTAGCTACTTCAACTCTCTACTTTAATTAGAATTTTCAAAGAAAAACACTGCAGCACTGGTTATAACCAGTAAACTGTATTTAAGAGGAAATTCTGAGCGGCCAGAGTCGAAAAATCAATTTGTCTAATTTTATTTTTTTTCAAAAGCCCTTAGTAAAGGAATACTTTGTTGCAATTTTGGTGCTCTGAAATAACTTCATTGTGAAGAAAAACGTGAATAAATGTTTTTAGACTCCCAGCTAGGTTTGAAATCAAAAATAATTACACAGGAAAACCATGACTTATAACTTGTCTCGCTCTTAATTAAAAACCTAGTCCTGGCTCTTGTACACAGTTGCATGTTTACCAGAAGGGCCTAATAAGTCGATGATCACTTTTCAGACAATAAATGAATACATTCTCAAATAAAACCAATTTTCGTTAGCTATTAATTATCTTTTCTGCTCTAACCAGGATCCTTTCTGGTTTGATATTTTTTATGGATAACAAAATAACGAACACAAAAAATGCATTTATTTGACTGTTATTTTGGAATCTTGTTATCACAGCAATGATAAAATTACATCAAAATTGGCAAATTGTGGGCGACAGTTTTGAAGCTTGGTCCTAAATCTCTATGCCAAAATTATGCTTTCTTCACAAATATTTTTTCCAATTTTTTGATTAATCAAGAACAAGCTAATGACTTCTAGCAATCAAGACACTTATCCTCACTTGGTTTCTGATGCGAAAAGACTGGTAGTTAGGTTTTTAATTAAGAACAAGACAAGTTATAAGTCATGGTTTTCCTGTGTAATTTTTGTTGATTTCAGGCCTGGGAGTCTAAAAACATTTATTTGCGTTTTTCTTCACAATGAAGTTATCTCAGAGCACCAAAATTGCAACAAAGTATTCACTCACTGAGGGCTTTTGAAAAAATGTAAAATCAGACAAATCAGTTTTTCCGACTGTGGCCAGATATTTTGGATTTTGCTTGATGGCTAGAAAAATTCTCTCTTAACATCTATTTTATTATTCATTATCTCTATTTCAGTGGGATCCACAAAGGCTAGAGTTACCATATGTATCCAGTTTTGCTGGTCATCAAAATGTGGTATACTCTGCATTATGGTCTCCTCACATACCAAGGACATTTGCTTCGGCATCGGGTGACCACACCCTTGGGATATGGGATATTTCATGTCCTGACAGGCCTCAGCAGGTTATCAGAGCTCATGAGGGTGAAGTTTTGACTTGTGATTGGGCAAAATATAATGAGGTATTGACATGATTTAATTTATTAAGAGGGGAGCATAACCCAGGGAAAACTCCCATGTTTCAGTTGTGGATGATCATCAAGAATTTGCATCCTGTGATTTCGACCCCTAAAATGTATGACAAATATAATTCCTGGCCAAATCTCTATTAAATCTAAATTTGTTTTTCTTTTTTTCTTTTTTTAGCATCTTGTTGTTTCTGGGTCAGTGGACACTTTTATCAGGTAAGGAAAACGCCTTACAGTAGATTATTTTTGTATGACTGTGAAAATGTCACCACGACATAGTCATGGCATGGTTACAGCAGGAGCAGGGGCGGATTTAGGGGAGGGGTGCAGATAATCCTGGATCTGCCCCTGAGGAGGTACTGTCATTGGGGTTGCCCTGCCTTCAGCAATTGCTACATGTATATTCTGATAGCAAAAATCACTGCATTGCAACCCATATTTTGTCTGACTTTAATAGATTTTTTCCTGATCTGTCAATCATCTTAGGGGAATGATGATGACAACCTCTGAAACGACACTGAGAATAGGGGAGGGCAGTTGATAAAGTTTTGAATGTCTGTGGTAAAGGCATAGAAGTGAGAAAATCATGATCACTCTTCAATTAGTTTTTTCCAAGATTACAGATTGAAAAAATATGGGTTCTGACAGTCCAAATTTTGCTGTGATAAGCATGATTTGCATGATTGATTTTGTAGTCAAATTTTAATATTTTAACCATTTATTATTTTCAGAGGATGGGATATTCGTAACACTCAATCTCCAGCTTTTAGCTTTAGAGGCCATCAGTATGCTGTAAGAAGACTCAGGGTAATAACAAACTTTTTATCTCAAATATTTATGATGATGATGATGATAATGATTGCACAGTTACTTGAAACAGAGTATATTCTAACTGGCCAACAAGTCCCTAGGCTTTTGTCCAGGATTGATAAATTTATAGTTTCTGTTAACACAAGAGACTTTCTTTTAGTGCTCTCCTCACCATGGCAACATTCTTGCCTCTTGTTCTTATGACTTTTCTGTGAGAACATGGGATATCAGAGATACTTCACCACTTCAGACTATTGAACATCACTCAGAGTTTGTGACAGGACTGGACTTTAATATACATACTGAGGGAGAGGTAAGATATACAAGTAGGTTTTTGAAGTTGATTAATTTTGATAATAGAAAACCACTGCAGTTGAAAGTTCTTCCAATGAGCTTTAGCAACAAGGATGATGAGGATGGCATAAAACAGTGGCCTGAATTACAATTGGAAATACATGTATTGAATACATGCTGTGCAAATGAGCAGCAGCTGATAACATATTATTAAGAGCATTCTGCAATTACACGTAAACTACAATGCCCTGTTTTAATGGTCTGTGGAGAATGGGAACTTGAGGATGTAAACCAGTCCATTTTTTGTTTAGCCATAAGATGTCTCTTTGCATCATTTTACTATGACTACGAAAATACAATACAATTTTTTCTTATAATTCATATTTTTATTCCCTCTTGAGAGCAGACAATTGTCACTATAAACTACTTTACAAAAGAAAGTGGGCAAATCATTCTCACTGGTAATTGTATGCATAGCTGCCTACCCTCCCGGATAATCCGGGAGTCTCCAGATTTTGGGCCTTGTCTCCCGGTCTCCCAGATAAAGACCTAAATCTTCCGGATAATCGCTCGAATCCTAAAATCACGGCCATTTTAACCGAGATATCGTCTATCTTTCGTGAAATATCGTCTATCCAACACCCCCACCCCCCCAACTGAGGTAGGAAAATCGACCTCGGAAAGCGCGCAGTGTAGCCTTGAGTACGTTTTGCCCCACTTTGAGTATCCCCCCCCCAACTGAGCGTGAAAATCGACCCAATTCTAGGAAAAAATGTTGATCTCCAGATACGGAAGCCTTAGGGGTTGGCAGCTATGTTGTATGTATGATGCCTGACCATGCAAATGGCCTACTAAAAAAAAAAAAATGAGCATTGGATATTTCAAGTCAACCCTTTTTGGTGGATTGCAATTAAAATTTAATTTTTTTAATTTTTATATATTTATTTATTTATTTATCTATTTATTTATATTTTTTATTTATTTATTTATTTTTGCTATTTACAGCTTGCCGACTGTTCATTTGATGGCTTGGTGATGGTGTATAATCCTCCTTCAGCTGTTCCAAAGAAGCTTCAACACTAGCACTCAATAAACATCTTTACCTTCTTACGCAAACTGCCCATTTCAGATCACGCGACATTGTCATTACAAAGTACTGTTATTTTATGGTGAACATGTTACAGCTTAAAGCCAAAAAGTATGACCAACTAATAATGTTTTCACATTCTTTTCAAAGAGCAATCATCCAACCAGCATTTGAAGATTCTCTTATCTAGCTAAGTGTTGATAGCCCAGTTCCATTAAATGGAACTGCAAATTTTGCTAGTCAGAGTCCACTGAGCCTCTTGAGAAAAGGCTCATTTAATATGCAGGGTTAGCCTCCTTTTCAAGAAAGACTCATGGGATGAAAATTGATTTTTGTTTGTTCTTAGTCTTTTTTTTTTTTTTGCTTTTCTTTCTCATATTTTTGGGTAATCTACCTTGACTCAAGGCTTTAGAACTCTGCACCAGTGCATCTGTTGTCTGTTACAGTGATATGAACAAACTTGAAAAGGGTCTATTGGAGGGATGGTGAGACAAAAGTAAGGGAATACATTAACACTGGTCACAGTTAAAACTTTGCGCTGTAAAATATTTACATATGAAAGAATTAACTCCTCAGAGTGACGTGGACTGAAATGGGGAAAAACGAGGAAGATAAAGAGCACAGGAAAAAATATCAATTCTCAGCTTTGGTCAAACATGGGAAATCTGTTCTGTTTTTACAAGTTTGGATATTACAGATTTTCCCAAGTAAAATAGAACAGATTTCCAATTTAGACCCAAGGAATCCCCAAGTTGGGAATTGACATTTTTTTCCTGTGAAGGTCTATAAATATCCTGACTTCCGTGCTCAAAGGAAATATGCTTGTTACTGCTCACAAAGTACTCCTGTGTAGACCAAAGGCAATGGCTGATTTTGAGATGAAAATAATACAAGTCATTGATAAAAATATTTAATGTAGTGACCACATTTTTATTGAAGAATACATACAATCACAGATTTCCCAGAAGAAATATTATATATTTGAGTTTTACAATAAATAAATTCATTGAATTCATCTAGCTTCAGACTGCAACAACAAACTGCAATACAAACTACATCACTTTGGTTTGTAGATGAACTCAATAGCTTTTTCCACCCCTTGTGTGACATTTTAATTTTTTTATCCAGCAGAAATAAAAATATAATATTTGAAAAGAGCACACCTCGCCCTCCCACGAAACATTTCTATACAAGAAGTTTACACCAACTTTAGCCACCAATAACTTTGGTGCTATTCATCGAAACTACCTCAAAATTTCAAGTTTTGCTAACTTTGGTGTGCTGTTTTCAAATAATATTCTGACTTGTTCATGTTTGATTAAAATATAAAATGTCATGCAAGGGGTGAGAAAAGCTCATTGTGAGTGAATCCCGTTAAGTGCATTACAGCACAACTGAGACCTGAATCTGGGCCCCCATTATGTAAAGCACATTAGCATGGTTGTGCAGGATGGCTAGCTTTGCCAAGATCTTGACTTACCTGTGAAACACACAAAAACAGGTAAAACCGGTACAAACTCATCATCCGAAAGTTTGGTAGCTGTCACTTGACAGTTGATTTGGTACATTATTCAATCTTTAGTTTTACCCCAAAATATCAGCACATGAGAACCTGTCCAACCTGGTCAAGCCAGACTGCCCAACAAGGATAGCCCACTTCATATAATTGGGGCCTTACATGTAGATGCAGCAGATGATTTTCTATAAGGGTTTATTTTTCTAGACTATTAGATACAAGTGTAGTATTTTTAAATGATATTCACTGCTTTGTCTACATATTTTTAATATGTTTTAAATTTTTCCGAGCTTTTGGGTCATTGACCCATCAGCAGGGAAGGTGTACAAATACCTTTTTTACAAGGTGAAAAAACTATTTACATACGTACAGCATCAGGTAGGTCGTTCATATATAAACTGAATAACACGGGTCCCAAAATGGAACCCTGTGGGACACCATGAGTTACAGTTAATGACGAGGATATTGATGTTCCAATGCGTGTGGTTTGTTCCCTTTTTGTAAGGTAGCTTTGGAACCAATCCAGGGCATTTGTAGATGTTCCTAGTGCCTGGAGCTTGTTTAGTAAGGTAGTGTGGCAGATGCTATCAAACGCCTTACTTAAGTAAGTTTGGGATATACTAATAAACATATTGTATTGTATTGTACAGAGAAATTTTAAACAGTTTTTCAACCATGTAATAATTAAAAGCTATTTGTACACCTTCCCCAATGATGGCTCAACGACCCGAAAGCTTGGAAAAATTAAAACAATGCATAAACAAAGCAGTGAATATCATTTAAAGATATCTCTAACTTACAGAGAAATTTTAAAGTGTAATATTACTCGTATTGCAGAGAAGGGATATTATCAGCTAGAATAAGGGACTGTTTACATGGAGAGAGATGAAATGTAGATATTACATTAAACTTTATTTGGAGAATAAATTTGAGTACTTAATTTTATGAATTCACAAGCCTTAACACACTTGAGGACAAGATATGTGTTGGCTCAGCTGGTTGAATAGCTGTTATCCTATCAGAGATAACCTCCAGGGCCCAGTTAAACAAAGGTTGGGATAGTGCTATTCACGCTTCGTACGGTTGTACCCTTCATACCGTTGTACCCTTCGTACGGTTGTGTAGTTGAACATACTGTTTGATTAATCTTCACAGACTGCCAGGGACTGCTGACCACTTGAAAAGTAGGGAGCTAGGATTTGAAAATAAAGTAGACTACCCAGTCAAAAACGTTTTTACAAACAGAACATTTGACTAGGTATTACAGAAAGCCCCCCCCCTCCCCCAATAATACCCTGATTACTCCTGAATACTCTCTCCTCCATAAAAGTACAAAACTGGAAGTATTCCCCTCCCCCTTAGGTTTTATACTGGAAGTTCTTGTTCAAACCCTGCATTGTTATTGTCCTCAGTGTTTATAACAGGTATAAGGAATTGCCAAATTCTTTTACGCTTGCTAAAAACTAGTAACCTCAACAAGAGTTTCTTTCTAGAGATGACTCTATGCCAAAGGACCTTCACTGCACTCCATGTTGGTTCTCGTTGGAATATTCTGAGGAAGTCAATCATAGAGAGATCTGCTAGGATCAAAATTGAATGAAAGACGAGCACCAGTGACATAAATACCAGCAAAAGTAGTGCGACCAGGAAAAGTGCAGGATAATCTCCTAGCTCTAAGCATTTTTTCCTGGAATATCCAGGGTAATATAACTGTCTTGAGTGAGGGCTATGGATCATACACGCCATGAAAGAGTTGTATGAACAATATACCGAAAATACAAGGCCTACTGTGCAGTATACTAGGAATGAATAAAAATAAATGTAATTGTTTTGTCCAATGCAGTTGTTGGTGAAGGGACAGTGGTGTGACATGAGTGTCACGCAAGTGTCACACGTACTGCAATGGTGCGTTCCTGCGTATCTAAGTCGATTACACTTGAGACAGAATTCTTCACGTAAATCTTGATCATCCTCATCTTCTTCGATAGCTTGTCGAGTCGGTGGATACCCTGGTGACTTGATCATAGCTGCCAAATAGTTAAATACCATATTTATCCATAAATAGAAGGCAATGGCAATTAAAATCCAGCCCTGTGCCGAACTCCAAGGGGAAGCAACGTCAGCGGGAAGAAAGATCACAACGAACAACCAAATTTCTGCGATTTGCATGAAAATTAATGGTACAACTTGAAACCTACTGAGACATCTTTGTATAGAAGTCTTTCTGTCTCCTTTAGGGAACATGGATTGCATTGTACTTAGTATAAATGCTCCTTGAATCAGCCCCACTGATAGAATGATGACCAGAACGACCGCCATCTTGATTGGAATGCACAAAAATACACAGGCAGCCCAAGGTCTTTGATCTGTACGGTGACCCACTGTCATAGCAAATACACAAACTTCACGGCAAAAGCACAAACTTCACAGCAAAAAGAGTCATTATCTGCAGTTGTACAGAAAGAATAATCGTCCCTTGCAAAATTCTGGATTTCTAGAGTTGTCCTCCTCTCCTCTCCCATCCCCAGGGCCGCCCGCTCTGACGTGACGCGCTCTCTAAATTGATGAATGAAAATTGATGAATGAAGGCCATTGTTTCTTGGGAACGTTCTCAGCCAGTCATAACAAACTACACAAAGCATGTTGGTAACTATTGTGCAAATTTTCCGTATTGCTGCACAAATGGGGATTAAAAGAAGAGACTGAAACGGAGACTAAAATAAGCATGAAAGGGACGATTTCGATTATCTGAATTTAATCTTCAAAGCACATCGATAACAAAGTGTTTCATTACTTTAATTCTTTATTATTGTTTTTCAATTGGTACCTTTTAGGGGTAGAAATGAATTGTTGCCACTCCCACTCAGGTACCTTTTATAGGGGTCATTTTCAAAATTTCCGACGAGCATCCCCGTCCTCTTATATATAGGAGTCCCCCCCCCCCCCCCCCCCCCGGGCAAAGCATGGCATGCAAATGTATAAGTAAGCATTTGTTGTAACATTCTTTTGCAAATATAGTTACTATATTTGCAAAAGAATGTTACAACAAATGCTTACTTATACATTTGCATGCCAAACTACCGTGTAGTTTTCAAGTTGTTTTATTACAGAAATGACACATGCAGATTTTAATCAATTTCCCAAGCGGATTTGCGGTTTCAAATTACGATTTCTCTTGCGGATTTTGGCAATCCCCATGTCCCCCTCATACTGGAGATACCCAGAGGCTCTGGGAGATACCGGTCAAAGAGTAGAGACCTTAAGATTGACGTTTTTGGCAAGCCGCTAACGACAAACGGCAAAAATTGACCTTGATTTTGATTTTATATTTTACTTTAATCCTTAAATCAATCCAACAAGCGAATGAAGAACAAATCTCTTAACAACAGAAAATACAAATGTTTTCACTAAAGTGAAAAAGCGGCTGAGGACGGACGGCTTACGTTTGTCGTTTGGCGGTTGCCGTTTACCGTAAACGTCAATCTTAAGGTCTCTAGTGTCGAAATTAGTGAGACCGCAAGGCCGCGAGACAGGGTATATATATTTTTATAAGCCCGAGATGTTTTTGTCGTTGTTACGTTGTTGTTGTTGATTTCCATTGTTTTCAACCTTCGAGACTCTGAGACAGTTTTTAGCGAAAAATCAAGACTTCGATACCCTCGAAGTTTGACGAAAATTTTGTGAGACTCTGACTTTTTCACCATTCTACACCCCTAGAGCATTGAGAGCAAATTAATATATATCTTGGCAATGTCTTGGCTGTTGGTAAAAAGCGGCAGGAAAGGTGAGTTGCGGACTGTGGACTATCATGACTTTATCGGTGTGGACTATGTGCAGATTTTGTCCCTAAATATTTTATTTTTGTCGCACATTTTTTAACTTTTTAATTTTTCAAGAGAACCAATGAGCAGTACTATGGATATCCATCGTACTAGCATCGATGCTGGTAGACTTTTTTCAGCGAGTTATAAAGTTTAAAATCCTGTATTTAAAGACTAACTATTCTAACTTATTATGTATAAGCGGTAGGAAGTGTAACGAATCACGTATGCAGGATCCATTCAGGGAAGAACCTAGTTTTCAAATGATTAATGTTGTGGGACGCAGTTATAGCTCTACCAGTCGTTGTTCATTTTCTATACTGCTCATCCACAGAGTCATTACACACCACCAAAACTGGAAGGCACCAGAATGGCTCCGAAAATCACACCTGAAGTGCAAACGCTCTAATAAAATTATAATGCCGATCATGAAAGAAATGAAAGGTGTACGGCAACAGAGAACAAGGGATAAAACCCTGCGCTCGTGCTTCCACTTGAGTTTTGAACATTTTATGACGTCAAGAGTGTGTCAATAAGAGGACAGACAACTCAAAACCATCTTCAATATTTGTTAGAGAGATTAAGCATCACGTACACGGGAAACGGCAGGGCAAAGAGGATCACGTGACCTACTTTTTTCGCGTCTAATAATTGCTGTTTCAACGCGAGGATGGGTCATTTTGCATTTGCCGTAAACATGAAAAGTCGCTCTTTCTTTTGAGTGCCAAACGTGCAAGGCGGCAGGCAAGAAATACGTAGGTCACGTGAAAAATAACGTGAAAAAAATGTCAGTGGGATCAATATTTGCATCAAGGATCAGGGATCAAAATTTTCTAAAATTTAGGGCTCAGGGACCAAAATTTCCGTAAAAATTCGGGATCAGTGGGACGAAAATTACGAGCCTATTTCAGGCAGTAAGACAAGTAAAATGGAGCCCGAGGTTAGGGAGCCAATCAGAATGCAGGATTTGTAATAGCCCTTATGTTGGTGAATACTAAAATACGATATACGCGTACGGTGCTAAGTTCCGTTACAATAATTTTCGGCGATTTGTTCCTACAGTATTGTACTCGAGAAGCTTTGAACGTAATGTACATGTAACTGTTGTAGATTTGTGTACAAGCAACAATTTTTAGGCACATGATCTCAGCTCGGTAAAAATTGCTCGGTAATAACCTTAACTTACCTCGTGCTCTACACGGGTCTACACTCCGGGAAGATATATTGTACGTGTCGGATGCTAGGCGAAAATGCTAATAGATAATTTCTTATTCCTTACCACATATTGTATTGAACTACTCTCAGCTCCCTCATGCATGCACCTTGGAATATGCATGATTTTCATCGCATTTCCTTTGAGCTGTTCGACACTCGGACGCTTTCTCATGGCATGGACTTTGTAGTCGCTTTCGTCAAGCAGCAAAAATCATCGCAAGTCCAACATCCGGCAACGAGTCATCCAAGCATTTACTGTTTGTACTCTATCAGCACGAGAGTATAAATGTTGAAATAAAAAGCAAACAAAATCATAGTTTGAGTACGTACGAACTGCCGCCTGCCGAAACTAGCCTTGAGTAGAACAAACAATGCTCGGTACTGAAATAAATTTTGTGTAATTTTTGTGCAAAACAACGCATTCATTGACAAAATAGCTTTTAATGCTTATAGAAAATCAAATTATTCACTTTTTATATTTTCTATTTTATTTTTCATTTTTTATTGTGACTATTTTTTTGCAACATAGTTCAAATTTCTTCATTTTATTGCCATTTTTTATTTGTTTTAATTAGTTTTGTGAGTTTGTTGATTCCGCGTTTTAGTATTTGGGGGTATTTTCCGTCGTTCCGCCTTTTAGGATTTGGAGATGTTTTCCGCCATTCCGTCATTCCGTCATTCCGCCATTCCGCGATATAGGGTCGACCCTATATCGCGGAATGGCGGAATGGCGGAATGACGGAATGGCGGAAAACATCTCCAAATCCTAAAAGGCGGAACGACGGAAAATACCCCCAAATACTAAAACGCGGAATCAACAAAATCACAAAACTAATTCAAACAAATAAAAAATAGCAATAAAATGAAGAAATTTGAACGATGTTGCAAAAAAATAGTAAACAAAAAATGAAAAATATGAAGATATAAAAAAGTGAATAATTTGATTTTCTATAAACATTAAAAGCTCTTTTGTCAATGAATGCGTTAATTGTTTTTGCACAAAAATTACAAAAACATATTTCAGTACCAAGTACCAAGCATTGTTTGTTCTACTCAAGACCAGTTTCGGCAGGCGGCAGTTCGTACTCAAACTGTGATTTCGTTTGCTTTTTATTTCAACATTTACTCTCGTGCTGATAGAGTACAAACACTAAATGCTTGGATGACTCGTTGATGTTGGACTTGCGACGATTTTTGTTGCTTGACGACAGAGACAATGTCCATTCAGAAAGGTTTTTACGTCCGAGTGTCAAACAGCTCAAAGGTTAAGGAGCGATGCGATGAAATTTATTCCAAGCTGCATGAGGGAGCTGAGAGTAGTTCAATACAAAATGTGGCAAGGAATGAGAAATTATCCGTAGCATATCCGTATCGTATTATCGGGAAAAAGGAAGTAAAGCTAGTTTTACAGACCAGAAGTTTACAGGAAAGTGAGTGAGTGACATAATTTGCATAATCGTGAATTAATGAATTTATCACTTGATAAATAAACGGAAGGATGGATGAATGTAAATGAATTAATGAATGAGGAGAGGAAGAAAGAAAAGAAGGAATAAAATACATAATTGTCAATGCTGAGGATTGAGGATAAATGATCATTTATTTCTAGAGTATATTTCTTATCATTTGTCGTAATGAGCAGTTAGGTTCTCATGTTTCTAAACAATCAATATCTTTCAGTAAAAAAAAACCCGGCGGAAGTCTAAATATAACATCAGTGGCGTGAATGAACTAAACGCCAAGTGTAACTGATGATACAATAATCAAAACTAAACTATGCGTAGATACGTTTATATTAGTTTAGTTTTTTTAAATTTGTCTTTAATTTTTGTGATTTTGTTGATTCCGCGTTTTAGTATTTGGGGGCATTTTCCGTCGTTCCGCCTTTTAGGATTTGGAGGTGTTTTCCGCCATTCCGCCATTCCGTCATTCCGCGATATAGGGTCGCCCAGTTCTGTGTTGTACGTGCTCTGTCTGATGATCTGATAGTATGCGTGTTTATGTTTTCATAAGAAAATATGAAAGAAAAATGTACATGAGTAGTTACTATGTTCGTGAGTCGGTTCTGGAGCCTTTAAGACAAACAATTCAGATGATAAGTGAAATAAAATCAACTTAAAGAGAATAAGATCTTAGCTTGAATTTTACGAGGTCTTAAAGAAAACCAGACTCTTGGAATGTGGGGTCAAGGCGGATTGGCAAAAATCTGTCACGGAGCTCTGGAAGATAAGTAGAGCTTATTTGATATTGTATAAATACTGTGGATGAATAGAATATAGTAGTCTTTATTTTACTATATAGATATTGAGAAGTCTTAATATCATACTAGTTAGCAATATTACCAAAAGCTGAGGCCGTTCTTATCAAAGTAAATTAAAAGGCTGGGGTCAAAGTCGTCAACCAAACTGGACGGTTGATAAGACCTCTCCTATTAAACAGGGCCTCACCTGGGCACGAGTGAACGCACGAGTGCGTCTAATTACTAATTGAGCAGAATTTTTTGAGGTTGGGCGCATCAAAAATCATCAACATCTCACGAGAAATTCTTTACGCGTGTACCACAATTTTATTAGACGTGTACTGAATGTTGAAGTTGACTGTAGTAAAGCAAATCTGCTTTGCTCCACATTTGTGTGTAGCTCTCCAACTTAAGCTCCATCTACCATACTCACGGCAATGGCGTCCCAATCCAAGCTTGGCGAGAACGGTGAGCTCTCTGAGCTCTTACAATGTCCGTTTAGTATCCGACAAGGAAAACAATCTGAAAACTCATCTCTTGAATCTAATGGCAAGTGATGGGTGGAGGCCAGGATTGGAGGATGTTAACTGTTTACTTGCTGGAGATCCTAACAGTTTATTTGTTGGCGAACTTGACGGAAAACCCATAGCCTATACGGCCTTTTTGAAGTATCATCACAGTTATTGTCATGGCGGTTCTTACATAGTTGAAAAAGAGTATCGAGGCAAGGGCTATGGGTTGGAACTCTGGAAAAGGGCCCTCGACACGCTACCTCCCGATATCAATATAACAGGATATGCCATGAGTGAAGGCATCGCGAAGAAGTACGAAGAAGTCTTCGGTTTTCAAGGTCACTGGATTGTACCTCAGTATGACGTACATTTGCTAACTGCATTTCAAAATCTAAGTCGTCTTCCACAAAACAATCTCTATCGAGCCCAAAGAATCCATGAAGTTGACATGCAAGATTTGTTGGACTATGATGCGTCAGTATTTGGATACCAGCGCAATAGATTCCTCCAGACGTTTCTCAAACGGAATCACACACGAGTCGCCATTAACAAGGAAGGAGCTGTAGTCGGGCATGCGGTCGCTAGAGTCGGAATTTTCAAGGAAGAAGGCTACCGCGTTGGGCCACTCTATGCAGATTCTTTAGAGATTGCCCAAATGTTGCTTAAAGCCCTACTGGAAGACATGGGAAAGATGAGAATCTCCTCGTCCAACTCAATTTTAATTGATATTCCTTCAGGCAAAAATCCGGAAGCTAACAAACTTGCTGAGCTTCTCGATGGCAAATTTTTGCGCAATTTGGTATTCATAAGCAACAAAGGAATTCCAAAAGGATGTTTTGAGAAGTGGTTTGGCCGATAATTTCAGGAAAACGTTTACGAGATGGAGCGTAACAATGAACTGCAGGGTGGATGACCTTTCGACTAAACGTGATAGATACACAAGTAGAGTGAACTTGACGGTTGACACCGCTGTGTATGACTTACTTACTTAGCTATATTTTCGAGAAAGATTTTATATCATCACTTTTTTTCCATTCATGTCGTACAGCTATTGAAACTTAGTAAGATTTCACCTAGCTGTAGAAAGTCAAGGTCTTGAGAAAGTTTGGAAGTTAGCCTACTCATTGACTAGTCGTATTTTGCGTGACGAGCTCGACTTTGGAGGCTATTTGCAAGGACACTAGTGAAAAACGTCTGCGCATGCGTGCATATTACGATGTTTTCTTAAGAAATGTTTGAGTTTTAGCCTGAAATGAAATGCTCGTGTTCTCGGTGTATACATAAAATTTCTCTTGTATACTTTTGTGAGACAAAGATATTGTATTTATGAAGACATTATAAGAATACTGGCCCTAAGTTTCAAGAAATAACCTTAAGTTTTGACATTTTGTGAAAACCATTGTTGAAGGCAAGCGTAAAAACGAAATTTGCATAATTTACAAAAGCACGAAGACTTGACTACGAGCATGCGCAGACGTTTTTCACTAGTGTCATTTGCAAGTTTGTCAAGTTTAAATTAACAGAAATAGATTCAATGTTCCTCCACCGTCGGCTCAAGTTTGTTAATCAGATGTTGATACCGACGTAAAATATGGTCCATCACCTTTTTTCACCTTAAGTGTCATTTTGACGTCATCTGTGTATCTATTAGAGTACAGACGTACGGAAAAATGGAATCTATTAGTTTTATACTAGCCTAATTGACATTTAGTGAGTGCTGCCTAATATTGTTTTTCGTTATACAATAAACCGATTGTAAGGTTGTTCGCTTCAGAAATCGAAGCGCGAAATGAAATGCATGATTCACTACAGAATATGCAAAAAATATTTCCAAAGAACCGGAATGTATTTTCTTTACAAATACCTCATTTTACATGGGACTACCATTAGCTTTTACAAACTATTACGTGACGCCGGATTGCTGTCATCTTGTCTTTCACGCCGTTGTATGCCCTTTGCCCTCTATTTGAAACTAAATCTTGATAAACATTAGATCTGTCGTGAAGATGCGAAAAGCACGAGGTGATGCAAGGCAATTTAAAGGCACCAGATGGACTATTTAAGCTATTATTTACCATAATTATTACTTCGAAAGATAGTATAAGAAATTGTAATACAATGAATTGAATATAATAACATATGGCAGCGTTTTCAAAGCATTACATGAAGTAATCAGTTGACACTCAACGACGAGAAGACGCACATGATGCAATTAGAAGTGATTTGAAATTTGAAGATAAACTTAAATTGCCGACAATAGGAAAAGAACCTATTAATGAATATACAACACCATTTCTGGCAACTGTGGCTTTTCCAACATTATTTCCCGATGGAAAAGGTGATCCAACTAATCCTACTATAAAGATAGATGTCCCTTTGACTGGAAGAATACAACATCTCTAAAATCGCAACAGAAGAACGAATTTAATACTTGCAAGAAAACCACAATCACATAACTTACTGAATGCCAGTAAGACGCTGAGCTGAGAGAACGGTGTTGAAGTTGCGAAATTTATAGTAAACACCCGAAAAGCATGGTGGGTCAAGTGGCTCGGTGTATTCTGGGACAGCTAGAACAAAGAAATCTATTGTTCTGACTGTCGTCAAACTGCATGGTGGGTCAAGTTTGGTTGCATTGTGGGTATTCAAATCTCGATTTTTTCTGCCTACATATGCATATTGACTGTATTAGATTCGCTGCCTTGCTTCGCTCGCTTCACGCTCGCTCCGCTGCGGCAGCAATGATTCGTCGAAACATTTCAACCAATCAGAGCGCTGTTATTATTCAATGACGTCGTCTATTGTCTGATTGGTTGTCGAGCAATCAGAGCGCGCGTATCATACTAATTGCTGCGAGCGAAGCGAGCAGCGACACTAATCTTGCAGTGGGATTCCTGTGTGTCATGCGTGGGATGTTTATAGAGCTCTGAACTGCTCTGAACTCGATTGTTTGAGGGTCTCAATGGGGTTAAGCGTGAGTCGTGAAACGCTTAAAAAATTAACCGTGAGTCGTGAAAATTCGAAAAAAGTAATCGTGAGCCGTGAATAATTTTTGTAGCATGAGCCGTGATTTTCGTTTTTATAGTGCATTTAAGTGATCTAAAGTCTAGGTGAACTTTCCTGTGGCGCTGGGGCGTGAGACTATAGGCGTCAGCCAGGCGCTCATGATCACTATGTCACTCTTGGTGGTCTTTGTCCAGGCGTCTCAGTTTTTACTCTCCTCAGTGTGTCAATGATTGACTAACTTGTGTAATTCGCGGTGTGATAGTTTTTGCTTCGACTTCAGTGTACTTGAACTCGAATACTTAAAAAACTCTTGTGTTTATAAGACCATGTCCGTCATAAGAGACATGGTAAGCTTCTATCGGACGGGTGAAGAGAAGCCCTGTGAGCGGTATAAGGTCCATTTAAAGATTAATGACCAATTCTGACGAATTTAATTTTAATAACTAACTAGACGCATCATCGTGATGGTTCATATTACGCAAATGCATAGTCTTTACTAATTTATGGCAGTCGCTAAGGCCCAAGAGTGTTTGAAAACACTGTCAAGCGAAAGGTAAGCTATACGCCACGAGTTGATCGTCAGCTGCAAAGTAACATATCAACAAAGATCTGGAAGTTTGAACGTAGTAATAAAGTTTTAAAATGTATTAACATTTTTGCCAAAGAGACAAGCAGCCAAAAAGAAACAGCAATTCAATTCAAAACGAATTTTTTTCTTCGTGCTATATCGAAAATTCTTCAAAACGCTTACGTTAACCGTGATTCGGAAAAATTAATCGTGAGTCGTGAAAAAGCGATTTTTTTAAGCGTGAGTCGTGACTGATACCCCCCCATTGAGACCCTCTTGTTTGGCATGGATTGGCATGTCATTGGCATGTATGTATGTAGACATAGCATGTATACAATTTGTCTGCGCATGTCTGTGTTTTGGGCTTGAAATTCATTTGCATATCGAATGCAAGAAAGTTTATGTTGACATGCGACACGGAATATTTGGCTGGCTATCTCGTTCTTCAAAATTATGTTCAACTACCGAAATACTGAGACAACTAAAACATGAGCAGTCTACCTACCGTTAGTGCGCTGTGGATAATTATCCAAACTGAAGGCACTCCAGATGGGAAAATATCACGCGTCAAAGTCAGTAGAAAGTTATGAGAAGGACCAGAACTCCGCACTTTCGAGTAACTAATATTGTGGGCGCTAAATTTATATGTAAGGTACGTTAAGCAGTGGAAGCCATTAACAACAAGTTACTGTGTTGATTAGACCCGATAAGGGTATTTTAGACTCCATCGATCGTTTAATAGTAATTAGCCATGTTTACTGGAATGTCGTACTTTTTCGCTCAAAATTCTTGCAATTCACTTTCAAAATTTGACATCTTAGACTGCGCCCCCAGCAAATTTATTTAGTAATTCGCTTTTTCCACGTTTCTTTCTTGCAAAACTGAGCTTTTTTTAGTCCATACTCGTGGTCCCAACACATCTTTCTGTCTCGTAAGAACCTAATACTCAACTAATATGCGCCTATTTTTTAAAGGTATTCTCAGAGTTATTCTATCAGGTTTTGTGTTGGGCTTCCTGTGTTCAAACGCATGAGTCAAGGTGGCGATTTATTTCAGAAAACAACTCTTGAATAGAAGCTAAAGAGACAACAAATGAAGAAAGACCAAGAAACAACTTCCGATGACAACGGTATCCGTGTTATCCGCGGTATCCGCGAAGTCGAAATGCCGGATGTAAAGCATTTTTGTGAACGTGTTTCCAAGCACGTTGTTTGCATGCAAATTTCAGCGATGAATTTATTGCTCTTTTATAAAGTATATAAAACGCTACTTCATACGGCACAAACTGTATGCCTCAGTATATAAAAATAGGTCATTAACTTCTAGATAAATGTTGCAGATTATAAAATATAGGCTACCGAATTTAGTTAATTTTAACAAGGCTTGAACCCGGCTGTACTGTAAACATTGCTTGAAATCACATGGAGGGACCAGGAGTTTCCACCAAAAAAGCTCTGTTTTACAAGAACGAAGTCTTTTGACGTGTTACGTACGTCATGAATAATTCAAAAATCAAAAGTTGCTTTCACATGGACGCAAAAAGATTGTAGGCTTAAATCACATTTCACGTCAAAATAAATCAGCCCTTCACGTTTGACGCAAATGGTGAGTATAGGATAGGGGACCCTGAGAGGGCTGCCTTCTTGTAACAAAAATGAGAAGGAATGAAGGAGAAATGTCCGAAAAAAAATTACGGAGGAGGGAGAAAAATGGCATTAATAGTGAGGAGGGAAGGATATTGCAATGCCTGTTCCTCTCCGCTCTTTATATATAACATTTCTTATAGTCCACAGGAAGACTGAGAGATTAAGCATCACGTACAAGGCAAACGGCAAACGACAGAGAGGAACACGTGACCTATGAATTTCGCACCTGACGTTGCGCGTTTGGTACTCAAACGAAAGAGCAACTTTTCACGTTTACGGTAAACGCAAAATGATTCATCCTCGCGTTGAAACAGCAACGCCAGACGCGAAAAAAGCAGGTCACGTGATCCTCTTTGCCGTTTGCCGTTTCTCGTGTACGTGATGCTTAATCTCTCTATTTCAAAGTACGCGTACGTGATATCAAGAGAGCATAAATACTTATTTATGCTCTCTTGGTGATATGGATTTTTTCCGCTCTGGCTTACGCAAATAGCCACCGATGCTGACAGCTTGGATACTTAAGAGTTTGTTGCTTGAGCGGAAACTCGAATTTCTTGAAGGCATGCATAAATTCGTTGAGCCAAAATACAAAGGTTACTACGTTTCTAGATGAATGAAGAATTGGTTCTATTCCAAATTATGCTGATCATGCTTTCGACGATCGGGTAGTTGGTATATTCGACCAACTTAACGTGGGTAAGGAAGTCTGGTCAAGAGATACATAATCCAACATAACTCTGTGTAGAGGGCAAAGATTCTCACCAAAACAAGCCTCGTGTATCTCGATGAGAACTTTAATCTTTTGAATAGGAGCTAGTAAAGAAAAACGTTACGTCGATGAGAAATCCCGGGGGGGGACTCCTATATATAAGAGGGGGGGACTCCTATATATAAGAGGACGGGGATGCTAGTCGGAAATTTTAAAAATGACCCCTAAAAGGTACCCAAGTCATATCCGGGGTGGGCGTGACAATACATGTTTAGGTACCAGGTACCAAGGTACCAACTCAAAAACACTAAATTTAACATTTTGCAAATCTAAGTCAATCAAGCGATCAATTGTGTCTATTTATATGCGAACAATTTGATGGTCGTGCAATCCGATCTTTGTTTCCAGTATTTAATCGTTGATGGAGGAAAAAATCACCCTAAAAGGTACCAGCCAGGTCTCTAGTAGTCCACTAAAGTCTGAGATACCCTAAAAGGTACCAGATCGCTGATTTTGACCCCTAAAAGGTACGACGAGCATCCCCGTCCATTTCCGATCGGAGTCCCCCTCCCCGGGTGAGAAATATGCTCTCAAACTCACGTAACAAACACATTTCTTGGCAGTCGCCATATAATTGGACGACCAATTTTTCTGTTTCCGCAGAGGTCCGACATAAATACATAAATAAACACAGACCGCTAATCGCGCCAATCTTTCTATTTTGATCGCAAAGTCTAGAAGTGTTTCTACAAGTTAGTGAGTAAATTTCAGTGTCTGACGCTGCAGCACAGAAGCAGAAATCGAAGGCCAAGAAGCCCGTCAAACATCCTAAATACAGCGGGATGGTCAAGGATGCTCGTCCCGCCAGAGAAATACATCAAGGGCAACTAAAAGGTCGGAGACAACTATAGAACTCACCTGAAACTGGCTCTCAAGCGCATGGTTGAGAGTGGAAGTCTTGTCCACACCAAAGGCAAAGGTGCATCTGGTTCATTCAAGCTCAACAAGGAAGTCAAGGAAAAGAAACCAAAGAAGAAGGTCGTGAAGAAACCTGCAGCCAAGAAAGCCGCGACAATGAAAGCAGGTAAGAAGCTAGATAGCTGCCAAGAAATCGGCCAAGAAGCAGAGGAGGATGGACAGTGGCGCGCAAAGGATCATGGTTCAAAATGAAATTCTAACTCAGTTGACTCCAACCATCGAGGTGATAACATCAATAGAGGCTCTCAAACAACAACACTATCGATCAAGAATATAGGTTTTCGAGAGTACCGACTTAGTAATAATACACTGTATCGATCCATCATATCCATTCGAATTGACAGCACCAAGTTTACCTTCCCCCTTCCCTGGCGATGCCGGAAAGTCATCTACTGCCATTTCAGCTTGGTAAATATATTCGCCTCCAGAAAGGCGCCTTCTGGTCGTTCCATCGTGCGATACATCTATCCAAAAGTTTGCAAACCTTAACTCTCCATGTCTTGTTAGAGTACACAGAAGCATTATTTCTCAGATAAGCTATTTTGTAAGTTTTATCAGTTAGTTCATAGCTTTGATTCCTTATCAGTTATGAAAGTCGAGATACCGATATTATAACTACAGCGGAAATATAATGTTTGGCAAATTTAGCAAAGCTTATATGTAAAACTATGCTGAATGAATCAGGGATTTTCTTGACGTAGGTTTATTGTATTTGCTTTTTGTAGGCTTCTTGCCTGGAATTATTAAATGTCGCCATGAGGAACATGCTTTCTCTCCGACCGGAACAAGATTTTAAATGGACCGGACTGCTTCTGCTTTGAATTGGAAGCGTTCATACTAATAAAAAACATAAAAGGAAGGCTTTTTAGGCGTGAATGAAGCTTCATAATAATAATATCCCTTCTAGTATTTTAAGATTTCCTTGGATTTTCCAAGTTTACTATTGCTGGGTTGCATCCATACCTTCGGGAATCCAAAGACAATGAAGCGGTAGCCATGTTGGATGAACAAACAATAAACGCTAATGAGAAATCTTTTGTTGAAGTTCATCCAAGATGGCTGCCGTGACGTCACATGCAACCCAAGAAACCTGAAACAGGAAACCTGACATTGACCAGAGTATTTTTGTCACCTTCTGGAACAAGATGGCAAATTTTCTTGGTTTTCAAACCGCTCTATCTCTGAAACCGCTGAGGGGGCAAATGGGTGCAACCACTTAAAATCAAAGTTCAGTTCTTGAACTTTCCAGATATGTAAATTTTGTTGGCTTATTCGCTAACAATATGTGATTTCACATGGTTTGAAAGTACCTACTCTGCAGAGTTTATCTCGGCGAGAAGTATCATGCGTGACTGAAAATGATGACAAAAGTTTAATTGAAAATATCACTTGTCTTTCCGATATTTAATGTCAGTTCGATTCCTTGATAACTCAACATTGATTCTGAAGACTTAAATTGCAAAGTTTCAACTAAATTCAAAAGAAAAATTCCGTATTTATCGCCTTTGTATGTATTTCGAGTGAATAATCTGTCACGCCAGAAGCGACCTTGAAGGAGCAAGTTTGATTGGTCTAACGTATCACGTGGGAAGTGTCCATCCTCCTCTGGCCAAGAAGTAAAGAGATCGCACATACATACACAACCAAAACGGCTCTTTTAGGAGTCACGCACCCACATAAATAAAAGCGATGATATAGATGCTCTTCATAGTAAGAAATGTACCCGGCCAAAAAATTCAGCGGACAAATTGCGCGCCGCTTCGACTTCGCTCGTGCGTAGTGATTCGAAATAATAAATATGTAACAAGAAACAGCAAGCATTACCACTTCAGTTCGATTTCGAAGCCAAGCACCCTTTTCTACTTTAATAACTGATTATAGTACGAAATGTAAATGGTGTCAATGTCATCCCGTTATCTGAGGACAGTTCCTGGTGAAATCAATGTGCATGGTTGACACCTCCGGTAAGCGACTAGTCTCGTATAACAAGATTACATTAATTTTACCGAAACGCGAGTAGTTGCCAGTAAATGGCAACTGGCCAGTCGAGATTTGGGTCGCGCGCATCTCCGTTTTCTTTCCATGACCAAATATCGAATTCTTATTAGAGTATGATCACTTGGCGTCTCAAACTACTGAATGTCAACTGGAAATCTTCTATGATTATAAAGAGTAAAATAAATTATAAAGAGTATGTTGTTTTTCTTTTGCCATGAAGTTTTTACTTCGATCCAGTGTCGTGACCGTTTTTGCTTTTGCCATCCATGAAGTTTCGCCGTGAACCTGAGCTAGTTTTTGCTTTTAGAGCAAGATTTTGTATGAGTGTGAAACGGACCGCGCCGTGCCGTGACCGTGTCAGTGCCGTGTTGTCTATAAAAACATTCGAAATTCCTACCGTGACCGTGCGGTGACTGTGCGGTACCGTTTTCAGTCATACGAAATCTACTCTATGGGCCACCGTATTTGACTGTTGTTTTTGGTTCTTCTTTAAGTGGTAAAATCTCGAACAGAGAGAGCAAGCCGTGAAGTTACTAGGTCTTATGATTTAGATATTATTTTAATATGTGAATAAAATAATGTATTCTAAGATTTTTCTTTATCGAAAATTGTCATGGAAACAGAGTTTGGGCGCGAATTTGGGTATCCTGTGTAGTGTCCAGTCTCTGGCATTCGATCGAGTCCTTAGAAACCATTCATCCATTCCAAAATGGCAACCATTATTGTCAACTTAATCTTTGTCTTCGCTGTAACGATCGTTTGTGGCGCTGTAGTTTTTCAGATTCTTCCCAGAATCTTCCCAAAGATCCGTAAATACCTACTGGCCCAGCAAACCATCAGCTACATCCAAACAGTTCCAATTTTGTTTATGTTTGCGAGTTTAGTATATTTGTTTTTGTCCAGTTATCTTCAATCTCACGTTGGGAACGATGCCTATTATACAGTCCTAGGCTGGGCCCATATCCTCTTTGTGGCTTACGACGTCGCAAATGTGGTGTTCAACTACCTTTCTGCCGTGCTGATCTCTCCCTGGCTACCCACTAACTCAGGAAGAATATGTCCGAGGCAGAAGTTTTATCAAGAGATACGAAATGTGCGCCAAGTGTAACCGAATTCGTAGCTTTGGAACACACCATTGTTCTTGGTGTAATAAATGTGTCAGAATGATGTGCCATCATTGCCCGTTCACAAACAACTGCGTTGGACTCAAGAACTACGTCTACTACTACAGTTTCCTTGGATACGCGTTTGTTGGAATGATGTACGCTACATATCTCGGTTACTTCCCTTTTATTGAGTGTTACACATCTCTTGGAGTGAGCTTTTTATCCTCAATGCTCGATTCACCCCACTTTGACGAAATGCATAGATACACAGATTTCAAGACCAAGCTCCAAGGAGCTGTTGATGCCCCAGCAATGTGCCAAGAAATGGGGGAGTATATAGTGGTATTGGCACCAGTTGTAGTTATCACAGTCTTTATGGGTCTACTCTTTGGCTTCCAAACCCTTCTTCTGCTCTCAGATCTGTCCATTGTGGATTTCTATGAAGTATTTGGAAGGTCAAGCTCTGTAATAGACTTCTTCAAGACTTTGTATGTCAGCATCAGGAAGAAGAAAAAGTCCAGGTTTTGGTTAATGGTCTACTCACAGAAGAGCTGCTGGTGGAAGTTCTTTGTGCCAAGTTTTATTGATGTGGATGTAGACTTGGTGGACACTAAAATGGACATGTAATAACTACTGCACCTAGAACAGTTTTCATAGGGCAGGGAAAACACAACATAACTGTGGCAGGAATTTAGAAATGTGTAGTTCCAGAAAATATCCATACCCCTACCACAGAGAGAATTTGTAAATACCCCCCCCCCCCCCCCCCCAATCCTCTGAACTTCCATTTTTCTTCCATACAAACTCTGTAATTTTGTTCTTTCTCTGACGGCCCCTCCCCCTCCTCTCTAGAATTTCCAATTTCCACCGTGGTTGGGGTATGGATATTTTCTGAAACTGTTCTTATTAAAAGCATCGTTCTATAGTATGGTACTGTCAGTTTCCCGCTCATATGAAT
Source organism: Telmatactis stephensoni (assembly GCA_029948255.1). NCBI lineage: Eukaryota > Metazoa > Cnidaria > Anthozoa > Actiniaria > Isophelliidae > Telmatactis > Telmatactis stephensoni. Next base: position 333,204 of record JALIZF010001675.1, read on the forward strand.
ACTGCTGTATCAAAGTTTAAAACCACTTACAGGGTGTCAGGACAGGAGTGAGTGCAAAGGTTTAGGATTTGGTAGCACACTCTTTTGTTTGTCTTTCCAGCCACACAAGTTAGAAATGTAAAACATTAAATTAATAATCAAGTACTTCTCAATGACAATCAGATTTGAATCTTAGCAAAGTAATTGCAATTTTGTGTGCGTGTGTGTGTTGGGGTGGGGGGTGGGGGGATTGGTTCTACAAGGTTCTCTTTAATTTCCTCATGAGAAATTCTTGGATCTTAATCCATTACATAATAAATTACAAAACAATCATCATGCACTTGGCTTTCATTTGGTATCCAATATCATTTCTTGCACATTAAAAGCAAAGCTATAATTTAATATTGCACCCAAGGTAATGTTATTTTTCTAATAATTTATTAATTTAGTAGAGCGATAGCACTAAAACCGTGAAACAAGTACTAACTAAAAAGTACAAATAGTACTAATGAAACAATAGAAAACAAAGGGTTTTCCACTATTTGTCTCCATTTAGTTACTAAGTTATTTCACGGTTTAAGTGTTATCGCTCTATTATTTTCAATATTAAATATATTTAAGAAAAATGTTTGCTATGCCATTTTTGTAATTTATACTTAATTGTAAATATGTACCAACACATGGTTCAAATATAAAGTTTGTATTTTCAAAGCATTTTAAGCACTCTTTATTTAATGTCACTTTCAAGCACTTTTTTTCTAAGCTTGGATAAATGTATAACACTGTACATTACTTTTGTGTATAGGCATGATAAAACACATGTTTGCTGAGTAAGTTTTCATGTTTTCACTCATTAAATAAAAGCACTGTCTTACATATGATGTCCTGACTGTTTGTTTAACCAGAGATGAAAATGATTCAAAATGTGACAACAATGTCCAGAAAACTATAACTTTGTTTACACAACAAGTTTTGTCAATGGCATCCCTAACTAGGCACCACTCCTAAATGTTAAGCTTGTTGATTTTTTGTTTACACAACAAAATGTTCAATAAAATTTTGGGCACTGACCAAGGCCAAACACATTCCTTTTACACAAAAAAGTTATTGATCATTGGTATATCATGGCTTAATTAGTTACACTTAGGTGTCCAAAATGTTCATGGTGTAAACTGGGTTTGTACTGGACTATGGAGCAACGTAATATTTCTTTTTTCCTGCAATCACAATATTTTTTGAAGATTCTTGGACCTTTCTTCAAGGTAGCTGGAGATCCACAGTAAAAAGTGCAACAATTTCCTTGTCTGTAACAAGCTGAAACAAAATAAAACAATTATGTACCAGTGATTTCTAAAACTGATTTTTTGGGGGTGAAGAACTCAAAGTTGTTGAAATGCTTTCAGATTTCAAGGAAGATGACCTTTGGTAAGTAATGCCTAGTTCAAACATTGGATCTCACATTCAATGCAAATGAGATGATAATAGGCATTTTGAATCAACACTTACTGATCACATGGTACAAAATTTGGTATTCTGGTAGTCAAAGGAATGGAACAGCCTCAAAAACAAAAGGATTCCAACCATTCAAGCTTGACTCGTCTTTGTTTTAAATTGCATTAGTGTGCATTTTGTCCACCAGAATAACAGATTTTGTAGCATGTGACCAGTTGATGCAAAAGGCCTACTGTCAGAGTAGAAACAAACAATCAGCTGACTAATTTGCACTGAATTTAGCACATGTGAGATGCAATGTTTCAACTGGGCTTTAGAATATGATGCTTTTAATTATTGTTCTCCAGCTGTGTCTTTTGCAGCCCTTTTAGTCAATCCCATGTTTAGTGCTGTCATGCTGCAACATTACATCATGGAACATTGTGGAGCATTGCACTGCATGAAAACACTTAAAAACAGCTGTGAAGGAGAACATTTTTTTTACTTACATTGAGAAAATCATCATACGATAGGCCTCTTTTGTTACTGCCATTGTTATTAACTGTTGTCATGACGATATGGAGTATATGGTCATCAGAGAAGGTTGGTCCAAGTAACATTCTATAAAAACTGAATAACTCATCATAGCTTATGTAACCATCTCCATCAGTGTCTAGAACTTTGAATGCAACTGAAAAAGTAATGATTAGGGTTGTTAGGGAGAGTACAGTATTTATAGCCCTATTTCAAAATTACGCGACCTAGTGGCGATGGCTTGTCTGGATTTTAAGCTTCTGTTAATCAAATAAATTATTGTAATGACTAGAATTTGTAAAATTTTAGCTTTCTAAATTCAGAAACAATTTAACAAACTTGAATTTATTGACAGAACATTTAGTGTTTTTCAACTTTTGATGTAAATTTAAGCTTGCTTCAGGGAAAACGAATAGTCGGAGATTTGATTGACAGTACTCAAAACACTGAAAAAGCCATTCAAGTGTTGTCTGCAAAGGTTGCATAATTTTGAAAATAGGTGTAATCTGTAGTTCAGTGCATCCCTGTTTTAGTCTGAGTGATGTGTCCAACCATATATAGCCGGCCAATTATCTTCTTTACAAGTTAAGAGCTAAGCATAGAGAATCCTGTTGATTAGGACTATTCACTACATCCCTCCAAATTTAGCCCTCCTTTAAGGTTTTGTGACACTTATCAATAATTGACAATTATCGTTATGACAAGTGCCCACACAGGACTACCTCCTCCCCTCCTTATATCCAACCTTTCAATAAATTATTATTATTCAGAAACATCATAATGAATTTATATCATCTTCAACATCTTACATTCTTTTCTCTTTTCCAATGAAGTCCTTGAACTTAACAATGAAAATAGTTTGACAAAGTCATTTGGAGTCATGCACTTCGTCTGTGGGTCTAAGAAAAGTTCCCCAATTTTTTCCATGATTGGATTGGATGAAACCTCTGGGACATCAAGCAAAGCTTGCAGTGAAATGCGTTCAGTGTTCTCTGGATCATAGTAACTGTAGCGTTTCAAGATTCTAGTTATTTCTTTGGAGGTGACTATAATTTAAATAAAGAAAGGAACTATCATATCTGGTTTTAATTATCATGCAGGCACTGTACTTACATTATTAAAGTAAAAAAAGCAAAAAAAGTTAAAATAGCTTTGTTGAAAATCTTTAAAGGGGGATACTAGCATCAAAATCATCCAAATATATCTTATTCAGCTCTTAAAAATCTTCATTGAAACTAAACTGAAAGTACCCTGGGTGCCAGAGCGATTTCCCCCCCCCCCCCCCCCCCCCGAGCGAAAAAAAATTTTTTCGCTCGGGGAAAAAAAAAAAAATCGCTCTGGCACCCAGGGTAAACTGAAAGACTCTCAAAGAGCCATTTGATAACTGGTGAGTTTGTTTTCTGAAAATTCTCATGGGAAGTATTTAAATTTAATAGATTTTTATGAATCTTTAGAGGTGTCAGTGATGTCATACACTCAACCCAAGCATATATTTCTTTGTAAATTGTAATTAAAATATCTTGAGCAGTGTAATTATTCTGGCCAGAAAATAAGTCCTTTAAGCCTAAAACAAATGTAGGAAAACTCCGCACAAACTTTTAGTGTAAAAGAAATGAAATACTGTAGTTTAAGATACCAGACATAAAGAAATATATGGAGCTCAATGTTTAGGCTGAGTGTATGATGTCAAGCAAAATTTTATGGTTTAGATGCTAAGTCCCCCTTTAATCTTTGAGAAGAATATCTCCCACTGCATCAGATCTAATTGCCCCCTGAGAAATTCTCTTTCTCTGAATGGACATTGTTTTGTTCTTTTTATTCAAATTTATTGATTACTCCCTGTGAATTTTTTTTAAAGGAATAGTTCAAAATAATATTAATAATATTCTAGTTTTATTAATGGATGTGTATATAGTTCTGAAATCTTCATGCTTACATGTATCTTGTCCAGGTGCATGTGTAGGTTTTTAGTTTTCAAAAATTAATACCAATGTGAGAAGAACTTAATGTAGAAATAGTTTAGACAAAAATAAAATAAAATATATAAATAAATAAAAGAACCCATAAAACTATAAGACAAAGTAAAAAAATAAAAATTTCTAAGAAATATGTATCAGCCAAACAAAGAAGAATGGAGATGTAGAACCTGAAATATTTTCAAATTAAAGTGTAAAAAATGACACCAAAAGTTCTTTTTTTAATTTTGAAATTTTCAATTTCAATTTTTTTCTATACAAATTAAAAATATACTCAATCATTCCAAAAGAGCCTTAAATCAGTTTAAAAACTGACCTCAAACATGACTCAATGATGAGATATGACAGCTAAAACCAAAAACCAATTTAAAAGGGATTTAATGGAAGTCTTTGAGGGATGAAAGGTGTTAGGGATTATATTTAATCAATGAGATGTGTCAGTCAAAAGACAATGCCACTCTGCACCTGTTAACATTTAAAAGGTTACAAAATTATGGCTAGGCTATATTAAAGTGTGCACTACTCTTTATCATTATTCACGTATAGGAGTAAATTACGACATCAAATTCAAGAGGTAAGGATATAATAACAATTTTAGATAGTTTTACATAAATGCTTAGCTTACAGTTTGTAGAACTTTCTAGTGATTGGATGGATTCTTCGGAGAGAATTGAAGCACCAGATCCCTTTTAAATAAATAAACAAAACAAAACAAAACAGGAAAAAAAAGGAGAGATTATTAGCCATGGAAAATTTGAACATATAACAATTACAAAATGAACTTCTTACTAGTACTTAGAAAATAAGATACAAATGATCAAGGCACTTTTTCCTAACTTTGTTATTTTAACAGGATTGAATATAATTGTTTCTTGTCCAGATTATGGCCTTGGCATTAAAGATTACAAAATAATATTAATAATAACTCAACTTTGACTTTGACTTTTAGTGAGAGTGGAACAAAGTTATCCACCCAGACTGCAAAGTCATACCCTTGTCCATATGTCAGGACTAATGCTCACGTTTACATGGGGACCCTAAAATGAGTTCAGGATTATATTTTGACTCATTCTTGCTGGTCAGTGAACCAAAAAAACAGTCCTGAATTTTACACTGTAAAAGCCTACTCTAATTTAGCCAGTGGTTTTTGATGTACTAAATAATAATCCAGCCATGGCCATGTGTTTCACACTGCTATCAAGTAAGATAATGTTCTATTTCTGAATGACATTGTACCAGTTTGAGATAATTGTGGCCTCATTTAACCACCCTTCCCCCCCCAAAAAATTATTTACTGGCTTATTAATTATATTTTTGGGCTTCATAGAAAAAAATAATCCACTATCACTTTTGTTCAAAACTATTAATAAGCTCAGTGTGTTAAATTCTCAAGTTAAGGTAGTCCCCAATCTAAAATAGCCAGCTGAACTAGAAAATTGAGTGCTTGAGGCAGACTACCAGATAGTGTAAATATTGTCTAAGGAAAGTACTGTTTAGCAAGCAATTGGGACACCTGAAGTGTCAAACAGTCAAGATGAGATATTGTGAGACTACAAGACATTATGCATAATTTTGTAAGCCCAACTTTCATCCTTTAGCAGTTTGAGACTCTGTGGCCATTGAACCAAATTTGAGGCATTTTCAGAGTAACATTTTTGGAATTATACATACATTTATTTAAATATTTTATATGTAAATTCAAGGGTTTTGCTAATTAGCATACTGTAAGAGTCAAAAAATCAATACAATTTGTATTTCTGGAGTTGCAACATTTGAAATTATTATGGAGCTTTGCTAATGTTGATTTAAATACATTTTATTTGGTAGTTTAAAAAAAGGAATAAATATTTTTACCAGACATGAGAATTTCAAGATTCACACCAAGGCCTAACCAGTGATAAATTAAAAACATCCTGTTAACAAAGAAACTATATAGTAATATACTGTATAGTGCTTGTCACTGTTTAATAACAAACAAATTGTAATGTTAATGTGCCAACCATTTTCACAATAACATTTCCCAAATTGCTTTGATATTTAGACAGCCAATTGATCTCTGAGTGGCACTCATAAATGACTAAGACTTAATATGTAAACATGAGAAGAGCTGCTGATTATTCAGAAAAAGAGTGAATTTTCTAAAGTTAATATATTGTACACTGTATTTCTAAAATGTTGTTGAGTTCAAAGTAACAAGTGTCAAGCCAAAGACTGAATAATTAGTTCAGTCTGGTAATGTATTTTAGATCAGACATGTTATCAACAGAATATGCTTACAAACATGTGAAAATGCTCACATTTTGTAAATAGAGTTTGAAAGAAACAAGTCTGATTTGAATAAATTATCAACACATTTCAATGTACACCTGTAGCCTGTTCCCTTGAACTAAATGAAATAAGTGCATATACTAACAATGCAGAGGTCTCTTTAGTACATGTATAGGCCTTTTACATCAATCAATCCCATGGTAAAAAGTCTCCCACTGATACTGGATGGCAAAATGACACACGGGACATCAGAAACAAAGACAAGTCAAGTTTGATATGGGTTGAAATCCTTTTGTTTTGGAGGCTGTCACATTCCTTAGCCATCCAGTATGACAATTTTTGTACCATAATAATAATAATAATAATAATACACTTATTACGCGCTTATCCATTTCTGCTCTAAGCGCAAAATAATAAAATAAAAATAATAAAAAGTAAATAAAATAAAAAATAACTATGTGAATTATATTAATTAAGTTCCAAGTTAAATGCAGACTTGAATAAGTAAGTCTTCAAAGCTGACTTGAAGGATGAAAGGGATGATTCTGATCTTATGGAGGGAGGAAGGGCATTCCACAGTTCAGGACCACACACAGAGAATGTACGATGACCATATGACTTTAAGCGAAATTGGCCACGATTAAGTTGAATAGAAGATGAGGATCGAAGGTTTCTTGATGGCTTGTAACGAGAAATCAAGTCGGAGATGTAAGATGGAGCCAGGTCATTGAGTGATTTAAATGTGATGAGTAGAATCTTGAACTTGATATGATCAGCAACAGGAAGCCAATGTAACTGAATCAAGGTAGGCGTGATATGGCAGTGTTTACGAGAACAAGTAATTACACGAGCAGCAGCATTTTGGACTGACTGTAGTTTAGATAGAAGATGATTGGGAAGGCCAAATAGGAGGCAGTTGAAGTGATCTATCTTGGAAGTTACAAAAGCATGGACCAGTCTCTCGGTTGTTTGAAGGGATAAGTATTTTCTGATTTTAGCAATGTTGCGAAGATGGTAAAAGGCAGATTTACATATGGATTTAACATGAGGTACCATTGACATAGTAGAATCAAAGATGACACCAATGTTGCGTGCTGTAGTAGAGGGCTTTATAACGTCATCACCAAAACACAGATCAGGGAAGGAATCTTGTGGGCTATGTTTTGAGTACAGGAAAAGAAGCTCAGTTTTGTCTTTGTTAAGTTTTAATTTGTTAATCGTCATCCATGAATCAATGTCAGACAGGCAATTTGAAATCAAAGTCATGGAGCGATTCATATCTTGATCATCATTACAATTGAAAGGAATATAAAGTTGAGTATCATCAGCATAGAAGTGGAAGGACATATTGTGAAGACGTAGAATATCAGCCACAGGAGAGGTATATAACAAATATAGGATGGGACCTAGAACTGAACCTTGAGGAACGCCACAGTCCAACTCAAGGGGTTTAGATGAACCCTCATCCAGAGAAACAAATTGAGTGCGGTTAGACAGATATGATTTAAACCACATGAGAGCTTTTCCACAAATTCCAAATTTACTATTAAGGCAATTTAGTAAGATCTCATGATCTACGGTGTCGAAGGCAGCAGAGAGATCGAGTAGGAGTAGCGCAATGCATTTGCGATTATCAATTGCCAGTAGGATATCATTCTGAACTCTTAGCAGGGCAGTTTCACAACTGTGGAATGTTTTGTAAGCAGACTGAAAGGGTTCATGAAGATCGTTTGTTGTTAAGTAAAAGTTAAGACGTTCTGCAACTGTTTTTCCAATTATTTTGGAAATGGCTTTGAGATTTGAAATAGGCCGGTAATTTCCAAGGACTTCGTGATCAAGCAATGATTTCTTTAGAAGAGGTTTTAAGACAGCAATCTTCATCGAAGACGGAACAAAACCATTTGCAAGAGACAGATTTACAATTTTACAAATGACAGGTAACAGAGTACCAAAATTGCTAACAAGGAGACGTGCAGGAAGAGAATCAAGGCAACAGGATTTAGATGACAGTTTTCTTGCAATTTTAGAGAGTTCTTCACATGTAGCAGGAGAGAAGGTATCTAGTTGACAATTAATTGCTGGCTTACCAGTTATTACCAGTTAATGCAAAATTAGGCCTATTGCACCATGTTTTGCTTTACTAAGTAAAAGTAAAATGCATGAAATTGAATTTCATATTTCAGTGAAAAATCGATATTCACCAATTTTTTAAGAACTATTCAAATCTTTCAGTTGCTATGGCAATTTAAAACTGAAGAAAAAATTCTATTGTTGATCTTTATTCATTGTTTGCATGGTATCTAGCTGATGAAAGTTTTCTGGATATATTTTAGATAAAATACTTTATACTCAGATAAAATACTCAGATAAGGGGTGGAAAATAATCGACAAGAGAATTTGTGAGGCATTCTCTATGTTGTGCCACTAGTTTATATAAGCTTATTTAAGCTTACCGACTTAAGCATTTCTGGATATCATTTATCTTTGATTTGTAAAATTTTCTTTGAAACTTAAATTCTAAAAGATTCTCTAAAACATTGCGTTCTTAAACAATAGTACAGTGTCATGAATTCAAGAGAATTGCTATTTTAATAAAGATTATTCACTTCAAAAGTGTTGTGCAGGCCTTTGATATTAAGGCGCCATTTTAAAATCACCGGTAAAACTTACCATCACATCATGTATCGTGGGCTTTTAACGCATTTTGAAAAGTATGAAAATCTTACGTGTTGAATATAAGGGACATTTCTGTGACTTGGAAGAAAATGTAGACAAAATTTGCAGAATTTTTGGGGCTTTTCTTTGTTGTGGAGATCTTGACAAGCACGAGACGTGACACATACATTTCATCGTAGTTCTTGTATCCAATCAGAAATCACTTTAGAATCAACCAATCATGGTACGTTTTTTTAATTGGTTTGGTTTAAGCGAGGACCTGAGCAATTTTCTTTGCGAATCGCTTGTTCATTTTATTGTTACTGTTATTTTACAATGCCGATTGAAAAAAAGTATTGTTGAAGTTTTGGATTATGAAGACATAAGACCACCTGTATACGTCGGCATTTTTCAAAGAGGAGTGTGAGATTTATAACCGGTCCAATATTTAATACTGTAGGGTGCTTTGAATTACAGATACTGTCTACGGTAGAGTTGTTATTTATCAATTTATTTATTCATTTAAATAAGGACTCTTCAGTAGTCAACTGAGAGTATTTGAAATTCGCAAGTGATAATTGAATGAGTAACCCTACGTGGATCGGACCAGTCAATTTCACATTCCTCTTTGAAAAATGCCGACTTTAATGCAGGTGTTCAGAATTTTACCAAAATCGTTTAAAACTAATTTTTAGCATTAGTTGACTAATAAGGCTTCATAACTATAAAGCTAATGGCGCTTGCTTAGCGAAAAAATGGGTTGCGTGAGAGAGAATTTGAAACCAGACCGGACATATTACGTGCGTTACTAATGGCTTTCTATTCTAATAGTTACGTAAATATAGTGATATAAAAGGCAAGCCATATGTTTCAAATGCACGATATTCATTCATTATACAACACGCTTGCGGTATCGATTCAAATTTACTTGCTGACCAATTTGGGAGTCACTGCGATGGCCAGACAATACATATTCTTCATCGATGTACAAAAATATTAAAGCCAACGTGATTGGCCACTAGGTGTGAACCCTTTCATTGGAGTTGACAAGTGAAGTTTGACTAGTCTAGACATCCATTCCTCAGCTCGATAATTTGAATTGGAAACTTGGTGTTTTGGGGGTCCTGATCTGGTCCAATTTCGGCGCATTTAGAGCTGAGCGATATCAACAAGCGAAAAACAGTGCGGGACGAGCCTTAAACAAAGTACATAGCAACGCGAAGTAGGCTGTCTGCATAAAGTTTGATTATCGCCTGGGAAGGCTGTCTAGTTTTGACTTTTAGCACCTTTGCTCAGACGGAATAATTTACTTTGAAGTTCGTCGTCACGGTCGCCATTTTACAGTGCCTGGACAACTTTGTACCCACCACAAAAACCAGCACTCAATTGGCTTCCCCCGTGCATGTAAATGGCTTTTCATTCACGAATTGGTTTCCAATCAATTTCTTCCGTGACAGGATCGTGGCTCATTAATTCTTTAGTTCTAAATGGGCTCCGCTTTTTTCTTGTTCCAGATCGACAGAAACCACTCAACAACAACATTCACTTGTGGAAATGAATCATTGTGGAAATTTTCCCGCTGAAACTAGGTAGGTCGAAGCGTGTCAACCGAAAGCAATTCAGAAACTGAAACAGCTGAATGGTTTCGCATGTCTTGTGAAATTCAACATTCGCTGTTTGGCTGTGTAAACATGGGCTACGTTTATCGAGGCGTAGCGTGTGCAAATCGTTGGAAATAATTTATGCTGTACACGAATGCGGTTCAATATTTCTTGTATCGGACTTACAAGTTATTTAAGAGCTGCTATCTAATCCCGTTAGAGAAACAATCAAACCGGGTTTTCATAAATATCTATCTCCCGCAATTATCAACTCAAAACCCCGATGTGTACTTATAGATGCTGGTAGGTCGCTTATCGTTGATTTTTTTCATTGCATTCAAAACCCTTTCCATATGTTTCGAAAATTAACTTTGTCTTTTTTTAAAGTTCGAAAATCTGGCGTCCTTGGGTCGAGACAACGACCGAAAAAGATACCAAGAAACTCAACAGATCTCACGTAAGTAGGCTCAAAACTTTGTTTTATTTTTTCTCTACATATCCTCTTTTAGATAAAATATAGTTCTCAATATAGACTATAGTAATAAGTTTTTATCGCCACCAAAAAGAAACCCTTCAGGTTGAGCTTAGAATCTATCCCAATAGATAAAGATATTATTGCAAAAACTAATCCCGGTCAGTCGGTGTTCTATTTTATTTTCCTTGTACTTTATGAATTTTGTCTTTAAACTTTGAGTTACCTAAAGCCTATGACACAACCCTTTGACACATGTTACTTCGTATTTACTAAAAGTCAACTAATTTGACCTAAATGCTTATTTCTTAGTTGTTTTTAAGGTGTCAGAATACATGTTCTTCTTGTTCGAAATTGCGTGCGAGAGCCGCCTTGCTTTTTGTTGTTCAACTCGTTGTTCAATTAGCTTTAACAACATTTACGTGTTTGGTCGCGAAAAGTAGTAAATTCAAGACAAATTAGAGCAGAGAAATATCATCAAAACTTGGTTGGAGTTTGGGAAGACTTATGAAATATCAATCTTTAAGATTTAGGTTGGGTTGTTTTGGAAAAAGCAAATTACTGGACGTGGTTCTTCCCGCCTGATTCTGTCAACCAGCGTTTTCTTTTGTCATGAAATTTGCAGGGTTTTTTTCTTTTTTCACACTTTGATAATGCGTTTTAATTCTTTAACTCAGTTCTTTAGTCTAAGTTTTCTATTTTTATCTTCCTTAGTGATTTTCAATATATTTCAAATGTGTTATTTGTTTTACATCCCGTAATTTGAGCGACCCATCGACTGAGTCGGCTTTCCCCTCGCAATGAGAGAAAAAATTGTTGGCTCTCTTTTTCAACCAGGCTACATTTCATCTTTCTTCGACGCAAAGTGGCCATACTTTAAAGAAATATTGAAAGATAAATTTGTATTTGTATATGTAAAAGACGCGAATTGCTGAGAACAAAGGCTTCTGTGGGTCCAAGTATAACTAAATAAACTCATGCTCCAAAAATGTTTGATTTCAGTTGAGAAAAATTCAAACAAAAACCACTTGAAAAACCTGTCATTTTACGTTAAAATGGCTGGCCACCAATACTGAATCCATTCAACTGTGATGATTCGTTATGGCCTGAGCGACTGAGTTCACAAAGTTAGAAGTGCATCGCTTATTCATTTATTAAAAGCTAAAACTAGTGTCGAAAGAATCGAGAAGTGAAATTCTACTGAATTCAGACGACAGTAAAAACGAATTTGTGCTCAAGATTTCCCCTTTTATGGGTTGATAAGTAAATTAGATAATTCGAGGAATTGAAGAAGTCAGCAGTTTGGAAATTTGATTTTTCGTTTTCAAGAGAAATGCTTATTCCCTGCCGCAGCTGATCGGGCGTCAACCATAAATCAGCTCAAATTCGTCTTCTTAAATATTATCCCTAGTTTTTATATCAATACAGGTTTCTCTTAATATTTTATTTTTTGATATTTCGTCTTCTAAGTCCTTGTAAAGCCATACAAAGGCAACGTAGTTTCTTTGTATGGTTTCATTTCCAAGGAAAGTGTTTTCACTGAAAGCGATTTTGTTTGTCAAAATAATAACTCTAAAAATTGAGTGCTTAATTCTACTATCAATGGACAGTGGACTTCCCAGATTTGAGATATTTTTCCTTGTCGGCAGCCCAAATGAAGATTCTTCAAAAATGAAGGTTTGTCCCGCAAAGAAATTTCAATTAAAGTGCTGCCTTTTTTTTTTTTTCCTTGAAAAATTTCACTTTAATTTCGCCTGGTAATTCAAACAGGAAGCGACCAGGGCGGCACAATTCGCATTTTAAAAGGAAAAGCCGAAAGCTTCTTAAAAAATGATTTACGAGGAAATTTTAAGAGCATTAAGTCCGGAACTGATGTTGCATTTCCCAGATTTAATGATCAAGAAAATAAATGTACTATTTTGAAAAACATAACAAGCGAAGAAACGAAGTTTTCACTTTGAAAACATGTCTTTTGGTAGGCAAAAAAGGACCAGAGCCGCTTGGAATATAAGATCGGCGAGGCTAGCTATAGTTAATCACCTCCTATTCGATCGACTCCCATCCAACTGGATATCTAAATCCACGCCTTTGTTAGTGAAACAGAAAATAAGAGGGTTTTTAAAAGCTTTGAGCTTTTTGTCGTTTCTACTTAAGAGCAATCTGGAAAGTTCGATATTGATAAGCCGGTGAAGTCTAAAGCTTTCCTCTATGCCGTAAAACAAAATCTTTAGTTTTTATAATATAAAAAAAGTTATTTGAAATTGGACTTTGTTGAGCTTTCTGAGAACAGAGTTTTGCCGGGCTGGTGGCTTTATTACAAAGAACATGAATCAATTTTCTTTACATTTTGGCTTGTTTTAATGAATCACTATCTATTGTTATCGGTGCTTGCCAACCTTCTGAACACGTTGTTCACCGTATATTGGTTTCTGAGTGCGTGCATCGTGATTTCCATCGAAGCTGTTTTGAGTAAACATTATCATTGCTAAATCTTAGTTTAATAACAAAACACTGTTTGCTGATACTTGTGGGACATCGACCTAGCAAACATGCACGAAACATTGAGCTTTTATGTAGATCCAAGAAGAATCAGTCCGTCATGTATCAGTCGGCAGCGTTTTATACAACTCTTGGATGACAACATTTGTATCTGAGAAAAACTAACTACATTTTACCAATAGCAATTTCATATCTGAAAAAATGAAATGGCGGATGAACTATCGGCTTTTCATCATTTCTTGTAATTATTATAAAAGTGCTCAGTAAAATGTTTGAAAAAATACAGACGCGTTTCGATCGAGACGTGCCTCTTTTTCAGTGTCTAACGGCATATATAACTGAATCGAAGAAGAGGCATGTCTCAAAATGTCTGTAATTTTTTTCAAAATTTTTAGCACTTTTATAATAATGTATTACAAGAAATTTCGGACTAAATCGTTTAACAAAGTCATGCCACAGCCCAAATCAATTCTTTCATCGACTCTCTATCTTCTCATCAATATGTTCCATTATCAGTAGCGTGTATTTCTGTTACCGCAAAATATAAACATTTTGTCTTATTGGAAAATAACTGGAAAGTCGCTTTCGCCAGTAATCCTGAAGGGATATATATATGATCCCGGAAAGAACTAGTTTTGAATTGAATTGATTGTTTTCGATCCACTAAAAGTTTATATTCCGAAATACATTTTTGCTTCTGCTAGTTATTTAGGATAAGAAATGCAATAAAATATTGGTACGTTTATGAAATATCCTAGAATTCCATATCAGTTGATTATCAATTATATTGAAAATAGTTATATGTAAACTCATAAAATTATGTTCTCATCATTGTTATTGCTACTAAATTAATAAATCATAAGCATTTAAAATTATCTTATTTAGAATTCCAGGTCCCTGTAGAGAGACTTGGAAATCGATATTTTGCCACCAGCTCCATAATTACACCATGGATCCCATGGTGTTGCCCCACGGTGACAAATTCAATATTTCAAGTTGTTAGTTTTTGTTAATTTCTTTTTGTTTGAATGTTTGTTAATTATTGCAGCATTAAGATAGTTTTGATTCGCGCTTTTCGTCAGCATAAGATTTTATCGTTTTTTCTTGGATCTTAAACAAGGAAACTTTGAATTTTAGGAAATCTAATTTTTCTTTTTTTCGGTGTAAAATTTTCGGAGATATGCACGCATTTAAAAAAAGTTAATTGTACAAAAAAGATCTATAATTTTCAAAATCCCTCGATGAATTTTCTTGTCACTAAGTAAATATGGTGCCAAGCCCTGGAGGCTAGGTTTGTATCTGTGATGTTTCGTTCCAAAACTGACCATACAACTCGCTGGGCAAAATGATACTCGATTTAATTATCATGATTTTGAGTTAGTAATGCACTTGCCATTAGCTATCAAACAAATACTCAGTTTGATTAATTTAGCCCAGAATTGCTACATCCCAAAAGACCGATGCTATCCCAAACTTATAGGAGAGAAACTGCATGATAATAGACCTACAAGAAATACAGTCAATTCTAGAAAACGAAGCATTTTTATTCCACTTTAAAGACAAACTGAAGCATTTTATATTCGGCTTTGAACATATCACGTTTTCGCTCAGTGAAAGTCAAAAATTCTACCACCAACATTAAATAGAGCATATAAGGAGGACTCTTATAGAGTGCTTACAATATATCGGTGAAAAACTTTGTAAGAAATTGCACTAATTTGCACTAATTAAACAATAGAAAACAAAGGATTTCGCGCTATTTAGTACAATTTAGTTTGCTAACTTTTACACGCAGATATATTGTAAGCACTCTACAAATTTTCATCATCGTATATACTCCTTTTCCGAGGAGAAATATAAAACTACAACGAAGTCTAGTACATCCAACTATCCTGCATCCAGCTGCAATATTAAATAAAAGCCCTCTAAGAGGACATGTGGTTACCGTGGTCAAATGATAAATAAACAAGCAAAGCAATTAAACTAAACAAAGAAACCAACAAAAATAAATAGAAAAGAAAGAAAGAATGCTTTCGAGAAAAAAATAATTATAATTTTTCTATCGATATGGAGTCTACGAGAATGATGAAAGTGCTCCAAAAAGTCCTCCAAATTGTATATTACAAAGAAGAAAATGACAAACTAGGCAAACCACAACTTTCTATTCCTCAACGTTTTGAGGTTACTGAACAAACAGAACAGTCTTTGTAGTCACATCTGGACTCATTGGCTCTTTGTTAAATGACTAATTAAATTCGAAAATAATTTTCACATGTATTTCACATCTTTTTTACATATTTCTCCCAGTAGTCTAGTGACAGGTAAAATAAAATACCAATACTGATCCAAACAAACACAAGCCACATGGAAAAACGAGTCTGCTTGACCTTTTGGTTAGCGGTATCGATGGCCAATGCCGAGTGTGTTCGTAGACTCCATATTTATTGAAAACTTCTAAGATTTTTTCAGTCATCGACAGGAAATATCTGATGAAATTATAACAACCGCTGTTTAAAAAAGGTAGATATTTCTTAGAATATTTCATATTTTCGTCGTGAAAAATGATTAAAATGAGTCAAGTAATCTTCGAGCCAATTCCGTATGTATTTCGTTCTCTCTTCGTGAACAACTTTGGCAAATCCGAATTACTTACACACTTACTTACACACACGATGACATAATGGTACTGGCTTGTATACAAGCCAGTAACCACAAAAACCCTTCTGCTTTGACATGTACTTTGAAATGTTCATTACTTGACTGTAAAAATATCTTCAATTTTCTCTCTCTAGTTATTTTATGTAAATTTGTAAATTTATTAAATATATTTATTCTTGTTTATTTGACAAAGTGAGATCAATGAGGACCTATCTGTAAATCGCCAACTTGTGACGATAGTATCCTCAATAAAGATTTATTATTATTATTAATGCCTAGAGATGAATTTTTTCCACTACAGTGAATTAAAAGGCTCTCGAACATAGGTAAACTCATTAGAGAGAATCTGCTATCCTCTGCATTATTGGCCAGAAATTTATTTCCAGAAAACTCGATTATTCCAACTTTTTAGGAGACCTAAAAACCTTAAGAGATTCTTTTAAAGCACACCAATTCTGGCACAACTAAGTCTCTTGATTCCGACTGCAGTCCTTTGTTGTTCGAGAAAGTGTGAACTTTGTAATAACTTTCTTGTAGAATCTCCCAAGTTTTCTAGTTTTGCTACCGGTAGATCTTACAAAAATCTCGAAAAATGTGACTTATATTATCTTGTCACATGCAAGAAATGTTCCATGCAATACCTGTGAGACCCACCAGCAATGAGTTCAAGGGCGGTATAGATTTCGAAATCACAGGTCAGCCATGAAATCCACTGAACAAAGAAAAACAAAACAAAAAAACACAACATCAAAAACCCGTGTGAAACACTATTCATTTCAAATGCGGATTTTTCATTTATCGCCACTGATAACATCGACCGCGTTAATTCTTTTAACAAGGAGGCCTTTTGGAGCTCACAATTATGTGCCCTCGCTCCCTATGGACTAAACAAAAGACAAGAATTTAATTTACCTAAGTGAATCAGCTTTAATTGACTTGGGGCTCAGTTCGTCCTTCGTAATGGCATTTTTAGCAATTAGTTCGTAGTTACGACAGTACACTATATTTTATATATACATTTTATGTTTTATATGTTTAGTATTTGTTTTTATAACCTATTGTTTTAATAACCTATTGTTTTTATAACCTATTGTTTTTATAACCTATTGTTTTGAAGCTCAGTCCACTATATAAACTAGGTCCATTTTAATCATTTTAACGCACTCCAAACATTGTAAATTATATAGTAGTACTGAGTAGTACTTACGAAGGCCGAAGAGGCCGAAGCGTTTACGCAAAATACAGTTTTTTGACCAGCAAGTAGTTCGCGGTATGTCAACTTTCTAAGGGCCTGTTCACATGGAGGCAAGTTGTCCCTGGTAGCGGGGATAACTCTTTTGTTTTCTTTTGCCCTGGGTTAGACAAAACAAAATAGCTATCCCTGGCCTGTTACCAGGGACAACTCGCCTTCATGTGAACGGGCCCTAATGCTACAATATGTAATTCTTTTTGGCATCAGCGTTGAGTATAAGTTTGATCCTATACTAGTTAGTGTCAAGGTTGTTGGTGCTCCAACTATTTTTCTACAGTCTAACTATTCAGTCTTACATGAACATACTGTAAAAATACCCGTTCATCTTCAACTTTCTCTCTCTATGTATAATTATTATAAAAACTCTGTCACATGGGTAGTGGCCAACTCGAAAGTATTAAACTCCTTTGGCCACCACGCACGTGATCACCATACTTTACTCTGTATTTTTTATTCTTTCTAATTTCCTAAAATGCAAATTGTCTAATGATAACCTGTACGTAAAATTTATTCTTACACGTGATATAACATGCAGAGGTTCAAAGTCCAACTAAACAGTTATTCTTTCTTTTCTAGCCATACAAAAGATGTACTTTCAATGTCCAATCAGTGCATCCATTACAAGCATACGTTAGTTCATTCAAGCATCCAGTGAGGTGAGCCTGACAATCGAATCGAATCGAATTGTATCGAATCGAATCGAATCGAAACTTAATTTTCGTATATCAAATCTGATAGCAGTTACAAACCACTAACTGGGGACACCAATAAGTCCAGTTAGTGTTAGTAATTGTGTTGTTTTCTGAAATCAAACGAGAACGAAATTACCGTTGTTACTTCTCCCATATGTTACATGGCCATGCCATGTTATCCATGACTAATGCTGACTCTTATCACGTGGTGTACACCACATAGATATGTTGACATCAAGCACACTACTCAGGACACATGTTTCGGAATAAAGTTACAAGTTTCTTTGTTCTATTTTCTTTGTTGGTTTTTATTTTGTAGTGAAACAAGTCCTATCAACAGTGCATTCAATTTGACAAAAACAATAATTAGGTCGAAATGTCCCCGCTTCGTATTCCATCGATTAAAAACCAGTTTAAATTCATGAACCTCTTGTCCTGGGGACAAATTTTTCCCCACGTACAACACAGCGCAAATTTTCCAAGAAGACATGCAGTACATACGTACGTATAGCTCGCGAAAGGAATTGTCCCTGCAAAAAGGACCAGCTTATATTATATATATGTCCCTGAAAAATGTCCTCCACTTTTTGCCAACTTAAACCTGGTTTCCACGAGTGACGGAAGCAGAAGCAACATAGGTAGATTTGGTAATGCATATTGTTCATTTCGTTCACCGTCTTTCTTCCCTAAAAAACAACCCAAAGAAAGAACCTCATAAAAAGGAAGGAAGGAAGGAAGGAAGGAAGGAAGGAAGGAAGGAAGGAAGGAAGGAAGGAAGGAAGGAAGGAAGGAAGGAAGGAAGGAAGGAAGGAAGGAAGGAAGGAAGGAAGGAAGGAAGGAAGGAAGGAAGGAAGGAAGGAAGGAAGGAAGGAAGGAAGGAAGGAAGGAAGGAAGGAAGGAAGGAAGGAAGGAAGGAAGGAAGGAAGGAAGGAAGGAAGGAAGGAAGGAAGGAAGGAAGGAAGGAAGGAAGGAAGGAAGGAAGGAAGGAAGGAAGGAAGGAAGGAAGGAAGGAAGGAAGGAAGGAAGGAAGGAAGGAAGGAAGGAAGGAAGGAAGGAAGGAAGGAAGGAAGGAAGGAAGGAAGGAAGGAAGGAAGGAAGGAAGGAAGGAAGGAAGGAAGGAAGGAAGGAAGGAAGGAAGGAAGGAAGGAAGGAAGGAAGGAAGGAAGGAAGGAAGGAAGGAAGGAAGGAAGGAAGGAAGGAAGGAAGGAAGGAAGGAAGGAAGGAAGGAAGGAAGGAAGGAAGGAAGGAAGGAAGGAAGGAAGGAGCTAGTCTGCGCATGCTGATTCGATCTGTTTCTCGTTCCGTCGCAATCTCGTACCCAGGGCCTGCGTTCCTGGTCGCTGGTTCTGGGTACGGAGATTGGTTCCGTCGTTTGTGAAAACCACGCTCCGGCCAGGCCTTAAAGGTCCATTCTCTCCTCATGTGGAAGATCATTTCCCTTTTATTATTATTATTTTTTTTTTCAAAGTTGAATTTGATTTTTGTAGATTATACTGGACAAAAGCAGCTTATGACTACATGTACGACGCCGGTGAAAGACTTCTAAGAAATTTTCCCGTACAAGCAACTATACAGGTTGTCGAAGAAAGTGACAGCGAAGATGATGATGATGATGATGATGATGATATTGATAGTGATGACAAAGATAATACACTAGAACCGCAAGAAAAGAAAGAAAGAAAAGACAGACACAAAAGCACTGAGTGATTTCAGTATGACACAGAGTCCTAGTGATATTCTTGTTTCAATTTTTGTACATACAAAAGTTTATATATATCTAATTTATGGATAATAACTATGTAATATATATTTCACAGAAAATTATATTATCTGCGGGTGACAGTGTTCTCTGCACAAATCGGTTCGGTTATCTAGTTTTGTGCGCTCGTTCCGCTATTTTAAAGGCCAGCGGTTTTACTGCGCCAGAGTCTCGTCACGTGACAAGTTTCTTCCAGCTGGGTCAAAATGATCGATTTTCATGTCTTACCGGGTACCTTAGAAAAGACTCATGTAAACGTAGATGAATTCTTGTCCTGGTCTCCATGGAAACCTCTCGCCCGAAAGCTATGTGACGAACTCAGCTCGGGACATCTTTCTTTCCAGGCTCTTCTCAGGGCCTGGGAACGAGGATGAGCCTGGGACGGAATCGACCAGTAAAAGCACTCCATTGCTTAAGTACATTTCATATCTGTAAAAGATGAGGTTAGAAAAAAAAAGCAAGCTTGTTATTGTTATAATTATATTGTTTTGTAATTTCGCAGAAATGTGATCAAGATCACAAAAATTGAGTACCGTTTTTTTCATCAAAATTCATATATATATATTCGTGCAAGTCACAATGGTGGTATTTCTATTGCTTCATTTAAGCTGGTTTGTTGAAGGCTGGACGCCCATGCACACTTATCCAAACAAAATTTGAAAACGAATCGCTCTTTTTTTAATTTTTTTCTGCTACGCCTAAGCATTGCGTCCACACTACAACCGGACGTTTTCTTTTCTCTAAGGAGTAAAAACGGGTGAAGAATAATGTTTGCGTTAATTTCAAATTTATTTGGACTAGTGTGAACGCGCCTGGCCTAAAAGTATGTATGTTTTCAAAAACGTTTGTTACACGAAACGATTTAATTTCAACGATTTTCCGCGCAACACTTGGTCAAATTCATAATTTTGCGTTAAACGTTTTTAAAATTCAAATCAAACAATTGCAACGCGTTGCCTAAGCAAAAATTTTGCTAAAAATCGTTAAGTTTTGTATGTTCAGCGGCATAAACTTTAGCAGCAACATTGTTGCGTGGAAAATCGTTGTGAGTCGTCTCGTGTAGCACCACGTAAAATAACCAAGGCAAAGCGTTCAAATGCCGAGTATAGCAACCAGGTTTTGGAACGTTTTTGAAAACAGTTGTAAAACATTTATTTAACTGAATAGCAATGTTTACAAAATTATGAGGTTTGATTTAAAGATCATTTTTTCATTTTGTGATTCATTTTTAAATTTTAATTTGTTTAGGTTTTTGTATATTTTATGTTAAAGTATAAAATCGCAGCTCGGAACACTTTATACTCACTTTATAAAAGATTTTCAAAATCAAATATATGCTCATGCACTGAAATAAAGAAAATATGAATGTTATCTGTTGCACATTTTTAATTTAGTGATTCCGGTTACAAAAGCTTTGAAAATTGAATGTAATATATTTTGCGTTCCTGGCCTGTTTTTCTTTTTAATTTTTCCTCTCCTCTCCTCTCCTCTCCTCTCCTCTCCTCTCCTCTCCTCTCCTCTCCTCTTCTCGACTTATTGGATGTGCTTTACTGTTGAAGCAATAACAAAGTGGCTTTGACTAATGACAAATAAACCAAAAATAGAGAATGGACTTAAAGTAGGAAGTTGTAGACCATTGTCCTTGTTTCAACGTGTCAAAGTCATGTTTTAGCGCATGACATGTTACGTATTAATGCGAAGTTAGACTACGTAGAAGAGGGAATTCGGCGTGCTACTGTGTGTCGCAATATATAAATGTAAGGATGAAAAAATACAGAAATCTAAATGACTAGCTTAAGCTATTGATGCTGGTACAAACGATGAACTGAACAAATTCAGCAAACTTTTTTCCACTTCATTTCTGAACTCCTTAACTTGTGGGCTTCCTGTTTTGTAGCTTGCGCAACGAAGATCGACTGCACAACTCATCGACTTCCGGCTGCCAACTGTTTACTACGAACTCCCGAACCTACAAAATGCTTAATTCTAGCGTCAATCCGAGCCATAAACTGGCTTCACACCTTACAAATATTATTCCAGCTGCAGTGTCGTGCTCTCTATCAATAATCGGAGCCCTTTTTATCATTATCACGTATTTTATGTGGAAGGACATTCAAACAACTTCGCGACGAATTCTGGTGTACATTTCCATTGCGGACTTCTTTGCTGCTCTTGGAAACATCGTTGGAATTCTCTCTCCTCGAAATGATACACTCTGCCTTATTCAAAGCACAATAGGAACTTTCTTTATCCTGTGCTCTTTCTTTTGGACAGTTTTTCTAGCAGTCTATTTGTTCATTGGTTGCACGCGTAAAAATCTGTACTTAGCTGAGCAGCTCATGGGGGTGTTTCACGTTATCGGTTGGGGTGTTCCTTGTATAATTGTCTGTGTTGGTGCTGCGACTGGTAAGATGGGATACAATGGCGACGTCGTTTCGTCTGGTTGGTGTTGGATCACCGGGAAAATAAGCAGGAAGAATCAGATCAAATGGATGTTGATCGCTGGAAAGTTTTGGGAAGTATCAGCGTTTGTAGTGATCACTGTGTTATATATTCTGATTAGAAGAGGAATGAGAAAAGAAGTAAGTAAAATTACATGGTTGCATAACTTGTTCATGTATTTTAGCTCAGAGACCTGCTAAATCGCTGTGATAGTCTC
The DNA here is from genome assembly GCA_029948255.1 of Telmatactis stephensoni. Classification (NCBI taxonomy): domain Eukaryota; kingdom Metazoa; phylum Cnidaria; class Anthozoa; order Actiniaria; family Isophelliidae; genus Telmatactis; species Telmatactis stephensoni. The sequence continues at coordinate 355,639 of JALIZF010001675.1, forward strand.
CTTTGCGGGCGGGGTGGGGGTGGGGATGGGGGAAGGGAGGTGGAGGTGAAGTGGAGGGGTACTGGTCCTGGGGGTGGGAAAGGGGGAACTGGAGGTCAGACATGGACAGGCCTCTCAGATCTTATTCTCAATTTTATGGATAGAATGCCATTCCAGACCTAGCCTGATTATCAGTGAGGCTTTTTCAGAGAAGAGGTCAAAACAACGGTACAAAGTGGGAACCTGACTTTTCTAGATCTGGTGGGTACTGGGACATACCACCCCTCCCCTAATAGGTACCTTGAAAATCTCAATACTGGCTGCATGTAGTGACAGTTTCTATCTATATGTTGTTTAGTCTTGGAACATGCAGTTCATGAATTACTGCAATTTAGAATTTACTTTTCGAGATATTTGATGACAAAGTTCAGCATTTTACTCCTTAAGGTGGTGGGTGCCAGTTAATACCACCCACCAGTCTAAATTGGGTACCTTGAGATGACAATCGACTTTATCCCTAAAGAGAAGGGAAGGGAGAAATGGGTGAGAAGGGAAAAGGTTATTCCAGACCAGACCAGTAAACAGAGTAAATATATCCATAATTGAAGGGATATCCCATGGAATGGCCTAAGTGACTTTTTGAAGTTTAGGTATATTGACATTTTGGCATGTATGCAAAAGCCTCATACCATTTTAAACCACTTGAGAAAGCTTGAAATAAATTCTGATCTCTGACAGAAAAGTTACTTTGGCTGTTTTTGTCTGCACCCCTTGAAATGTAAGATATTGTTGCACAGAGCATAGTAACAGTACATTTTTTTCTGCCACTGTTATGAGTCAAGAGAGAAATGCTTGAAACTTCACCAAAGATTACATCTTTTCAAATGTGCTGCATTGCCTTTGCAATCACTTCACTCAGATATAGCAAAATTGATAGATCTAGATAGAAGGATATTAATCTAGATAGAAGGATATTGATTGAAAAAATCAAAATATTGTCTCATTCAAATTTAACTCTTTGTCTCTTTCCTCAATTTCCCAGTTACACAAAGCTGAGGATCTACAGCTAAGTGAGAGATCAAGCCGAGCAGCTCAGGCAGCCGAGAGAAAGCTGATTCTAGTTCCTCTTTCATTTGTGGCACTTCGTATATGGGGGACTGTCCGCTTCTTTCTTTTTGTCAAATATGGGCATTCTGATATTGAATGGTTGCTTATCTTACAGGTAAGGAGGTTATCATTATTGATCATAATTAATATAAGCCAGCTATACAACAGGAGAAAGACGAGACTGAGTTTGCCAGCCCATGCATACATCCACTAATCCTCAGCTAATGTGTTTGTGTTTCCCATTAGAGAAAAACATGAGAATTAATATATATTTAGTAGTTCCAGGAAACATCCATACCCCCACCACAGAGGGATTTTGAATTTCTGGAGGGGAGGGGGGTCAAAGAAAGAACAAAATTAAAGAGTTTGTATGGAAGAAAAATGGAAGTTCCAGAGAATAGGGGGGTCCATTTTCAAAATCCCTCCGTGGTAGGGGTGTGGATATTTATTTTGCAAAATTTATACTATTTCCCCCTCCTCCATCTCCCATTTTGATCTGATTTTTTTCTAGAGGGGGTCATAAGGGGGTATGGAAACCACAAAACTGCAAACAAAATTGAGAAGAAAAAAACTCATCAAAATTCCCAAAACTGCACTGAACCGAGTACAAAATGTGATGTCAAAAACCACAAAACCACAGGTTAAAATAGCAAATAACAGCGAAAACGCAAAACTGCATAAAAAATAATGCAAAATCGCATCACCGCAAACCCTTACATCCCCCTCCTTCTACTTCTTCTCCCTCCCCTCCCTTCTCTCAGGGGTATTATGACATCATCCATGGATGGTCCAGCCTCCACCCCTCCCTCCATCATTGCTGACCAATCCTGCATGCAGGTATTTCAAGTTACTCCAAGCTTCAATGATTAGGAAGTCAAAACTTAATTAAGGATGTGAGAATTAGTAATCATTAATATTAATGTGTTATTAATTATTTTAGGGTATTGGAGACAGTGCACCTGGCTTTGTCAACTTTCTAATATTTTGCTTCTTCACTGAAAAAGTTCAAAGTCAGATTAGAAAAGCATTCAGTAGCTGTTGCTATAGACTTTGTCCAGGAGTGTTAGTAGAGTGTTGTCAAAAGTCCAGGAAACATGACAAGCTTAATGACAAGATCTGTGGTCCTAGCTCTTCCACTCCTGATTACCAAACATTCGGAAAAAGTGAAGAACTGAACGAGAGCTGCACAACTAATTAATTTTTAGATTTTTTGGTTATTCATCAAGCTAAGGAGGAGTCCAGCTCTAACCTGAATTTCAAAAAACTAAGTCCTGTAGTATATATAGACATCTCTATAACCTTTTATAGAATATGCCTTGTGTTTCTTAGCTTGCATTTTTCTCGTGCTCTTCATCTTCCATATCATCATTTTTGTATCACAGTACAGAGACACGCACGGCAGTTCTATATTGCATACCAAACGAAAAAACTAACTAACTAACCAACTGACTGAATAAATAAATATTAAATAAATAAATAAATAGAAAATGTAAAGTGAAAAATAAATTAAATGTACAGCTAGAATTACGTTTATTATTACTAAAGCTATAATGTAACCAAAACTTTCGCCTTGAATTCAAGTTGTAGTTATATGACAGGAAAAAATGTCCATTCCCAACTTGGGGTTTCCCTTGGTCTAAATTGGGAATCTGTTCTATTTTACTTGGGAAATCTGTAATACCCAAACTTGTAAAAATAGAAGAGATTCCCAGTAATTCTCTTGATGGACCCAGGGCAGCCCCGTGTTTGACCCAAGATGGGAATTGACATTTTTTCCCTGTGTATTCTAAAATGAATAATATATTGTACTTTAGTTACTCAGTTCATTACAAGAAAATGTAAGGTCAAGTGCGTCATTCACATCTCATATATATGTACACACGTGCGCACGATTTGCTTTCTGGAACACGTCAAGAAGATGACCGTAAATAGAACTATCTGAAAACAGTATATATCAATCATGGAATTTTCAGCGAAGATCAGGCACAGTTTTATGCAGGGACAGTGTAATGTAGTTGGGTTACCTGTGTATTATGGGATGCGGAGAGAGCATGCGGACAGTGTTAGTAAAGTCTGAATCAACTCATTTGAGGTACACTTCATTGGCGACGAGGAGAAAATAAACTAACGAAAATGGCATCTCCGTTAAGCTTTGGACGAGTGGAAGCTTTTGATGAGAATGTGGAGAATCGGGAGCATTATACGGAGCGATTAGAACAGTATTTTGTGGCGAATGGCATTGGCGACGAAAAGAACGAAGAGAAAGCGAGGAGGCGTGCCATTTTGGTAAGTGTTTGTGGCGTCAAGACTTATAAACTCACGAGTGACTTGTTAGCTCCAACTAAACCATCAGAAAAGTCGTATAAGGAGTTAGTAGATCTAGTCCAAAACCAGTTGGCCCCAAAACCGTCGGAGATTATTCAGAGGTTCAAATTTCATAACAGATCGCAGGAAGAAGGTGAAACATGCACAGTCGCCTAAATATGTGGCGGCTCTGAGGAATTTGGCAGAACACTGCGATTTTAAAGACACGTTGGAAATACTGATCAGAGATTATATGCGGGATTAAGTATGAGCGAATTAAACGGAGACTCCTGTCTGAAGAGAACCTAACCTACAAGAAGACATATGATCTGGTCCTTTCGATGGAAATGGCGGAAAAAACATGGAAGATTTACACAAACAAGACGACAAAGAAGTACACAGAGTTACCAGTCAACCCAGACAACAACATGAGGTAGCCAATAGAGCGAGTTACAGGAAAGAAACAGAAACAAGAGTTAGAGAATCGTGTTATAGATGTGGAGGAAATCATAGCCCAAAGGCTGTAAGTTTCAAAACTTGGAGTGTTTTGCATGCACAACAGTGGGCCATATTCGGGCCAAATGTCCCCACAAGGGAAAAGAGTCAGAGAAGTTCGGGACACCGGGACCCCAAGGGCCTGGGAAAAGTCCAAATAGAGGATTCCCCTCAACCGTAAACCAGATAGGGGAGGAAACTGATAAGTCTGAAGAGGATATGTACCCCATGTACACACTACAAAACGGCCAAAACAAAAACAACCCTTATCATGTTACCGTTCAAGTAAATGGGTCAGATGTAACCATGGAAATTGACACTGGGGTATCAGTGACAGTGATGAGTGAAACTTTGTTCCGAAAACTATGCCCTGACAACAAATCTTTCAGTTTAAAACCTGCAAAAACCAAACTACAAACATATACAGGGGAGGAGATTGCAGTGCTTGGTCAGAGTGAAGTGCCTGTTAAGTATCAAGAGAGAGTGAAAGTGTTACCTGTGGTGATCATATGGGAGAGAGTCCTTCCTTGCTTGGCCGCAATTGGCTGCGAGAGATAAGGCTGAACTGGAGTGAGGTTTTTAAAATCACAGAAAGTCATGATTTGGAAGAAATGCTAGAAACCCACTCTACAGTATTTCCGGAGGGTCTGGGCAGAATCGAAGGAGTGAAAGCCAAAATCTATGTCAATACCACAGAGAAACCAAGGTATTTCAAACCCAGACCAGTAGCCTATACCCTGCGTGAGAAACTTGAAATAGAACTAGAACGCTTAGTTAAAGAACAGATACTGGAACCTGTTGAATTTTCTGAATGGGCAACCCCCATTGTACCTATAGTCAAAGAAGATGGATCCCTTAGAATTTGTGGGGATTATAAGGTGACCTTGAACCAAGTCTCTACATTAGACAACTACCCCATACCCAAAATCGAAGATCTGTATGCCTCACTGGCCGGGGAGGAACCTTATTTACCAAGCTAGATCGAAGTCAGGCATATCAGCAGCTAGAATTGGATGAAGCCTCCAAAGTTTATACAACCATAAACACACACAAAGGGTATGATCGCGTTTCATTAACAAGCAATAACAAGCGAGAGAATCAGATAGAAACATAATTCTTTTGCCTTTTGAATAGTTCTAATATGTTATATGTCGTTTTCAAAGAACTACGATTTCAGTATCGCTCGCTCTATTTATCGCTCGCCAAATTACTTCAAAACTCCTATTGCTCGCCAAATTACTACTAAACTCCTAGCAAAAATAGTTATAATATGTTATACGCCGTTTTCAAAGAACTACGATTCAAGTATCGATCAACCGTCTTCCATATGGCATTTCTTCAGCGCCAGGCATTTTTCAGCGGGCCATTGAAAACCTCCTACAAGGCATACCCCGTGTTATTGTACGTATAGATGATATTCTTGTCACAGGAAAAAGTAGAAAAGAGCACTTAGAGAACTTAAACACAGTGCTTACTCGACTGGATGCTGCAGGGGTCCACCTCAAGAGAACAAAATGTGTGTTCTTAGCACCTGAAGTGGTTTATCTTGGACACCGCATCAATAGCCAGGAATCCAGCCAGTGGAAGAGAAAGTCCAAGCCATCAAAGAAGCTCCCATGCCTACCAATGTCAAGGAATTACAAGCCTTCCTGGGGATGTTGAACTACTATGCATGTTATCTACCAAATTTGTCTACAGTACTAGCCCCTGTACATGCTCTGTTGGCTAAGAACCATCCCTGGAGTTGGGGAAAAGCTGAAAATGATGCATGGAGCAAGGCCAAGGACATGCTAAACTCTTCAGAAGTACTAGTACATTATAATCCTGGAGAAGAACTGGTGGTGTCTTGTGACGCTTCTCCTTATGGGTTGGGTGCGGTCCTGTCCCATCAGCTGGATGGCCAAGAGAAACCAATCATGTATGCATCACGGACTTTGTCGACAGCAGAAAGAAACTATGCCCAGATAGACAAGGAGGCGGCAGCGGTGGTGTTTGCTGTAAAAAAGTTCCACCAGTACTTGTATGAGCTCAAGTTCAAGATCTACACAGACCATAAACCTCTCCTTGGTTTGCTGAAACCAGACAAGGGTGTACCAGTAATGGCCTCACCTCGAATCCAGAGATGGGCCCTCACTCTTGCGGCGTATGACTACGAATTAGTTTATCGAGAAGGAGAGAAAAATGGTATTGCAGATGGCCTTAGCAGGCTACCACTCAAGGAAACAGTGACAGATGTACCTACACCCGGGGAAGCTATTTTTCTGGTTGAGCAGTTAACATACTCTCCAGTCAATGCAGAGAACATTGCAGAATGGACAGCTAATGACCCTCTACTGAAACGAGTGTTGAGGCACGTGCAGCTAGGATGGCCAGAGAAATGCCCAGATGAAACACTGAAGCCTTTTTATTTAAAGAGAAGTGAGTTAAGTATATATGAGGGATGTCTGCTATGGGGCCACAGAGTTGTCATTTCATTCCCCAACCCGGGAGGGGCGCGCTGTTAGCAAGTCTACATGAATGTCACCCAGGGATTGTCCGCATGAAGAGTCTGGCACGTAGCCACTTGTGGTGGCCAGGGCTAGAGACAGACATTGAAAACACTGTAAAATCATGTGTGCAGTGTCAACTTCACAGTGCCAGCCCTGCCACTGCCCCTCTCCATCCTTGGGAGTGGCCAGACAAGCCTTGGTCGAGGGTGCACATTGACCACGCAGGTCCCTTCTTGGGAACTCATTTTTTGTTGATTATTGATGCGTACAGTAAGTGGTTGGAGGTTTACCCAACTTCCAGCACAGGATCTAAGCCAACCATAGAAAAGCTACGACAGGCTTTTGCAACACATGGAATTCCCGAAATGGTGGTGTCGGACAATGGCACGGGTTTCACAAGTTTTCTCATTTCATGAAGAGCTATGGAATATTGCATGTGAGAACATCACCTAGACATCCATCTTCGAATGGTATGGCAGAGCATGCGGTGAGAATATTCAAGGAGGGCATGAAGAAGATGGAAGGGGAGGGTGGAACATTATCAACAAAAGTGTCAAGATTTCTCCTGTCATATAGGACCACCCCCCAAACAACGACTGGTCAAACACCTGCAGAACTCCTGTTTAACCGCCGTCTACGCACCAAACTTGATCTGGTTAGACCAGAAGTTCGCCCACGAGTGCAGCAACAACAGAAAGCTCAAAAGAAGAATCATGATGGGAAAACAAACCTGCGCCAGTTTAGTGAAGGAGATCCTGTTCTCATTAAGAACTTTGGACGAGGCAGCAAGTGGAAGCTGGGTGAAGTTCAGAGTCGTACCGGCCCCCTGTCGTATCAGGTCCAATCGGAAGATGGAGTTGTCTTTCGACGACACGTGGACCACTTGGTGGGGAGAGGAGTAGAGAAACCTCAGCTATCAACTTGTGACGTGACATTGGAAGAACCACAGGAGCCGGTGGAACTGCCTACACCAGTTAAAGATTTGGATACTACACCTGCTGCAGAAACTCAGAAAGAACCGGCACCTTCTTATGAGAGACCACAGCGTGAACGACGCCCCCCACGTTACTTAGATGACTTCGTTACCAAGTGAACTTTGTTGATATAATGGAACATATTTTGGTTTAGTTTACAGTTGGATGTTACAGTTCATGACGTCATCCCAGAGGGGAGAGATGTAATGTAGTTGGGTTACCTGTGTATTATGGGATGCGGAGAGAGCATGCGGACAGTGTTAGTAAAGTCTGAATCAAGGTACACTTCAGACAGTCAAGTGGAATTTCCAGGAAAAGTCAGACAAATTAAACCAGGGACGAAGATAATGCCGAAAATTTTCCAGGAAAGTTAAAGCCAGTGAGAAATTTTCAAAAAAGGTCAGGGGAATCGATCTTTAGGGGATGTCACGCGGAATTTTCAAGAAAGATCAGGTGTAATTTTGAGGGAAAGTCAGGTCAGGGAGAATTCCAGGGGTGCTTTCCATTCGTTAAAAAAAAAAAAAAAAACGGTTTGTAAAACCAAAACAATGATGGTACAAATGGAACAGTTCAAGCTGTTTTTCTAGGTTCGGACTGGAAAAGAGATCTGGCCGTTCCATTTTGAATCCAACCGAAATGACCGTTTTTTAGCTAGCGGTCTTTGCTAAATGGATCGGACATTTCCAGCTGGTTTTTCCAACCGGAAAAGCTGGACTACCTCGAAAGGTTGTCCTCTATTTTCGGTTGGAAATTCCGGAAAAGTGACTGTTCCATTTGGTTTCTAACCGATATAAAGGTTTTTTTGACCAATGGAAAACACCCCTGGAATGTGAGGGCAGGCCGAATTCTCAGAAAAGGTCGGGCGAGATTTTTAAGGAATGCCAGGCGGAAACGTCATGAGAAAGTCACGCGGAATTTTCAGGAAAGGTCAGATGAAATTTTTTGGGAAGTCCAGAAGGAATTTCCAGACAATTTCAAAAGGAATTTCCAGGGAACCTCACAAGGAATTTTTCAGGGATGGTCAGATGGAATTTTCAGGGAAAGTCAGGACTTTTCAGGAAAAGTCGGAACGAATATATTTCCAGTTAACGTATTTCCAAGAAACTTCAGACGGACTTTTCAGGGAACTGATCAGACGGAATTTTCAGCAAGGTCAGCGAGGAATTTCCAGGAAAAGTCAGGGAGAATTTCCAGGACAGACCAGGGGGAATTTCCAGGGAAGGAGGCATTGGTTTTACAGGGGAAAAAAGGCTCCTACTTAATTGTTGAAATTATCTACGTATTTCGGCCCTTCAATAGAGTTAAATTCTTCTCCAAACTTTAGGCTTGTCCACACACGTATCCGATTCAAGCACGGAGGACATTTTTATGAAGTCAGGGGAGAACTCAGTGCCTTGTAGCTAGCGCAGATTTCGTATAAGTGTAAAACGGACCGTGGCTTGCAGTGGGCGTCGCAGTGCCGCGTTGTCTATAGAGTAGATTTCGTATGATTGTGAAAACGGTACCGCACTGTCACGGCGCGGTTACTGCAGGAATTTCGAATGTTTTTATAGATATTACGGCACTGACACGCGGACACGGCACGACGCGGTCCGTTTCGATCGACCACGCTCGTACGAATCTGCTCTAAAAACATTGCAAATTCCTGACGTAACCGTGCCGTGAGGTACCATTCCCAGTCATAAAAAATCTACTCTATAAATGAGGCGCTACTTCTTTAATAGTGAAAATATGTTTTCGACTAAGCTCTTTTCTGACGGCCATATCATAGTTAATAACTATGGCCAGATCAATTGTTTTCTTCACCGGACATAACAGCTGCTGACCACTAGTACCACTTAAACTGCAAATGGTATATATTTGTACTACTACAGAAACACATCGGAAAAGAGTTAAATCAAGACGTTTACAGTCAGGCTAATCGAAATAACGTATTCTGGTCTACCTTGAATATAATAGCGGTAAATTTCTCGGTGAAGTTTTATTTCAAAATTGTGGACTGGGGGATTCTAGCCCTTGGATTGAGCAAATATTAAGAGAATTCCAAAAGCACAGATTTTGATTTCATTTTATTTGTTTGAAAATTATCTCGATATATAATTAACAGTTTGGCATGTTCAATTTTTTGATATGATGACGCAATGCTTTAAAAACACGAACAAAATCTACGTGCATATGACATTGCTTGCGTTGAAAGGGGCATTGGGAGTTGCGGTAATGCAGTTTCAGGCCATTTTCGCTTGGTATTTCGGTTCTTTCACATTTTTTCTGTGGTATAGACCACTTTCAAAATTACTTGATACCGAGGCTAATGTGGATAAAACAAAAGAAATGCTGGTCATGGCTGACTGGTTTCTTTTGTTTAGTCATGTTGGCCTCGTTATCAAGCAAATTTTGCTATCAGATATCGTACGCAGTTTAATTCTGGTTTGGGGGATTTTGATAAATTAACATTATAACGTTATCCCCCCAATGCCCCCTCTATATTGCTTTTGCAATTTTAAAAATTAGATAATAAAATTACTATGAATTACTAGGATGATTTTGTATGCAACGGAGTGTTTGTCCAGTCCGGTTACTTCTCTTGTTCAGAGCCCTAAATTCCCTTCCCCCCTCCCCTTGCTCAAAGCTCTCCCTTGAGACACGGCTACTTATGAACCATGATTCCACTTAGTGGCTTTCTAGTTAAGCCTGGAACTTGAGCATCTTTGGCAGGATAACCAACAGGAAGCAGCATCAGTAACTTTTCATTTGTTGGCCTTTCGAGCAGCTCACGAAGTTTGGGACCAGCATTCATTGGGGTACTTGTGACGGTAACCAGGCCTGCATTCTGCAAACGAGAAAAATTGACAAATATGTATGGTGGCCGAGTCAGTCTGTTAGTCTGCTACCTTTTTTCTTGGGTTCCATTCCAGAATGGGGCACGTACCTCTTAAGATTTGAGTTTATCAGTGTCTCCATTGCAGAGTTTTCTCCAATGTGTGTGAGAGTAAAATGATGATGATGATGATGATGATGCAGGATGTCTATTTTGTGATTTTGAATTTTGTGTGTGTGTGTGTGTGTGTGTGTGTGTGTGTGTGTGTGTGTGCTTATGATGCCTTGCCTTGAGGCATAGATTGACATCTTAACTTGAAGGAGCCCATCTTTCCCAGGCATAGCTATACTGCCATAGCTGGATGGGTGACAAACCTTAAGGACCCAAAATGAACCTGCCCAAAGAGCTAACCTCATTATGCAAATAACTTACAGAGGGTACTGAACTGCCTCGATCGACTTACATCCTCTGTGGAATGTTCTATTACAGCCTTCTTTTAAGCATATTGTATGTGGTATGTAAGTTTTCCACCTGCTTACTGTTATGTATCATGGGAACCCTGTGTACCCCCAGTCACGTGATTAAACAAGGGTCTTGAAAGCACATGGCGTCCAGTGTCTTGTACATGACATGGTGTCAGAAGTCGGTCGTTTTTCTAGTATAAAATTGTTAGTAGTCTAGTAAATTATCGGGTAAAAAGAAAGATTAAGTGTTAAGGAAGATATGGAGGAAGTAACAGGTTCCGGAGCTCCGAGGATGAACTGGCAAAGTGAAGACTTACCGACCGCTTGGCGTACGTTCAAACAACATGCCGAATTTATGTTTGGTGGACCACTGAACAAGAAGTCTGAAGAAGAAAGATGCAGTTATCTGATGATTTGGGTTGGAGACAAAGGAAGGGACATCTTCAATACCTGGAAACTAACTGACGACGAGAAAAAGAAGCTCGAAACCTTCTACCATAAGTTTGAAGAATACGTAGAGCCAAAGTCCAACGTTGTGTTCGCACGGTACAAATTCAACAAGAGAATTCAAGAACCAAACGAATCGTTTGACCAGTTCCTTACTGGATTAAAGTTACTAGCAAAGCCTTGTCGGTTTAAAGATGAAGAAGAGATGATCAGAGATCGGATAGTGTTTGCATGTAAATCGGATAAAGTCAGAGAAGATCTCATTAAAGAAGCATCGGAGCTGACCCTTACGAAAGCTATCGACATCGCCAGAACCCAGGAATTATCCACGGCCCAACTTAAGTCAATGGCTTCAAGGGCAGAAACGGAAGCAGCTTGCAATGTTATTAAAGCGAAAGAACACAAAAAACAAAACTCCAAAGGTAAACACCAGCCTGAAGGTAAGCCACGTAAAGTGAATCAAAGTCAAAGCTCATCGAGTACTACGAATGCCTGCCAACGTTGCGGCGCACGACATGCCTATGGAAACTGCCCAGCGTTTGGTAAAGAATGCTTAAAGTGTGGAAAAGCTGGCCATTTTGCAAGAATGTGCCGATCAACACAGTTAAACAATGTGAATGCAGTAGAAAGTGACAGTGATAGTGACAGTCGTGAAATCGATGATGATCTATACATAGGTTGTATTGAGGCAATCAACGCTGTCCACAAAGAAAAACCTGATAAAGAATGGTTTGAAACCTTGATTGTTAATGGAAAAGAGTGTAGAGTTCAGCTAGACACAGGAGCAATGTGCAATGTTATGTCCATGAAAACCCTTTCAAGCCTCAACATCCAAGCAAAGTTAAGCAAGTCCTCATCACGACTAAGATCATACACAGGCCACCTAATTTATCCAATGGGAACTCTTCAGTTATCCTGTAAGTACAAAGAAAAACAGTACCAACTAGAATTCCAGATAATAGAAACAGAAGCAGTAACAATACTAGGTGGCAAAGCCTGTAAACAACTTGGACTCATCCAACGAGTATATAACATCTCACAGACCAAGAGTAGCGAAGCTAAAGAGAAGCCAGGACAACCAACTAATGACCTTCCAGAAATCTTATGTGAGTATCCTGACTTATTTCAAGGCCTGGGTTGTCTCCCTGGAGAACATCACATACGCATAGACCCAAGTGTCACTCCAGTTGTACACCCACCCCGAAAGGTACCTCTAGCATTGAAAGAAAAGATCAAGGAAGAACTCGAGAGAATGGAAGCACTTGGAGTAATAGTTAAGCAAACAGAACCTACAGAGTGGGTCAACAGTATGGTCACTGTAGTGAAGAAAGAGAAAGTACGCATCTGCATCGACCCAAAAGACCTAAACAATGCAATCATGAGAGAACACTATCCAATGAAAACTGTTGAAGAAGTAGCAGCGGAAATAACAGATGCCCAGCTGTTTAGCGTGTTAGATGCGACCTCAGGGTTTTGGCAAGTAAAGCTTGATGAATCCAGCTCAAAGTTGTGTACCTTCAATACTCCTTTTGGTAGGTACAGATTTACCAGACTACCATTTGGTATTAAGTCAGCTCCAGAAGTATTTCAGAAAACCATGACTACCATAATGGCTGGAGTTCCCTCTACTGAAGTTGTAGTTGATGACATACTGATATGGGGGCGTAATGAACAAGAGCATGACAAAAACCTTCGACAAGTGCTGGACAAAGCAAGAGAGTCAAACCTCAAACTAGGAATAAAGAAATGCAAAGTCAAGAAAGAAGAAGTTGCGTATGTTGGTCATATTTTCTCAAAAGATGGAATAAAACCAGACCCAGAAAAAGTGCGAGCCGTCGAAAACATGACCCCGCCCACAAATGTTAAAGAACTAAGGACCTTCCTTGGTTTCATTCAGTACTTGGCCAAGTTCATCCCAAACATGGCTGAAGTCAGTGCACCTCTCAGAAGATTATTGGAAAAGGATGTCTCCTGGCACTGGGACAGTGAGCAAGTGGAAAGCTTTGCTGAACTCAAGAAATTAGCAGCCAAGGCTCCAGTTCTTGGATACTATAATCCAGGTAAGCCTGTAACCCTATCTGTAGATGCTAGTTCAAAGGGGTTGGGTGCAGTGCTTATCCAGGATGAAAAACCCATAGCCTATGCATCAAGGGCATTAACAGCCACACAGCAGAAATATGCACAGATAGAGAAAGAGACACTAGCGATATTGTATGGGCTTCAGAAGTTCCATCAATATATATATGGCAGACACGTCACTGTGGAATCAGACCACAAGCCGCTAGAGTATATTCTGAACAAGCCAATACACTTAGCACCTCCAAGAATTCAACGTATGATGATGTCACTCCTAAGATATGACTTCACAGTAGTTTATAAGCCAGGCAGCCAAATGTTTATTAGTGATGCATTGAGTAGATCATATCTTCCAGAATCCAGTGAACCACTTGAAGAGGACTATGATATCAATGAAATACAGATGAGTGAGTACCTTCCCATAAGTGCAGACATGTACCAGAAATTCCAAAAAGCAACAGCTGATGATCCTGTAATGATCAAACTACAGGATGCAGTTCTAGATGGATGGCCATCCACAAAATCAGAGCTTGCAGTTGATATCAGAGAATACTGGAACTACAGGTATGAGATTTCATGTGTTAATGGCCTGTTATTCAAAGGACATAAGCTAATTGTCCCTTACAAGCTCAGAAATGAAATGCTAGAGAAGATACATGAATCACATCTGGGAGTAGTGAAATGTAAACAAAGAGCAAGAGATGTACTATTCTGGCCAGGAATGTCAAGCCAGATAGAAGACAAAGTGTCAAGCTGTCCAAAGTGTAGTCAGTACCAAAGAAACAATGGTAAGGAACCCATGGTGTGCACACCACTACCAGAAAGACCTTGGTCTAAGATTGGCGCAGACCTTTTTGAATTCAACAATGCCACTTATCTACTGACTGTTGACTATTACTCAAAGTGGCCTGAAATTGCAAAGTTGAATGGACTTACCAGTAGTCAAGTTATCACCCACCTGAAGAGTCAAATATCACGCTATGGGATTCCAGATCAACTAATTACCGACAATGGACCCCAGTTTGCTAGTGCAGAGTTCAGGAATTTTGCAAAGCAATATGGATTTGTACATACCACTTCAAGTCCACTCTATCCACAATCAAATGGTGAAGCGGAGAGGTATGTACAGACAGTGAAAAACATTTTAAAGAAAGCAGAAGATCCATATCTGGCCATCTTGGACTATAGGAACACTCCATTGGAACAAGTGAACAAATCTCCAGCACAACTACTTATGGGACGACGTCTCAAGACAACTCTACCAACTTCATCAGCTCTACTCAAGACTGCAGACTCTGAGTTAATCACTACAAAGTTACAAGTTAGACAAGCATCTCAAGCAAACTACTATAACAAGCACTCTAGTAGAGAGCTGCCAACTTTACATACAGGTGAACCAGTACGTGTACAGCAAGGAAAGAAGTGGATACCAGCTAAAGTCTTTAAACAACACAGTGCACCCCGCTCATATGTAGTACAAACTGACAGTGGAAAACTGTATAGAAGAAACAGAAGAGACATCCATCGTGACAAAGTCAAGTCAACTGAGGTACAGTTACCAACTACACCCTTAGCACCACCACCTCACACAGGAACTCCAAAACCACCAGAACAGTGGGCCTCGGGTGAGGGACAGAAAGAGAGTACAAACCAAAGTACCTTACTCTCAAGCCCAAAAACAGCAAATGCAGCCAAAGATCAGCTACCATCTACAACAGCAGCTGCCATCAAAGCCCAGGTACCATCTACAGCAGGAGCCGCAGCCAAAGATCAGCTACCCTCTACAGCAGCAACCACAGTCAAAGATCAACTACCACCTACAGCAGCAGCCAAAGACCATACACCATCTCCTCTGAAGACGAGATCTGGAAGAGTGATCAAAACACCACAAAGATTTAAAGATTAAGAACATTGAACATTTATGCATACTATTGTTGATTTGATGAACATTTAGTGAACTTTTGTGCATGTTACAGTTACCTTATTCTTAGTTTAACACTTTGTAAAACAATGTAAAGAAAGGGGGATGTTATGTATCATGGGAACCCTGTGTACCCCCAGTCACGTGATTAAACAAGGGTCTTGAAAGCACATGGCGTCCAGTGTCTTGTACATGACACTTACCTGAATAGCAGCAAGAAGAAGACCACATGAAATACAAACACTCATCTCATTATAGTAGTGCACTTTCTTTTGACCATCTGGAGTATAACCATGGGTTTGTTTGAAGATCAAAATCAAGTATGGAGCTGCTGTTAGGTAAGGCTTACTCCACGTGGTCCTCATGCGTTTAAGGTCATTAACCCATTTTTCTCCCATCCTCTTTGAGTAGTTCAACTGCTCCTCTTCTTCTACAATGTTACGAATCTCTGCCTTTAGATCCTGATTTGACACGGCTACATAGGTCCAAGGTTCTGTATGGGCACCACTTGGGGAAGTTCCTTAAGATCAAAATAAAACATATTAGAATAGGCAATATGCACTAACAGGTCACGTGACCCTATCTCTCCTAAATCAAACAGCACCATCAAAATGAACTCCAAAAAATGAAAGAGCACCTCGATATTAGTAAAAGTGCAAAGTTTCAGTTTATAAGATGAATAAGAGAAAAAATGACAGTAAATTTAAGATTAGATATTTTATTAAGATTCGTTCGGAAAAGCGCGTTGGATGGCACGAGCTTGCCATCCAATGCATTTTTCCAAATGAATCTTAAGAAAATATCCCATTTTAAATTTACTGTCATTTCACCTGTATTACATCTTAAGTTATAAGCTGAACATTTGCACTTTTACTAATATCGGATGCTCTTTCTATTTCTGGTGTTTATTTTGATGATGATGCTTGATTTAGGAGAGCTAGGGTCACGTGATCAGTTAGTGCATATGGCCTATAAGCAAGAGTATCCTGGGGGTGGGGGACTCATATATATAGGATGCTCATTGAAATTTCAAAAATGGCCCCTAAAAGGTACCCAAATCCTATCCAGGTGGGTGTAGTATTTATCCCTAAAGCTACCAACTCAAAAAACAAAATAATGAGATGTTTTAGTTTTAATAGTATTAAAGACAGAATCTTCAAACACTTTATACTAGGAAAGTTTATGAGGCTTAGGGCAACTTATTTACTATTCTCTGGTAGTCCAATAAAATTTGAGACACCATAAAAGTACCAGATCACTGATTTGACCCCTACAAGGTTCAACTACCATCCCGCCCAAAATATAAGGTATATTCCCCCAGTGTGTACTCTGCCTTACATAGCCTGAAAATATAGCTACAGCTTTTGACAATAACTCTTAACCAGTTCACTGTTTAAGTACCACATTACCACCCATGCAATGTTGGTAGACAAACTGCAGCAATGTCTTTTGTAAACTACCTAACAAAGAAGGGTATTCAAAATAATTTTGTCTAAAGCTGTAGCACAGGGAGCCCAGCTTGGTAACTTTATGACTGTTATCGTTGAAGTGTGACGTACCATGTGAAGGTCACAGTCTCTATTCGAAACTAGCATTCACACGAATGTCAATCAAATTACTCAACCAATACAAATAGTGGTTCTCAAAAATACCTTGAATTTTTGAGGAAAGTTTAGATAAATATAAACTTTAAATGCATAATTAACTTTTATTGTAAATTTGAGGCATTTTTTCTTGGGAATCACAATTTGTATCAGTTGAGTGATTTGATTGACGTCTGTCTGAATGCAAGTTTCCAAACAGGACTTCGAGCTTCACAAGTCACACTTCAACGATAACAGTAGTAATGCAAACAAAAGGATCACATAGCAGACAATAATCTGTTAATGCCATTACAACATTACAATACACTCATGAGTTTGGGTTTTGGTCGAGAGTCGAGAGTCGAGAGTACCAGGTCGAGAGTCGAGAGTAAAAGTCGAGAGTCAAGACTACCATGTCGAGAGTCCAGAAAACTATAGAATGAGTGGAAACGTATTATAAGCCGGCCAGTTTATAGCAAAATTCGAAACGCCACAAAACATATCACGCTAGAAACTTGCGTGACATATGGTACTAGTTTACGGTTTCGTTCAGGTTCAATATCTAGCCGCTAAACTAGCCTAATTGACATTTAGTGAGTGCTGCCTAATATTGTTTTTCCTTATACAATAAACCGATTGCTCAAGGTTGTTCGCTTCAGAAATCGAAGCACGAAATAAAATGCATGATTACTACAGAATATGCAAAAAATATTTCCAAAGAACTGGAATGTATTTTGTTTTCAAATACCTCATTTTACATGCGACTACCATTAGCTTTTACAAACTATTACATGACGCCGGATTGCTGTCATCTTGTCTTTCACGCCGTTGTATGCCCTTTGCCCCGCTCTATTTGAAACTAAATCTTGATAAACATTAGATCTGTCGTGAAGATGCGAAAAGCACGAGGCGATGCAAGGCAATTTAAAGGCACCAGATGAACTATTTAAGCTACTATTTACCGTAATTATTACTTCGAAAGATAGTATAAGAAATTGTAATATAATGAATTGAATATAATAACAAATGGCAGTGTTTTCAAAGCAAATCAGTTGACACTCAACGATGAGAAGACGCATAAGGTTTTATAGTGTAGGCTTGCAAAGCATGGTGGTAAGAAGTAATTTTGCATTGTGGGATAGCAAGAACAAAGAAATCTATTGTTTTTTGCGACACTCGCTAAGCATTGTGGTCGTATCCAAATCTCGATTTTAGCTAGCTACTGAAATAGGATCGCTGCCTTGCTGCGCTCGCTCAGGCTCGCTCCGCTGCGGCAGCAATAAACAAAGCTCGCGCCAAGTTGTCTAGAAGCAAGCTTTTGCTTTGCGATAAGAGAAGTAAGCTGTCATTCATTTTCCATTTCTGAATAAATCTTAGATGTTTGCAGTTAAGAACTCAGTTACAATACGTTTGTTCTCGTATTTTCTTGTATAAAATGTTCCAACTTTTGTAGGCGGTGACGAAAACCCGAGACGAAAATGGACCGAACACAGCGAACACACGCTGAGATAGAAAGGGGACAGTTTTCTCCTTTTAAAAAAGCTGTTCCCTTACAATGTCTGTTGTTCATCATGCATTATCAAACGGCTCCTGGGGTGGTGTAATCATAACATTTTTTCTCAAATATTGACTGTGGTATAGGGGTCGATATGGGTTTCATAAAGGACTGGCCAGAATTGAGCAAAAAGTTAGATTGAAGGCTAGAGGTTACGTTACCAACCTCAGCAATGGAAAATGAAATTTTCCTTTTGAATTTTTTCATGACCCGCTAGATATTGAACCTGAACGGAACCGTAAACTAGTACCATATGCCACGCAAGTTTCGCAATCGAATTCTGCATGGTCTATAGCTTTGCATAATTAATGGCGACAAAAATCACTGCAACATTGCATCGCGAAAAAAAAAAAAAAAAAAAGTAAAGAAAAGAAAAGAAAATTACGCAAAGTTCGGTTTAATAATTGATTGTGGTCATTTTCTGTGTAGTTCAAAGTGTATCAATTTCGGCTGGTAAGTGATGACAAATGATAAACGTATATATGTACGTGCATGATATGTTTTGTGGCGTTTCGAATTTTGCGAAAAACTGGCCGGCTTATAATACGTTTCCACTCATTCTATAGTTTTCTGGACTCTCGACATGGTAGTCTTGACTCTCGACTTTTACTCTCGACTCTCGACCTGGTACTCTCGACTCTCGACCTGGTACTCTCGACTCTCGACCAAAACCCAAACTCTACACTCATATTCCAGACAATCTGTCTGGTCCATAAAATTCTGATTAATTTTGTCACACTTTGTCACACAATACGATGATACTCGTCACGCAACGGGTGTCCACGTGTAAATAATAATAATAATAATAATACAATTTATAAAGCGCTTATCCAGTGCTGCTCTAAGCGCTCTGAAAATAATATATAAAAGACAGAAGTTACAAATTAAAGGCTATTTTAAATAAGTGAGTTTTTAAAGATGTTTTAAACGAAGACAAGCTATCACTGTTCCTGATTGACGATGGAAGAGCATTCCAGAGCTCAGGTGCAGATACGGAGAAAGAACGATAGCCATAAGATTTTAGTTGATACTTTTTATGTTCAAGAAGAAGAGAAGAATTAGAAGAACGTAGACGTCTTGGTGGATGATAACGAGAAATCATTTCAGAAATGTATGATGGAGCCAAGTCGTAGAGTGATTTATATGTGATAAGAAGGTGATCTTGAATTTGATACGGTCGGCAACAGGAAGCCAGTGTAATTTGATTAGAACAGGAGAAATGTGATCATATTTGTGAGTGTACGTAATGAGGCGAGCTGCAGCATTTTGTACTGATTGAAGTTTAGAGATGAGATGACTGGGAAGACCATATAGAAGACAATTATACTGATCAATCTTGGATGTGACAAAAGCATGGATAAGTGTTTCAGCAGTTTTGGCAGACAGGTACTTTCTAATTTTAGCAATGTTCCGAAGATGGTAGAACGCAGACTTGCAAACAGAATTGACATGTGGAACCATCGACAAAGTAGAGTCAAAGATGACACCAATGTTCCTAGCTGATTCAGAGGGTTTTATTTGATCATTACCAAAATTCAAAGTAGGAAGAGATTTTTGAGGATTATGCTTGGAAAATAGCAAAAGGAATTCAGTTTTATCTTTGTTCAGTTTTAGTTTATTTATCGTCATCCATTGATCAATATCAGATAAGCAGTTCTCAATCATAGCCATTGTTTGGTCCATAGCAGCATCGTCATTACATGTAAAGGGTATGTAGAGTGAGTTTGACTATTCGTCGCGGGTCGCGGGTCGCGTGTTCGATGTCGCGGGTGCGGGTGGGATTGAAAAAACTAAAAAAAGGGAAAAAATCGAAGTACAAAAAAACAACAACAACAACAACAACAAAAACAGGATTCACGAAATTTAATATTTCCAAGTCATTCTGCACTGTAGTAACGCGATCAGCCGTCAGACAAATAACAATGCTTCCTGCGGTCTGCAGCATCTAGGAAAACTGTTGTCAATCTGTCAATATTCATTTTGATGGCTTCTTCTTGTGTTTGATGTTTATGTGATGACTCCGTGTTCAATTGACCCTACAGTATCTCTATGCCGTGACAACTTAAAAACTGACCTAGACATTTGCTCGTGTGTCGAATAAACCCGGATTCATTCTTGTTATTCATTTTTAGCAAACATATCTTAATTCCATAGGTTTGTGACGGTCTGTGATCGGCACAACTAAAAATGCTTTGATATGTGTAATAAACAAAACTGTCATCAAAATTGTGAAACATTTGTTACGCTTTAGTACCCTGGGCTCCAGGGATTTATTACTCGCTTTCCTCAGAGAGTTGCCGGCGCGAGAAGCGAAAATAAACGTTTCTCGTCGTGTGACTGTCCTATCAAGTAAATAAACGTCGGAACGTGACGATAAACCCCTGGAACCCAGGGTAACGCTTTAGATACTGTGCATGACAAAGTCAAATCAGCTACATTGTTAGATGTACTGACATAACTGGTGCCCGAGGGACTGAGATATACTGAACCTTCAGGCATTTGAGCGATAAACGCATAGAGAAAACATTCAAGTACTGTAGGGTCAAACAACACGGAGTCATCACATAAACATCAAACACAAGAAGAAGCCCTCAAAATGAATATTGACAGATTGACAACAGTTTTCCTAGATGCTGCAGACCGCAGGAAGCATTGTTATTTGTCTGACGGCTGAATAAGTAAGCGGATCGCGTTACTACAGTGCAGAATGACTTGGAAATATTAAATTTCGTGAATCCTGTTTTTGTTGTTGTTGTTGTTGTGTTTTTGTTTTTTTTTGTACTTCGATTTTTTCCCTTTTTTTAGTTTTTTGTCTTTTTTTTTTTTTTTTTTTTTTAATTTCGCACCCGCGACAATCCTACCCGCACCCGCGACCAACCACCCGCACCCGCGACATCGAACACGCGACCCGCGACCCGCGACAATTCACCTTTTCTGTGCTAGGTTTCACGTGGAATGTCACGTGATCCAGGATGTAAACATCACACAAAAGTTCGGACATTCTTACACGCGATGCAGGTCAAATTTTTGAGTCTCACGCGAAAGTTTGCTTCTCACGAAAGTCTCGTTATTCAACAAGTCTTTCTCTAAAAGCTCAACGTTATTGAATTCTGTTAAAATATCAGGGAAACGAGCACAAAGAGCGATTTCAGCGCCATGAGCGTAGCAGAGCTGAAGAAATATCTACAAGAAGGTGGTGCTTCGTCAGTGGGTATCTGAAGTCTTCGCTGGTCGAAATTGCTTCTGCAGTGGAAAGAATGCTCTTACCTGTCGATTCGAAAAGGACAAAACAATGGACGGCGGTGTTTTAATGATTCATGATACGCAAATTCCGAACCCATTCTCTCTCAAGACCGTGAACAACTTCAACTCGTCACTTCCATTTGGTTTGTATGATATCTTCAACTACGCCGGTACCTAATTTACCATTCCACTGAATATGACAAACAGGGTCTTGCTGCGTATAAATCCTTTGAAGACCATCGGCTCTTCAACGATGGTTATGTTGAATTGCCGGGATTCATTTGCTCCATTACCTGAATGAAGTTGAAGTTTCACATGCCGGCCGGAGCACATTGCTTTGTAAAAGTTCTCTTACTTTCATCCTCAAAATCCCCTGGTCGCAACTAGAATACATGTCATTAGTACTGGGTAAATTTACTCCATAAAGCTTTATGAATATTAAATGGAAAAATTGCTGGTTTGTAAACAGCATCTCGTGAGGTCTCTTAGGTACTACTTGACATCAGGTTTGCTCCTATCGTTTTCTGCACGAACATCCACATCAATATTTTCGGAATTTGCATATCATGAATCATTAAAACACCGCCGTCCGTCGTTTTGTCCTTTTCGAAGTGGGTATCGACAGGTAAGATCATTCTTTCCACTGCAGAAGCAATTTTGACCAGCGAAGACTTCATATACCCACTGAAGGAAACACCACCTTCTCAGTTGTAGATATTTCTTCAGCTCTGCTACACTTATGGCGCTCAAATCGCTCTTTGTGCTCGTTTTCCATGGCATTTTAACAGAATTCAATAACGTTGAGCTTTTAGAGAAGGATTTGTTGAATAACAAGACTTGCTGGGAAAAAAATTTGGAGTTCGTACAATGACTTTGACCTGCATCGCGTGTAAGAATGTCCGAACTTCTGTGTGATGTTTACATCCTGGATCACGTGATATTCCACGTGAAACCTAGCACCGAAAAGGTGATTTACGTAGAATATCAGCCACAGGAGAGGTGTACAGAAGATACAGCATAGGTCCAAGAACAGATCCCTGGGGAACACCACAATCCAATTTAGCAGAATCAGACGAACCACCATCCAAGGCAACATACTGTGAACGGTCAGAAAGATAAGACTCAAACCACTGGAGCGCATTACCACGTATACCAAATTTAGATTTAAGTCGATTCAACAAGATACCATGATCAACAGTGTCAAAGGCAGCTGACAGATCAAGGAGTAGAAGTACAACACAATTTCGATTATCTATTGCATGAAGGATATCATTTTGAACACGTACAAGAGCAGTTTCACAGCTGTGGAGACATTTGTAGGCAGATTGAAAGGGTTCATGGAGATCATTTATTGACAGGTAGGTGTTAAGTTGTACAGCAACAATCTTTTCGATCATCTTGGAAACAGCTTTCAGATTTGAAATGGGACGATAATTAGCAAGGACTTCGTGATTAAGGGATGATTTCTTGAGAAGCGGTTTCAAAACAGCAACCTTTAAGGTGGCTGGACCCTATTTCGCCAGTGCGCGTGTAGTCGAATTGAATCGGCTATTAATTGCGTTGCAGAATTAAGTTGACCAAACTTTTTACACACACCTACTACAAATGGACCAAATTTTATAATGATGCTAGTTTGGTTGAAATCGGAGCTTTTTTAACATCGAAATTGTTATACACTTGATTTGAAATTTTGGCAATTTTCTCAAAATCCTGACCTCGACGAGCAAAACGATTTATGGGACTTTGTAAATCAAATGTTTGTCTATACATGTGAGAGCGTTTCAAGAAATTCTATTAAACCGATTTTGAGTAAAAACGGAGCAATTATTTTACTTTGAAGAAATTTAAAACCGCGGGTGCTCTGCTAAAGTAATTTTATAACCATAATTTCCCAAAGAAAACTAGCAATATTTTTAGTTCCAAATAATACCAAGGCATGGTTCTTTATTTTGTGAATATGTCATCGTTTTTGCAGTTTTTGATTGCCGTTGAGACGACTGTACGTAAAGCACTAAATTGCCGCGTTTAACTCGGAATTTCGACATCCACGTTAATAATACTGGTTCTTGAAAACTAGTAGATGAATTTTTTTTTATTTCTCGATATTGAATATTCAATCCTTTACCAGTAAGGCGTGTAAATTACAAAGGCATTGAAGTTTTTTAAGACCATTAAATAATTTTTTAAACATTGCCATATGTGCATCTCTATTCTCCGAGTTGTTGCCGGTGTTTGATTATGCATTCCTGCATGCGTGTCGCTTTGGCGCCTCGTGCAAAAAATGCAAATATACATGGAAAGTCACGCCAGTGATATCCAGAGTAACGCTGTACGTAGCAGTTCCTTACTACAGTTTCTAGAACTATGGTATTTCCTTGTACAAAAAGAAAACGGAGAAGTGAAATATTGCTGGAAAACACATTAAAGGCTAAAAAGGCGAAGAAAAGTAGTTCACCAGTCCAGGTAACTTGGAAGACTTCCATGTATTTGCATTTTTTGCACGAGGTGCCACAGCGACACGCATGCAGGCATGCATAATCAAACACCGGCAACAACTCGGAGAATAGAGATGCACATATGGCAATGTTTAAAAAATTATTTAATGGTCTTAAAAAACTTCAATGCCTTTGTAATTTACACACCTTACTGGTAAAGGATTGAATATTCAATATCGAGAAATAAAAAAAATTCATCTACTAGTTTTCAAGAACCAGTATTATTAACGTGGATGTCGAAATTCCGAGATAAACGCAGGAATTTAGTGCTTTACGTACAGTCGTCTCAACGGCAATCAAAAACTGCAAAAACGATGACATATTCACAAAATAAAGAACCATGCCTTGGTATTATTTGGAACTAAAAATATTGCTAGTTTTCTTTGGAAAATTATTGTTATAAAATTACTTTAGTAGAGCACCCGCGGTTTTAAATTTCTTCAAAGTAAAATAATTGCTCCGTTTTTACTCAAAATCGGCTTAATAGAATTTCTTGAAACGCTCTCACATTATAGACAAACATTTGATTTACAAAGTCTCATAAATCGTTTTGCTCGTCGAGGTCAGGATTTTGAGAAAATTGGCAAAATTTCAAATCAAGTGTATAACAATTTTGATGTTAAAAAAGCTCCGATTTCAACCAAACTAGCATCATTATAAAATTTGGTCCATTTGTAGTAGGTGTGCGTAAAAAGTTTGGTCAACTTAATTCTGCAACGCAATTAATAGCCGCTTCAATTCGACTACCCGCGCACTGGCGAAATAGGGTCCAGCCACCTTAAAGAATGAGGAACATAGCCATTTTCAAGCGATAAGTTAACAATATTGCAGATGACAGGTAGCAGGGTGCCATAATGATCAATTAAAAGACATGAAGGAATAGGATCTAAACAGCAGGATTTCGATGACAGCTTCTTAGAGATTAGTAACAATTCATCACAGGTAGTTGGATTGAACGATTCTAAACAACAGCTAAGCCTTGTGGGATGATCCAGTGCAGAAAAACGATTTGGTTCGGGGACAAAAGAAGGTAGATGGTCGCGTATATTTATTATCTTGTTTTTGAAAAAGTGTATAAAGTTGTCGGCAAGAACTTTAGGTGATGGAGATGACGGTAATTGTTTTTCAGGTGACCTGTGTAGAAGACGATCAATTGCACGAAAAAGGGCATTACTATCAGAACCAGCATCAGAGATTAATTTAGAATAGTAGTTCATTTTAGCTTCAAAAATCATATTTTTAACTACATTGCATTGCGTAACATATATTTGCCAATCAATCGTGAGACGGGAACGACGCCAACGTCTTTCAAGATTGTGACGTTTGGTTTTATTATCTCTGATATCATCAGTATACCAAGGCGCTCTAGGACGTTGAGATATCAGTTTTGATCGTAAAGGAGCATGTCTGTCAAGAAGTAAAGATGACTTCTGTTGCGAAATCACTTCTAAAAATTTCGTAAGTTATTTTTTCAAAGTTTTAAAAATACGCATATATTTAGTAAAGAAGACAAAACAGTTTAATGATCAAAGGTACTCCAAGACCACATACATATCTTTATATGGACAGACCAGTCGACCCTTCGGAATAGATCAAATTTCGTTTGACTGGAAAAAAACAGCAGTCATAGCACGGTATGGTCTCTTCGCAGCCGTTTTTGGGGGTTACGGCAGATTTTTTCGATAGCCTCCTTTGCAGACGTTTTTGAGAATGGGACTGAGACAAAAAGCGACTGCAAAAGAGACTAATTTTTCGAAATAAATGTTCTTATAGAAATTACGTAATATCAGAAACACATAAGGGGTTGAAACGTGTAACAACAGTACAACTTTGGAACTCTCTTCCGTCTTATATAAGGACTACAACTTCTCTGGCATTGTTCAAGTCTTCACTGAAAACTCATCTTTTCAAATTAGCTTATAATTTGAAATGACTTTTTTTTTTTTTTTCCCCTCTTTCCCATGCGCCTAGAGCATATTTGTATAGGCGCAATATAAATGCATTATATTATTATTATTATTATTATTATTACATTTCTTTGGTTCCATGCTCCGGAATATTCAAATAATGAGCAAAACAAGCGTTTTATGACCATATTTGGTAATGATATGACCTTCAAAAAATGGCGGAACAATTTCCCATCCACATGTTGCTCACTTTCCAGCAGCTTATAGTGATCAAATCATGTTCAAAACGAAACAGAATTTTATTTCAAGGTTACTGACTAAATTGTGAAGACTCGGAGGCCAAGCCAGGGCAATTTTCTGGTAAGGAACGCTTGAATCGTAGCCTCGAATATGAAGTAATTTTACAGAGATTTTATACTTGTAAACAGACAGTCATTATTTAAAAAAATTCAAATAAATAGAAGCGCTTAGGTAGACACTAAATACGTTGTTTATTTGTTTGTTCTGAATGTGTTTAAAGTAGCTGAAAGAGCGATAAAATGCTTTGTAAATCCACTTACTGTTTGCCTTGAGAACTCAACATTTGGAGCTGATCGTAAACTTTCTTTTCAGAGTACGAAGTTGCACTTTAGGATGTCCAAAGTCATCAAAAATGCAAAATATACTTTAATAATGACCGAAAAATTACAAATAAAAGCTACAAAATATATTTTTGGCCAAGTTTTCATTTTCCAAATATGGTCAAAAAGCGCCTTTGCCTCATTTGCATAATTTGAATATTCCGGAGCATGGAACCCGTGTTACACGTTTCAACTCCCTTATGTGTTTCTGGTAATATAAGTTTCCCACTCATACGAAATCTACTCTATAATCAAACGAATCTTGCACGCATGAGAGAGTAAAGAAGTTTCTCTGTCTTTAAATGCATCAAAGCGAAACCAATATTTGTACCTGCAGTTCGAATGATGTCTTCAATGACTTCCAAAGGAATGGCATCAGATGAAATGTTCCTGACTGTTCGACGCTTATTCATCTGCTGGTAAAACTCCTTTGCTTTCTTCTTCATCTCTTCCTCGGTCGGAATCTCATCGAGGTATGGATAAGGAATCATCGCAGCTTCAGAATCACCAGTAATGTGAACACCAAGGGGGTCATTTTGAGCTTGAATTATGGTTTCGTCTGAGTCTTGAAGCGGATCGACGTCTACTGTATAATTAGGTTTCCTGGGCTTTGAGAAAGACCTGAAAAGTTCCGTTATGATTATTGCTACAAGGGCTACAGCTAAGTAAGGCCAATAAGCGGCTAAGAGAGGGGCTGAAAACTCCATGATGCTTGTCAGTTCGAACAACCGAGGTAGAAGTCAAAAGTCAACAGTACTGGAGTGTATTCTTGGTTTGCACGTGACGTCACACATTTGTCTCGAATTTACTGTCCGCCATGTTGGTGTACAAGCAGCTATAAATTTGCATATGTCAGATTACACACGTGTGTCTGTGTTTTGGTTCGCGATTTTACATGTCCGGTGATTTAACTGACGATTCCTCCACAAATAACTTTCCAGCAAAGGAAAACTTTAAAGAAGAACCTTCTATCAAGTTGTCTGAGTATGCAGAGCGACTCCAAGGTCACATAAAACGCAGATATTTAGAGAAAATAGCGGCGATTGGAGTCGACCCTGCGTTGTTTAGTATGTGCGAAACTAGATCCGGAATGTCTTCCACCGATCGAAGCAGTAGATATCTTTACATATCTTGTTTTGTCAACCAGCTATTACACGCTACAACAGTTCAAAGCTTTCAAGAGCCTAGAGGCTTACAATCAGATGATATCTGGCTTCATAACATGTATTCAAGGGAAAATTATTGCCGATAAGCATTTGATAACCGGAAAGGTGCGACATTCTCAGCGTATGAATGAACCTCTTATTCCAGTATGGATCATCACAACTATAAAAGAAGGAACAATAATATCGGCACACTGCATCGGTTGTAAGGCTGGACTTGCAGAAACATGTTCCCATGTAGCTAGTGTTCTTTTTTATGTGGAATCGTGGACACGAATTGTTGGCAAATTAGCATGCACTCAAGTAAAATGTACGTGGCTTAATTCTGCCAACAAACGTGAGTGAAGTTACTTACTCTCCAGTTAAGGACATAAACTTCAAATCAGCAAAAGGTTTAAAAAGTGAACTAGATGAAAGAATTGAAAGTAAAGCGTGCATTTCAACAAATTCGTGTGCGAATTACAATGTTAATCATATCCATTTTGAAATCACTCACAAATTCTGCAATCTGATTGGTTAAAAAGTGTGCGATTTAAGCATTAATCGCACTATTTTGAATCATTAATAGCATCATTTTGTCTGCCAATCACATAGCAGATTTCAAGAAAATCAACCAATCAAATAACAGGATTTGAAGCTAAATTTTTGGGTAAGGGAAGAAAAGCAAAAAAACATGGCAGACATTTTTTCCCTTTTTCAAACAAGAAATGAGTCATTTTGGAACTGCAGCCTGATAAAAGAGTTTGAATCTTTATTGTGATTTCAAAATGAATATGATTAATAGGTAATAGAACTTCGTGTCGTGCAATTTTGGGCTGAAATCACACTCGTGATTAACAAATTGCACTCCCGCTACGCGGTCGTGCAATTTTGTAATCACTCTTGTGATTTCAGCCCAAATTGCACTCCACTCAGTTCTATTACCATTATTAACATCCCGACAGCTTCATCATCAGTTGGTGCCCCGACCAATGAAGAAATGAAAAATTTATTTTCAAAGCTAAATGACACTAAAGTAAAGCCAGCTATTCTGAGTTTAATTCCTCCGTATTCGGATCAATTTGTTCTTAAAAGTCGTCGCATTACTACAATAACAGGCCTCTAATATGATCCAGCAAACCTCAAGCTGAATTATCCAGAACTGTTAAAGAAGTGTCTAGAAGTTGATTTATCTTATTCTGACGATGACTTAAAATTGATAGAGCAAGACACAAGAGAGCAAGCTAAGGGCCGAGCTGCGTTTTTTAGGCACTGGGCAGGCCGTATTGGAGCATCAGTCAGTCATTCAGTTGCACATACAAATCCAGCCCAACCATCTCAATCTCTTATTAAGACGATTTGTTATCCACAGTTATTCAAAGTAAACTCCAAAGCGGTACTTCATGGTTGTAAATATGAAGATAAAGCAATCAATGCATACAATAATATGATGTCAACAAGTCATAAAGATTTCAGTACTACCAAGTGTGGGATGTTTATTGACAAACAAAACCCCTGGTTGCATGCCACTCCTGATTTTGTGTGTACATGTTCTTGTTGTGGTAATGGGTGTGGAGAGGTTAAATGCCCATACACTATTGAAAACAATGATTTTGATAGCTATGTCCAAAAAAAAGCTCTTGTCTGGAGAAAGTTGATGGCAAGGTTCGCCTCAAGAGAACCCATAGTTATTACTATCAAGTTCAGCAACAGCTTCGCATAACTGGACTGAAATACTGTGACTTTGTTGTTTTTGCTACAGATAACAACAAACCAATGTTTTTTTTGGAAAGAATTTTACCTGATCAACTTCACTGGGAGGCTGTAGTTCCCAAGATAACAAAGGTTTGGAGAACATGTGTTCTACCTGAAATCATGGGAAGGTGGTTACACACGAAAACAGCACCTTACTACTCTTGATCCTGCAAAGAGTTCGAAGGGGGTTTGTTATTGTAACAGACATACCCAAGAGCACACAGTCCATTGCAGCAATCCAAAATGCCAAATTGTGGAGTTTCATTATTCATGTCTACAGATGTCTGCCCCTATTCCAAATGTCTGGTATTGCCCTACCTGCCGTGTCTTAACAGAATTTCAGAAAACAAAAAAAGGGTCTAAAGCACGAAATGCCTCACATGATATCAAGCTAATTAAATGCTGAAGTCATGGGTTTATCCAGTATATGTGTCTGTGGTGCAAAACCCAAGAGTGCAAATGAGAAGTTACTGAAATGCCACAGCTCAGAATGCAAAAGTGGAAAATTTTTCCATTTATATCCTGTTTGGATTACAAGAGAATGCCAAACAACAGTAAAACAACATGGATGTGCAGTCATTGTAAAGTAAACAACACAAAGCCCATCACACCACTTCCTCCATCCATTTCCATTGCTTCAAATACAGCTCCACCTGCTTCTCAGCCAACTGTATCAAGCTCTACATCAGCTAAAGAATCAACACTAAGCCACATCCCTTCTAACCAATCTACCACTTGTACTTCTTCTATAAATGCAACTAAAGCAACTACAGCATGTAAAAATAACAGTGATAGAGATGAAAGTGATGAAAGTGATGATGACATAGAAATTATCAAAGTAGCTAAAGGGGCTACTAACAAACATGCAAGCCTTGGTGATCTAAATGAAATTCATTATAGCATTGTTGCATCTCCATCTGGGTGGCTAGACTGTACAATAATTCAAGTCATGCCCATATATGTTTAAAGAAAATTAACCCTTTAATAGAAGGTTTCCAAAGAACGACCCTTGGTCCTTGCAAGAACTTTGATGTAATGGCTGGAGAATTTGTACAAATTTTGAACACTGGGCATTCACATTGGGTGTGTGTTAGTTCTATAGGCTGCCAACCTGGTATGGTAAATCTATATGACAGCCTCTTCAATGATGTTATAGAGAATGAAGTTGAACAACAAGTTAAAGATCTAATGGCTGACAAATACATTGGAATTACCTGTGTACCCGTTCAACAACAAAATAATGGGAGTGACTGCGGTGTTTTTGCAATTGCTTTTGCTACATGTCTTTGTTATGGCCAAGACCCAAGAGAATCTACTTTTGACATTTCAAGAATGCGCCAGCACTTACTCCAGTGCCTGAAAAATGACATGATAACACTTTTTCCAACATTGTAAAACTCAAAAAGTAAGTCATTTCAATGAACCTAGGATCAGTAAGAAGCTATTTATGTTTCACTAGATGTAAAGCAACAGAAGAAAACTTTAGCATCTAATGATAGTTGCTTAGTTACTAAGTGCTAATAGCAAATGAAATTGAACCATGAAATAAAATCTAAATACTAACAAAGTGATTTTGTTTGACCCATGAAAGAAAAAGAACAAGAGAAACCAGTGTATGTTGACACTAGTAAGTACTGCAGTAACTATTTGCCTTACTTTCATGGGTGAAATAAAATGTCTATTTCTAGTAGATATTAGTAACCAATTGTTGCTATTATAGTCAGATTAATGCACGAGTTCTCAAATTGCATTTCAAAAATAGAAAAATATAATTGTGGTTGAGTAATAGCAACTATAGTCACTTCTAAATTATTCTTTGTCATTGCTCCATATTGCTCAGGATAGAAATGACTGATATTTATATTACATTTTGTGATATTCAATAATGTAGTCAATTTGTTTTGCAAAATACCAATTTATTAATAATGTTAATGTTACAAGAACTAAAACTTGCTAAAGGTTTTGAATTGTCTTTGGAGGACAATATTATTTAGGTAAATTACTGAATACCTTCTTGGACTACAATAGAGTGATTTTCCTTCGACCGTGAAAGAAAAATGACTATATAGTTTGTGCTAGTTGATAAAGAACAAAAGAAAACAATAGGTTTAGAGTCTACTACTAACTATTAGTTTGCCTATTCTTTCATGGTCGAAGGAAAATCACTCTAGAATATATCTAGGAATAACAACATTGATGACAACATGTTTCTGTCACTATCTGAGGCAGTGTTCAAATTTGTAACACCCAAAATTGTTGTGACAAAATTGTAAAAACAAGTTATTTAATAATATTAATAAATAAATAAATAAATGTAGCCAAAATGATGTTTAATAACTGTGTTTCAATAAAAGACTGTTGTTTAGCTATTTTGCTCAATGAAGATGGAAATATACTGATACTGTTGGCTCAACAATTATTAAAATACAAGTTTTTAGATCAAAATAATTAACAGCCTTTTCTTGTGCTGCCCATTTAAAAGATACTAAAAATTACTTTAAATTGCAAAATTAGGTTTTACAGTGCCAGTACTAAGACTGGGTACACTTTGATAATGGTTTCTTTACATTCTAGCTAGATTATGATTAGAACAGATTCTCGTGACACTCCTTTTCTATCAATTTTTTTGGTTTCTGTCTGTTTATGCTTCTGTCAAACAAAATCAAAATAAACAATGATTGCAAAATACCAGAAATTCAAATTAACAATTTCAATATGACCTGTGTAGAAAATATTTAACTTCTCTATTTCTTCATAATAAATTTTTCGATTTCTAATTTTGATTGACAGATGCAATTAACAGCATTAACTTGATGTTATTTTTCTACATATCATAATAAATTGTCAAAATTCCTCTATTCAAAAGGTACAACAGAGGGACAGAGGTTTACAAGACCAGAGCAAACCCTAATGATGTGGTCGATAAGTGTTGTCCTATCTTTCTGTGTATAAGTTGGGTTGCTCATTAAAAAATCTGTACAAAGAGTACTTTGTAAGATAGTGTACTTTCTTCTCAAGAGTCCAATCACTCTCTCTACGTGTATTCTGACATTTGCAATCCCCCTTGTTTTTTCTATATCTACTGGATCTAGTTGTGATTTACCTTTAGTAAAGGCAGGGATGGTCAGTTCTGCTCTCTTTAAAGCAACACTCTCATTTATGGTAAAACCTCTATCTGCCATAACCATGTCACCAGGTAGGAGCTTCTCCTGTAGACCACAATTCTCTGTTAAAAATTTATCTGATGTCCTTCCCCCCAAGCATTGGAAACAAAAGAAATTGTTCCCTGGGGTGTTATGCCAATTAGGACCTTGATGGTATTGTGGCTCTTGTATGATGAGTATGTTTGTGCTCGAGCCAACAGGTTTGTAGGTTTTTCGATGAACACTTCGAAGCAATCTATGATGATAGTAGTTTTCTTACCAAATGAGTACTCAAAACAATTTGGCATGGTTTCCCATAGCTGTTCACGTTCTGGCCAGAGAATCAAAGGACTGAGTCTTATGTCCATAAAATCCAGGATGCAAACAATGATCTTGAGATTGTCGAAACAGACACTCCAAAACGGTAAGCAAGATCTTGAAAAGGCATATTGAGTCTTAACTTCATCAAGACCATAACAAGCACTTGGAATTGTGTGGGGGGACTCCCATATATCGTTGGGCGGGTATGATCGTTGTATCTTTTAGGGGTCAAAATCAGGGATCTGGTATCTTTTAGGGTGTATTAAAGGTTTTGGGGCCTCCGAAGTCTACGCTGGTATCTTTTAGGGTATCTTTTTAAGAGAATAAAATATTACATTATAATAACAGCAACGACAGCTTTTAAATTGGTATCTTTTAGGGGTAAAATTCTTATGCTGCCACGCCCACCTTCGTAAGACTCTGGTATCTTTTAGGGGTATTTTTGAAAATTTCCGACAACATTCCACAATTTTGAACTAAATCCCAAGTAAATTAAGGCTTTTTTCATGAGATATCTTTACTTGAATATCGTTTTATACATTCTTTGGTCTTCTTTGGTAAAATTAAAAGACCACAGGAAGCCTAAACTGTTAAGGTCTGGGAATCCCTGTGAGTAATACACGAGTCCGAAAATTGCGCCATAGCTATAGCTTGTCTTAACACAGGAAGCCCAGAAAACACAGTCCGAGACATCGTGAATAGAGCGTTTTCACTTCCGATCACGTGACATGGTTTTCTAACCAAAATCAAAGTAACTGTATCTGAAAGAACAACCCAAACTATGCTTGTATGCAAAAGTTAGAGTAAAAATGTTTTCTCGTTACCAAGATATGAATGTTTCACTTTGCTTCAATAGAGCAAGAATGGCACAGTTGGTTAGTGCGCGGCCTTCAGTCCCGAGTTCAATCCCCAGTGACATTACATCCTTGTTTCGACTTCCTTTCCGTGTAGCTTTAATTATAGCTTTAAATACCCTTAAAACGGAGCACTGATGGAGAGAGGGGGTAGAGGGCGCACCTTCGAACGCTTGATACATGAGCCTTTGGCTCGGGAGATCTGGGCAACCACTCCCCGCGATTTCGAAGTAAAACATTAGCCTTAGCCTTTATTTATTTATTTATTTTTTTCAATGTTTGGGCAATCTATTTATTTTGCTGAATATATTCAAAACCAATATATGATTATTCATTGACCAATCCACTGACATAAAATTTGTGGCAAATATAATTGTCAGGTTTTTATGCCATTCGAAAACGCGCGACAGTATGGCGTGAAAGCAATTCGGTCACCGTTTATTCAAAAGCCGAATATCAGAAATGGTCCAAACTTTCCTCAGTCACAAGCTAACCAACCTAAAATAACTCTTATATAACGCGCGCTCTGATTGGCTGAAAACCCGTGTTTGATGAGAGTTTATAAAATAATTTGGATAGTACGCTCACTCTGATTGGCCCAGAAGCGTTCTAGATGAGGCTATCTAAACACGCTACGCCATCAATCAGTCAAACTTAGTCTATTTCAACTAAAGCATTCCAGTTTCAAAGCATAAAAATACTTTCTGCAAGGAAATATAAAAACCTAATATATAATTGCTATATTGGTTATAGCAAAAATCAAAGTAAACAAACTAGAATGGGAAAAAGTGTGAGGAGCCAAAAATTTCCAGTCGCGAGTACCGGCTACTGAAAACCGTTTTATATTTCTTAAATCAAACACGCTTACGTCAATTTGTTTTTTCGCCGGTGTTTTCTATTTCCTATTTTCGTCTATTTGCGTGTTAGTTATTTTACAAAAGAAATAAAAAACAGTTTCCCGTGTCCGATAGCCTGATCAAAACACTTGTGATGTTGGGAACACACTCGAGAGCTGTGAAAGCACTCGCCTGCAGCTCATGCTTCCACTACGCTCTCTCGTGTTCTCCCAACATCACGCGTGTTTTGATCAGGCTATCAAACACGGGAAACCGTTTTTTATTCCTTAAATGAATGTGATTTTAGCTCTATAGTCCAATTCCAAGATATGCTTCACCTGCCACATACAAAGAATTTAGAACGAGGCTACTTGCTCAAGTATATTAAGGCTTGACTTAGGCCCGATTTTCGAAAATATAGGTTTTAAAATGATCGTGGTCTGTTGTTTATCAGAATCTTTAAAAAAAATCATACATTTTGTCGAATATACATGAGTCGAAACTTTATGTGAGATTTTAAACTTTGAGGGAGTGTCACGTGACATATTACAAAGAATTATTTTATTGGAATTTTTGATTACAAATGGGGTACACAAGGATTTCTTCGATTTAAACAATTTATATCTTATTTTATTTCTTTTTTTATGCTCTTTCCGACAACGTCTTTTAATATTGAAAAAATACTCTGTGGAAAGAGATATTTTAGAAAAGAGGTCACGTGACCTAACATGAAAATATGTTTTTTCCTAATATCTTTTTTCCCAAAAGTGATGGACACGATTAAAAGACGGCATCATATACCTAAGCCAAATGCCTAATAACAATGTGAATTTCAGTGAGATAGGTTAAGCTTCTGTGTACCCCATTTTCAAAAAAACGTTTTTGTAGCCTTAAGGTCACGTGACCAATGAATTGAAAAAAAATTACTATGAAAGTCTTCATAATGTGGATCTACATCATCTCCCAAGAAATCTTTGCGATATCTTTAAACCTCCGTGTTTTATGAGCGAAAATGGTTACTTCCTAATTTGCATAATAGTCAAGCCTTAATACACTTGAGTGCTAAAACTTTTGTCTTGTTACGAATGACTGAGCTTTATGCATGTAGCCCAGGAGGGAGGAGGTATCTCCAATGGTTTATAGACTATTAGGCGCGCGCTGATACAGTGATGTCTGCGGCGCGATGTCACATCACGAAAGGCGTAGATCGCAACCAAACACCAAAATGCTCCGAAAACAAGATTCCAAAATGTAGTTGAAAATGTACTTTTTAGAAATTACTGAATTCCTTAACTGACACTGATTTACCTTCACTTGTGCAGTATTGATATTGTTTTGCCTTCAATCTCTATCAGTCTTGACGTCTTTGACACCAATCTGACGATGATAACGGCTCAAAACAAAGGAAAGTTGAAATGCTGTCTTGTTCAGTTCCCGACATTTTTTCGTTCTTCGAGGAGAAGGACGCGCGAGAAAAAAAATTTTCTCTCGGGATTTTAAAGCATTTTGAATCCCGGAAAACGTTCCACGTAAGTGGCCTTTTGCCTGAACTGTGCTATTAGCTTCGAATTTCTACAGTTTTGCTTAACAAAGCCTTTTTGTTTCCTGACTGATATTGTGTCAGATTTGTATTTTGTTCACGGTTTCCTGAACGACTCAGCTCAGTAAATACAAAACATATAGACATAAAAGTACCAATAGTAATTGCTTTGAATTTCTTTTCACTCTCTCTATCAGTGAATGATGGCAGCAAAATCTTTATTTCATCCTTTTATAGTACTTTTACAAAATGGGATATTTCTGTAAGTTATTTACCACAGGAAGCCCAATGTACTTGATTGAGATTTATCAAAGACAAAACATAAAAAATTCTGTAACGGTTAATGTTGGGCTCTTTCTCAGTGTTGCCAGGCACCAGAGGCATAGTGACAAGAATAAAACAATAGCTGAGACAAGAAGAAAATTACTGGAATGAAATATTTCACTGCTATAAATTCTAACTCAGAAAACAGTAATGGAGAGTGAGAGAGAGCGAAGCAGAGAAATTAGGGATTTCTCTACTAAAGGAGTCAGTAAGAGTCATGCAATAATTACTAATTATTGAATTATTATGGATGTGAAAATCTACGTGTTGCATATATTGTAATCAGTAAGGCCCAGTTCAGACGTCGAACTTTTGCCGCGTCGAATCTAATAGTTGCATTTTGTAGATGAGAATTGCGGCTTCTGAACCAAATGAATTTGACAAATTTGATTCAAACTGAATTTTTCAATTTAATACTTAATTAAATCTGTCAAATACAATAGGTACTGACGCCTCACTTCTCATTTACAAAATGCAGCTATTAGTCGACGCGGCAAAAGTTCAACGTCTGAACTTGGCCTAATAGATCACTCATTTCTTTTAGTTAAGTTACCGGAATATTTTACGCGTGGTGTCCAAATTGTATCAATTTGGTCGGAAAGATAGAAATTCACTGTATTTTCCGAATTTCGACAATAAATGCGATCGGTATTAATGCAAAGGATGCATGGGAAAAGAGATCGTCGTTGTTAGCCGGCGATCCTCAGAGTGTTTTGGTCATGCTACTACTAGCGGTACAACTGGTATTTGTGGGACTCGTGAAGACAGGAGAATGAGAACGAGTAACATAACATGGAGTGAAAACAAAACGCTTTTAGTTTACTTTGTGCTTACATTCAAAATCATGTTCAACGTTCAAGGTACAAACATTCCATGAACCTTGAACGATGAATATTTAAGACGTCACAATTAATAGGCAGTTTTTTTTTTGTTTTCGCTGCATTAACGAACATTCTCGACATCTCATGCAGCTTTTTTCTAGCTTTTCAGTCTTACGAAATCTCTAATTTCTCTCCTTCGCACTCTCTCACTCTCCACTTACTGTTTCTTTCCGAACATGCAGTTTTGGAACAATTTGCCACGAGCATAAACTATTTGAATAGGGACCTTAAGCAACCACGACGACGACGGCAGGGAAAGCGGGACGTCAAAACGTATTCAAGCGCAATATATACTGCAATTTTTTTCGCTTATTTAATTTGAATTGCCATTCAGACCAGAGTTTTGAAATGAAAGAAAATGAAAGAGAGAGTTTTTTGGCGAACGGAAAATAAAGTGGTTTGCGTCCTCTGGACTTTTCATTGTCTTATGCCGTCGTCGTCCTCGTTGCCGTCTTCGTTGCTTACGGTATCTAATAACACACGTGGACCGTTCATTCAGTAACACCAGGTTGTTCAGTTTACCGCATCACATTCTTTTTCATGGCCCCTTTAGAAGTGATGAACACTACTTCTCCGATCATGCAGTCATGGATAAATCCATGGCGATAAAATTCGAAATCGTTTTTCATTTTTTCTAAAACTCAATTTGGCACTGAATAAATTATTGATTCTGGACACCTACAAAATTAATACTGCAATAACGTTTGTCACAATGCAACGGCTTAGTGAGAACTGAGAGTTGTGAATTCGAACTGAACATCAAGTTAACAAGAGCTCTTGATTTCGCTTCAGTAAACATCTCGGTCTCAGTTTTCTCAATACTCAGTTTTGGGCTCGGATTTTCAAACAAGGGTTTTGGGGTCTCGGATTTTACCAATGGCTACCTCTGTGTATCACGATTAAAAGGGAAGGCCGTGTTTTGAATTATTAGTTGATAATAGAGATCGAAACAGAGTGCAAATCACTGTTATGGGAATGCTGGGCTCTTTCTCAGTGTTGCAAGGCACCCGAAACATGATAAGAATAAAACAATAGCTGAGACAAGAAGAAAACTACTGGAATGAAACAGTTCTCTGCTAAAAATTCTAACTCAGAAACCAGTAATGGAGAGTGAGAGAGCAAAAGAGAGAAATTAGGCATTTCATAATAATAATAATAATAATAATGGTCTTTAATTCAGTAACTAACAGACGTAGCTATTTACAAGAAAAAACAATGAAAAAAGGCCCAACATGAAATTTATCTTTAGCTACATATATTACATATATTTAAATAAACAACGATTGATAAATATTTTCTTGTAACGTTCTGTATTGATCTTAGGTAGGATATATTCATGTCCTCTTTGTCTCAGAGTCCTGCTTTTCTTTTCTGGTAAGACTGAAAAGAAAAAAGCTAAGTGTCGCTATGTTATTAGTGCGCTGCATGGGCGAACCAACTTCACTGATTAGTTTTTTTCATGTATCAGTAGCCCGAAGCATTGCACTTTGTTGGAATCTTTCGTGATACTGCTCTTTTTCAGTCTTATCAACTTTCTTATTCTCGCTCTAGATCTGTTACTCACTAGCCGGCTATTTTCCAGCTAAGTGTCGCTATATATGTTTTGAATACGCTGAGCCAAAAACATCATTTTCCGGAGCACTTTGGTATGTCCTGCACTGGAACTACCATTCGACATTCTAGAATTCAGTTGACTACTATTAACTAGGAGCGATTTTCTATAAACGAGTAAAAAGTACATCTCTACTAAAGGAGTCAGGAAGAGTCATGCAATTATAGATGTGTCGATCCACGTGTTGCATATATTGTAATCAGCAATAGATCACTCATTTCTATTAGTTACGTTACTGAACATCCCCTAGATATCTCTAAAACATTCGTTTACAGTAAGCGTTTCAATCGTTTCCAGCAACTGCAAGCAGGCATTATGATAGCTATACGAGTTTCCAATCGGAATATCTTTTTTATCAGTAGTGATATTCTTTGAAATCATGCGATATATTCTGAACATTTACGATAGACGCCCGAGTCGTCTCCTTTTTTTAAAACTACTATGACTCTTTACAACTAGTCGAATTCTCACTGATGTAGATGTAACTATAGGAATTGAGAATCAATAATTTATTCAGTACCAAATTGAGTTTTAGAAAAAATGAAAAAAGATTTCAAATTTTATCGCTATGTATTTATCCATGACTGAAATCTCAGTTATATTTATGTTTAATTATTTGAACTCGATCACCTGACAATATGGATGCATATTGTACTAAAGCAAAATATTTGGCTGCTTCGCCGGCAAGCTAACCGATTTGAACTCATGGAAGTACCGGCCTCGATTCCTAAATTTCAAATGAAATGGCTTAATAAATTTTACCTTGATTGAGACTCACGTGAAGCTGCTACAACGCAATTACTGTATTTATAGTGGAGTTTAGGTTATTAAATGCCCATGACTCGTGAAAAATCCTGCACTAATTTGCTATAAACTTGCTGGATCGTGCGCTGCTTCGTTTTCGTGCTTGCCTCGTTTTCATGGCAGATTCTCGACGACGACGAAAGATAGATAGATAGATAGAGAGATAGATAGATAGATAAATAGATAGATATAGATAGATATGCTTTATTCGCATGACCTCAACATTTACAGGTATTGCTGTAATATATGATAAAAATCAGCAGTGTACGGTGATTAGTTTGGGGATGAGTTTAATCCACAGATTCGAGTTGAAAAATGCAGGGTCCGAGGCTTTGTAATTTGGCGAGGCGAGTTGAAAATATGCAGCGGGCAAGCACAAATACAAAAGAAGAGTGTAAAAACGTTGTTCGACGATGTGAAATACAAAACAAGAGTGTAAAATTTTCTATTCGAATGTAAAATTCAAATGTTGATGTATAAAATTCAAGTGATGAATTGAAAATTCAAACCATGAATTTTGGCGGGGCCGGGATCGTACGCCATAGATTTTAGACAGATGTGTATAGAAGATGGACAGGGAATGTCATTTTCCCTACAGCTTTTTTGACTTCATGAAGTGTTTTGACTCTTAGCTTTATGTAAAAGTTCATGCAGTCTTGGAGGATTTGGAGCTGCATGTAAATAACAATTGTTTGAACTAGCTTTCATTCCGAGGCATTTGGATGTCCATGGAAAAGGCACATTCTCCAATGAAGTGTTGTGAGGGAAAAATTTACTTTCTACAGCCTCCATTATGTGAGATATTTCAACTCAGATCATCATGGACGCTAACAAGTTTCTTCAGTCATTTTCGCATCTTCGGAAAGCTCAAGTGTTTGGTTTTAGTAAATGTCTTCTCTATTGCTTTCTTTCTTCATTCATTTGGGACGTATATATAAAGTGACTATTTTGAAGGATCAATCTCGTCGGCTCTTCACGACATATACAAGCATCACACAGGAAAATATATATTTCATATATATAACTTAAATTTTTTTTAAGAAAAGGGAAGTTTGGAAAAAGTGGTGGATGTTCTGGACTAGACTGATTCCATAAGTCGGTCCCAGTTCGCTCTCTGACGACGACGTGAGCGTAAAAAGAAAATCGTCAGAGAGCGAACTGGGACCGACTTATGGAATCAGTCTAGCTCTGGACTACGTACCAATTTTCATTTTTTAGGTAAGCTTAAGTCCTTACTTGCTTAATTAATTATACCTCCTTTCTTAATGTTCAACCGAAGTTGTCATTCATTTCGATAATAATTTCGATTTACATTCACTGTAGATTTTTACAACGACTTTATAGTTCATTTACTTTACGTGCCTTTTTTTGCTGGATATTTCTTGTGTTGACGACAAATCGTCATATTTGTACCTTTCCTTTTCTCATTTCGATGAACAGAAACACTTTATATGAAAAAAGAAAGTAAGCGAATACTGAAACGTATTCGGTCAAACACATTTTAGTGAGTCTTTAATTTTTTTGCAATGCTTATTTTCCCGCCACTCGGTTGTGTAAGCGCGCGTCCGCCAAAAGAGCTTGACCTTGGGATTTTAACGAGTCGGCGACGGGCTTATCCGGACTTCTCCGTACTAACTCCGTACTGAGTTCGTGGCGGTTCCCGGACGAATCCCGACGGAAAGTCGTTAATCCGTGCACAGGCAGGTCTGGCCACGGTTCGGTACAAGCGAAAAATTGACTGAAAATTGTGATTTTCAACCCTTGAAAAGTCGGGTGAGGAGCGATAAAGTGATCAAGAACGTTCACTAGTGCAAATGTGGCTAAAAGATTTTTGTGGTTTTATGTGGATCAAGACGGATTTCGGGGAGTTTTGAGAAGTTGAAGAAAGAAGTGTGGGAGATCGTGAGTTGCCAACCTTTAG
The DNA here is from genome assembly GCA_029948255.1 of Telmatactis stephensoni. Taxonomy (NCBI): domain Eukaryota; kingdom Metazoa; phylum Cnidaria; class Anthozoa; order Actiniaria; family Isophelliidae; genus Telmatactis; species Telmatactis stephensoni. The sequence continues at coordinate 397,249 of JALIZF010001675.1, forward strand.
TTAATATTTTTATTTGTCTAGTTTTGTGAGCTCAGTGTGGCGACGCACTCGTTTGATGGCGAGAGAAATAACAAAACTACATAATATGGACTCAAATTGCCACTAGTGTGACGGTTTAATAAATGATCAAGTTCATTTAAATACAGAGTTCCTTATTGTTAGTTCTCGACACATCAAAGGTGGGGTAAAAACCCGCCAATGACAATAGATAACCGCGGGACGGAGCAGTGGGGACGGTGGAGGGCAATTAAAAATGTTCTGAAGAGAAGATTTGGCCTTGAGGTCTCTCGTGTTGTAGATGCAAGATACAAAACTGCCCGGTATCATACGACGCACCTTGTTTTAGTTACAAGGTGGATTCTTAACTGTAATCCTAGGCCAGGAATGTTGTTTGTTCCTGTTCCACCCAGGTTGCCCCATACCGCAGTCACCGAACAAACAAGATTATGATAAGACCATTAAGCGCTGTATAAAAATGTCATTATGCCTGTGACATAATGGGTGCTATTACTAAAGGGGAAAAATAAAAAAAACCGGCTAAATCGGAAAACCAATAACATATGATGAAAGAGGAAGTTTATTTGAACACTCAGACTAAGTTTCATGAATAATTTGTCATTTTTGATATTTTTATCTAGTATAAATTAATTTTCTCCATACATTCTCTTATAAATTATATAAGCTTGGGCTACCTGTGCAGGTAGTTAACTTTTCTACTCTGCGTTTGGCCGTTTTTCAGCTCTGTTTCTTGTGAAATTCAATTTCGATGCTAGAGCAAGTGTTACTGCGTGCACGCACTGTAAGATTACAGAATGACCCTGAGAAAAGTGGCATTGCTCTTGTAACTTAGCAACCAGAGCATGGCCGAACATGAGTTTTCGTATGACCGTGAAAACGTCACCGCACGGTCACGGCAAGGTTACGGCACGAGACGGTCACGGCACGAGCTAGACGGTCACGGCAAGGTTGCGGCAAGAATTTCGAACGATTTTATAGACGTCACGGCACTGACCCGGTCACGGTATGGCTTGGTCCTTTTTATGTAAAATCTGCTCTAGACCGAAAGTTGTAATTCCCTCCACATTCTATTTCTCCGCTCCCCCTCCCCCACATCTTTTCTACTTGGTTCCTTACCCCACTCCCCCATCATTCTGTCTCTGCGTTTCATCTCATCGTCCTTAACTGACATTAGATAACTGGTTTAGTAATGCTTTTGTACAGCACGCACTATGGTTTTCATTGTTCTTGTATTTACAGCTCTTTAGCGTTGCCAAATAGAGCTCCATTCCTAGTAAATCTTTGTATTGTATCTTTTCTGAAAGATAAGTAATCTACATGGTCGCGCAGCTCACTAAAATCTGGTAAAATATTTACCAGAAATAAAATGTTAACAATCTGATTGCGTGCCATGCAGGCCGGTTTACGTACATGATAACCTGTACCGACTTTATGTCATAGATATACTAATCACCAGTTCCTTCACAGTATATTATATAAATACAAAAGCACCATTCACAGTTATCCAAATCCACTTGTAATGAAAAGTCCTTTAAAAGTATTTTTAAAAGAACTGGGACATGGCTGGTTTCCAAAGGGCGGGCGCCCTCGCATCGCGCGCGCGTGCACGCCGGGACTACCACGCAAAGTGTGTTAAATGTTTACCTTAGATAATGAAAATTTCAAGATAGGTATCTGATGATTCATTAACTCATTTTCTGTGTTTTGATTGGAAAGAGGCGTTGTGTAAATATTTGTGTGTCCTTTCGGTTATTGAGTCGCTTTTCAAAAGTCTTCTTTGTGCGGCTGCAGGCGATATTCTCTTTGTGTTTTGTATTGTAATTTATTTATTTATTTATTTATTTATTTATTTATTTATTTATTTATTTATTTATTTATTTGCTTGCTTGCTTGCTTGCTTGATTGTTTGCTTGTTTGTTTATTTGTTTGTTTGTTTGTTTATTTGTTTGTTTATTTTGTTTTATGAAAATGTGAAAACAGCAGGAACGAGAATGTCGCGCATGTAGCGAGACAGTGTGGATTATGACGTTAGTCTTAGCGTTTCAATACGTGTCTCGTAAAATGATACCTAAAATATGATACGTAAAATAATCGTTTGTTCAAAATCTGCGCGCTAAGTAACCTGAAGTAATTGCTGTCAATGATTTCGCCGTACCATTTTTAAAAAGAGCAAAGGTCGGAAATTCAGTTCCTATACAGTAGAGGATTTATTTCAGAATAGAACCCTAAATAGAATCCATTTTGTTTCTAAATAAAGCCTTTCACTTCAAATCAAAAACCACTTTCCGGTCAAGACAAGTGAGGTTTGAGAGCTCCTCGTAGTACAAAAACGCGTTGATCAAACATTCGATAAGACTGTACAGACTTCACAAGAACATAAATAGCTAGTGTTTAGGACCTATATACTAGACTAAGTGCCATAATACAGTCGTAATTAATTTGTTAGTAGTAAGACGAGTTTGAAATAAAGCAGACGATATGTTGCACTAGATACCTTTTAGCTTTGTTGCGTTAAAAGTTGACATAGTGTAGCATGGCACTCGCGGCTGAAAACTACGGTGGCCGATATGGCTCACCAAAAGTCAAATGGCAAAATGGCAAATGACAAAAAGCAAAAAGCAAAAAAGCAAAAAGCGAAACGGCGAAAAGGCAAAGTCAGATTCAAATCTTCAAGGCTTAGCTCGTAAGACACTTAGGAAGACTGGTAACTACAAACAAAATATTTCTGAGCGGAAAGTAGCCCTGTGAACAGGGGAGGGGGAGGGGAGGAAGAAGGGAAGGGGCTTGGAGAGGGGAAAAGGGAAGATAAACAAAACGATAATAACAAAATTCTTCACCTTTGACCTCGATCAAATGAATAGTTTACCAAGGAAAATTTTAGAAGTTGAGAGGCTGGTTTTCATGCAGTCATGAAGACGTCGATTTGGTTTATCATTTGGGTTGCAAAATTTTTTGAGAGGCTTTTTTAAATGACCAAAACGAGATAATGGACGTGAAGTGGTTGGGCAATAACCAAAAACATTCAATCAAGCCTTAAATTAAGGAAGAAAAAAATCATGCGGCGTGCGTGTTGAAAAATAAATTCATACACCGCCTGACGAAATTTATACACCAAAAAAAAAAAAAAAAAAAAAAAAAATCAATCAATCAATCAATCAATCAATCAATCAATCAATCAATCAATCAATCAATCAATCAATCAATCAATCAATCAATCAATCAATCAATCAATCAATAAAAAATAATAATAAAAAAATACGTCTGTATTTAATAAAACAACTTTCAAAGAAGCTGAAAACATGCTGTGTTGATTTAGTATTGACAGCTATAAGCCAGACTTCTTAGCTTGAGGCAGAAGAGGTTTATTACAAGTTATTGACGAGGAACGCCTGGGAGCTTTGAATCTGACAATGACTTTTTGCCGTTTGACTTTTTGCTATTTGACTTTTGGGCGTTTGACGTTTCGCCATTTGACTTTTGGACGTTTCAGCTTTTAACTTTTTGCCATTTGACTTTTTGTCATTTGTCTTTCGTCAAAACGCGAAACTTCAAACGTCCAAAAGTCAAATGGAAAAAAGTCAAACGGCAAAAAGTCATTGTCAGATTCATTGTCATTGTCTCAGTTTAAGCTCCGTGATGTGACAATATTGCTAAGTATCCTCCGTAGTATCAGCTCTGCATTCAACGTTCACTTTTAGTATTATGGCTGATTAGATCTTTTACAGATCCTACATTCGCGGCTATCGTACACGGTCCCTTCATTATTTATCAGATTCAAAGCTCCCAGGCGTTCCTCGTCAAAAACTTGTAATAAACCTCTTCATGTTATTCAGCTTCTTTGAAAGTTATTTATCTCGTTTTACTTATTATATAAACCAAATCGATGTCCAGTTCATGATTGAAATACAGCCTTTCAAACTTTCCTTGGTAAACTATTCTTTTGATCAAAGGTGAACAGCTTTTGTTAATTATCAGTTTGTTTATCTCCCTCCCCTTTTCCCCCCTCCAAGCCCATTCCCTTCTTCCTCCCCTCCCCCTCCCCTGTTCACTGGCTAATTTTCAATACCTGTAATTAAACGCTCAGAAATATTTTGTTTTTAGTTACCAGTCTTCCTTAGTGCCCTAAGAGGAACGCCTGGAAGATTTGAATCTGACTTTGACTTTTCGCCGTTTCGCTTTTGGCGTTTTGGCTTTTTGTCATTTGACGTTTTGCCATTTGACTTTTTGTCTTTCGTCATTTTGCCATTTGACTTTTGGTGAACCATCTCGGCCACCGTAGAAAACAATTAATGTGAGTTTTTGAAAAATAAAAACAATGTGAATTTTTTAAGCCTCGTTACTGAACATGCAAACTATTGACGGAAAAATATTGCGCTAATCGCAGCCGTGTCAGTGCTATATGCTAGACTACGCCAAACAATTTTGCGCCAAAAGTTCAGTGAAGCTTAAGGCCGGCACACACTAGGCGTCAGGTCGCTGCGACATGACGCGGTGACACGTCGCTTCGTGTGCATTGTGCTGCGACGAAGCCACTTTTACTGATTTTGTCGCTGCGATCGTACGCACGAATTCAAACCAGTCTGAATTCGTGCGACGTGTTGCAGCGAAAACATTTTGTCGCGGCGACACGATTTTCACAGAAATTCCACAGTAACATCGCCGCGACGTGTCCCCGCGTCCTGTCGCAGCGATCTGACGCCTAGGTGTTTGCCGGCAGGTGTAACACCACCTAATTGTTAAACGCGTAAAACGAATGGTTTATGGCGCGTGATATCAAGCAGAGCAGTACTTTGCTGCAGTTTTGTGTGTGGTTCTCAAAGTTGCCTGGTGTGTACAATGCATGCAATATAAATTCCTGTCCACCCTCCCTTCCCTGTCATCCTCTCAACGTCCCTAGTTACCAACAAATTAAAGGCAAGTGAGATACACTGATTTCAGTAATTTACTGCTCATTATATTACTGGTACTTGTCTTTTCTCACACAAGCAACATACACAGACTCAGTAATGTACTTCTCATTAGCAGTGCTTGACTTTTCTCACACAAGCAACATACACAGACTCAGTAATGTACTGCTCATGAGCAGTGCTTGTCTTTTCACAAACCTGCGAGATAAACACGCCAGGGAATAGCTTGAATAGCACTATAGAGGGATTTATAGCAGCCATGTTTGTGGCCGGCAAGTACAATAGAAAGTTTTTGAATGACAAAAGATTTCATTTCTCTTGGGAGAAAAGGTCTATTATTTTGACCACAAACATGGCTGCCGTGAAATCCCTCTATAGCTATGTGTGTTACTATGGCAATTTAAAGAATGACCAAGAAGTATTTGGGCGTTTTTTATCTAATAACCCTTCATCCTATGTTGTTAGATGAATGCCCTTTTAATCCCACTTGTGGTTTCTATAAAAACATTTTATTATCACTAAATACTTATTGATGATATTTCAATAGGAATCTTGATGATGGCTTAACTAAAAGCTTCCTAATCCTACAGCGAATCTATTTTTGCAGTAGATGAAAGTTAAGGATTATATCAAACGTCGCTGCCCTTTCAACCGCAAGAGATCCTCGTGCAAGTTTGCGCTATCTACCTCCTCCCTCCATCAAATCTACGGCAGTGCGTTTCATCCATCCATCCATCCATCCATTCCTTCATTCCATCGTTGATTAATTAACTTAATCATTAATTCAGTCGATCATTCATAAGCTCATACATCCATTTATGTTTTTATTCGTTGTTTTCCCTTTTTCAGGCGCATTTAATTTGTTGCGTTGAGTGTTTTTATACACGTAAAATAATTCTCGAGTTAATTCGATAGAAAGCATGCTAAACCATCATGTTTTTGACTTTGTGCGCCAACTTTAGTTTTCTTGATCCCAGAACTTTGCCCCGTAGATAGTTCTCATCAGAGTATTAGAGACTTTGTGCGGATTCAAATCACATCAATTTAAAATCAGTTCATCTTCGAAAAAAGCTAATGAAACTCATTTTTACTTAGGTTTATTTACAAAGGCTCATACACGCAAGCCTATTTTTATTCTGTGCTCGCGCGCAAGTAACAAATTGCCCTAATCGTACCGCGTCTTATTCACTATTCCTATCCTTTGTTGCAAAGGTTAAGAAGGCTTACACTTTTGTGCAAAATGTTAAGCTGAGGAAATAGTACGCATGCAGGCATGCATATAATCAAACACCGGCAACAACTCGGAGAATAGAGATGCACATATGGCATTGTTTAAAAAATTATTTTAATGGTCTTAGGAAACTTCAATGCCTTTATAATTTACACACCTTACTGATAAAGGATTGAATATTCAATATCGAGAAATAAAAAAAAATTAATTGATGTACTAGTTTTCAAGAAACAGTATTATTAACGTGGATGTCAAAATTCCGAGATAAACGCAGCAATTTAGTGCTTTACGTACAGTCATCTCAACGGCGATCAAAAATAGCAAATACGATGACATCTTCACAAAATAAAGAACCATGCCTTGGTATTATTTAGAACCAAAAATATTGCAACTTTTCTTTGGAAAATTATTGTTATAAAATTAATTTAGTAGAGCACCCGCGGTTTTAAATTTCTTCAAAGTTAAATAATTGCTCCGTTTTTACTCAAAATCGGCTCAATAGAATTTCTTTAAACGCTCTCACATTATAGACAAACATATGATTTACAAAGTCTCATAAATCGTTTTGCTCGTCGAGGTCTGGATTTTGAGAAAATTGGCAGAATTTCAAATCCAGTGTATAACAATTTCGATGTTAAAAAAGCTCCGATTTCAACTAAACTAGTATCATTATAAAATTTGGTTCATTTGTAGTAGGTGTGCGCAAAAAGTTTGGTCAACTTAATTCTGTAACGCGATTAATAGCCGCTTCAATTCGACTACCCGCGCACTGGCGAAATTGGGTCGAGCCACCTTAAACAAGTAGACAATATTTCAAAGAGGGAAGAAACTTCGAAAACAAAATAAAATAGAGTTAATTTGTATTCTGAGCGAATTACAGTTCTTTTACATTTCTATAAAGCATTTAGTTTATTTACGTATACCGTGACAGGTTTGTTTGTTGAATGAAGACGAGCGAAGAGCCCAAGACACGGCAAGAATTTGAGTTCATTCAAAGAGAAATATGATCAAATTTACGTTGTTTAAACATACCTGGCCTTTCAAATGCCTCAAAACTTCATTATCTTAAGCTTGATTTATCAGATTCTTTTGGAAAAGAGTAAAAAAGTTTGACCAAATGACCATTTCTGTACTCTGGCATAGCCGTGAATCGATGTCCTTCGCTTAGTTTTGCAGCACGGCGTTGTTTGGAAGTCATTTTTCTCTCCAGTGTTCTTGTTTTCCGTTTAAAATTGTCATTGTTTTGACAAATAAATTACTATTTTATCTTCTATGATAATCATCAAAAACTGAACTAGCAAAACTGTAAGTTTTCATCAAAAACGAGTAGCCAAAAGCGAATGGCTTGTCAAGGAAAATCCAAATGGAGAACGATGTTTATTGCGCGCCGTTGTCGTTGCCATAGCGACTTAATAGGTACTCTACAGAGTACAATTAACGATTTAATTGTACTCCTCTCGTCCAATCAGAATCGAGTAATTTTGTATTGTGTATTATAAAGTGGAATAACAAGAAGTACGAAGGGAGAGGAGGGAAGGAGGTGCCACCTGCAGCCCCTCAACCTGAAGCTCCCCCCCCCCCACCTCCCGGTGGGGTATACGTACTTCTAATATTTTGCTAAATTGGATACGCGGTGTGTCAAGATCTGGTTTTTAGACTCGCAAAATGGGTAAAACCGGTTTTGGGGTAAAATTAATGAATTTTCAGATAGTGAGTACACGAAAAAGCCTCCAAAATTCACTTTTTCTTATATAGGATTCGTATAAAAATAGGTTGATTTTTTCCTTGTTTGAGAACGAATTTTTTTAGTATTTCCGATCATATCTTCGGTTTGGGCCGCCGCGTCGCACATATACCCAACCATTTTCGACCAAGTGCCTCATCTGGGCTGAAGGCTGAGATTCGCTAACTCCAGGGGGGGAGGGGGGACTCTTATACATTGAAGTACATGATCATTTGAAATTTTGGTCTTCATCAACTTAAATGATATGTACCAATAAAACATACAAGATTTCTAGCTAGTTATCTCCATTAAAAGTAAACAACGTCTAATCGTTGTAATGCAAAAGTTTTCAAATGCCGTGATTTTATCCCTAAAAGGTATGGCGATTCCTTCCCGCGTTTGTAGCTTCGTAAAATCGTTATTTTAAAAATGTTAGTTGATTTTAAGTTTCGTTTTTGAATTCGGTTTCGACAAGAGACCATAATACTAAGAGAGCGAAGCTCAGTATTGATGTCTGTGCCATGTTCGTGGCGGCTAAGGCTATTTTTAGTAACTTCGCCATCGCGCGAATTCAAACGGTCCCTTCCGCGCGCACGCCAAAAAGCAAATTCTATTGGTTGAGGGCCTTGCGCGCGCGACTGGCGAAGTTACTAAAAATAGCCTTAGCCGCCACGAACATGGCACAGACATCAATACTGAGCTTCGCTCTCTTAGTATTATGGTCTCTTGGTTTCGAAATGAAGTATTATCAGTTTTACCTTGTTATTTGGCAAGGACAGACAACATCTCTTTTTACGTTTTCTTTACTGCTTCAGCGCCATGTGCTTCCACTTGACCTCATGGCATCAGTCCACGATTTTGCGGCATGTATTAATCAAGACGTCACCAAGACACCAAGACGACACTTATTTCTGCGAACTCTCTTTCAAGAATTCCAAAATGCAATAAAGGCAAACAACAGCAAAATCAGCTATCTAAAAAAATAACTGAGGTTCGAAATTAAAAGAAGCGTCAATATTTTGTTCAATGGATGAAACAACCAATATATTTCAAATAGTCAGACGTACATGCCAATGTTCATGTTGCCTGTTTCAAAACACCAGGCACGGTACTTTTCATATCTTTGTGGTGGTCGATTGTGCAATGTGTCGTGTGTTGGCGCGCTGAATTAAATCCATACATTTTTCAGACTAGAAAATATGTTTTTTTTATATATTATCATATTTCAGGACAAAATGGTAGTTTTCCCCTAAAAGCCCTAATACTATGCCCAATTTTCTGATCAAAATGACCAAAATCTATTTATTCTTACCTTACGCAAAAATCAACATGTGAGTCGAGTGATTATTTGCAAAATACTTAATGTACAGGAGGGAGGGGGTGTCTCTAGGGTCAACGCTCTTCCAATCATAACTACCAGTGTGACGTCACGTCTCGCTTCAACGAATTCCAATATGGCGCCAAAAGTGGTGCTCTTCGAGTCAACGGTAAAATGTTGATTATTTTGTTAAAAACTACATTTACGGTCCTAATTTATTTTCGGTCCGTTTATATAGATATCATTGCGTAAAAAGGTGTTTTTGGGAGAAATTTGAAGGACAGTGTATCATTTTTTTCGGGTTTTTATTTGCGAACGGACATCAACATGGAGTACGAAAATGTTTGACCTTGTGAGAGTGTAAGCTTCATAGAGAGGCAAAGTCTTCAAAATATGACTTGAAACGAGGAGGTTGTCTTGAGATGGTAATGATCTTCGACTGTGTGAAATATGTTTCGTGTACATGGCCTGGATCATCATATCAATCCCTCAGAAGCTGCAATGTCGAAAATAATGAAGACAGTACGCCAGGAGAACATGTTGTGATTTGATTCTACAACAACTTCAATTGGTAAGTAATCAAATTTTGAGTTTTATTTAGACTGTTTACTGACTATTTTACACATTTTGTGTGTGTAAATGATAGTATTTTGAACTTCAAAAACTTTACAGGGCTTACATAAGCCTTGAAAACTCCTTGAATTCAGGAAAATTATAGTTCTTGTCGTTGAAAAGTCCAGCTGTAGTTGTATTTTTCTCAGATTTCTTGTCCTTGAATTGTATTTACATTGTACTCTTTTGGCATAAATCTTAACTTCATCCCAAGACAGACAGAATATATATTGGCTGTGACTCGATTTTTGTAAAAAGTTCAATAAGCTTAAGTTCAATTTTATCTGTTTTCCTAGTAGTGTGCAGAGTGATTTTATTAGCTTTGAGAATAGTCATTGAAAAAGAAATAAAAAATGTCCTCGAAAGGTCCTGAATGGAATCAGGGTGAGTTAGAACCATGCTTTTTAAATGTTTTAGCTCAGCAAGAACTTTTCAACAAAAAGTACTTGTTCAAAAGATTAAAAATGTTTGAAAAATTTTAAACCAGTGAAAAATTCAAAACTATGAGATGAGTGACAAAATTAAAATTTTCCCTTCACTGTTAAACCTAAGTCCTTGGGTAAAAGAATGTGCTTTTGTTGAAGAAGAGTCAAATCAACATTGAGTTTTTTGTATAACCCATTGGGTGCGTAAGCATTTGTCAATGAGCAAACCATCCACAACCATACCTCGTGAATCAACAAAAAAAGATGCATTTTCTGAACTTTTCATTTCAGATATCCTCAAGACATCTGAGGCATTTACACCTGGACAGACAGGGATGTTGCTGACTGTCTCAAAAAGAACTTCAGTCACTGATTTCAATTTATCTGGATGGAAAATAAAGTCAGGAAGTCTACCCTGGCAAATTTTATTTCCCAGAATGTTTACATTGTATAGCCTAAAGTTCGATTTAGAGAATTCTGTAAAAATTGTTGGTAGGTAAAAAATTATTTCCTTCCAGTTCGTTATTTCTGAGTTGTCAATAACAAGAGGAAGTGAAAAGGTAACTTTTAGAGAAGAGGTTTTAGATGGTTCAGGCTGAGTAAATGTAATTCTCCAAGGAAATATATTATCAAGGCCAGAGTGGAAAAGTTTATAAACTGACAAAGGAAAATTGATAGTCTGTTGTGTGTTGATAATTTCTTTGTTAGAATTCTTCAACAGGTCATTCAATTTTGTGGTAAAAATTCCAGCATCAGAGATTGTAGCTTCAGTTTCTTCTTCTTTCACTTGATGGGATTGAGATTGAGTACTGTTACATGGTAATTCAACTTGATTTTGCTTTTTTGGATGCCTTTGAAAGAACAATTCTCTGGATTCATGATATTTCTTTTTCATCTTGATTGCATCCAAATAAAATGGCTGACAAGAAGTACAAATAAAATCCAACATTTTGTTTTCCTCAATTATACAGTAGAGATCATTGTTGAACTCAGTTTTTGAACCAGTTGTTTCATCAAGAAAATTGCATGCAACAGAAAAAGAATTATCAAAAACAGTGATATTGTGTTTCTTACAAGGCGTGTCAGCTGATAAAACTATTTCTTCAAGACAATGTGAGCACATGATTTTGGATGGCATTGTCTTCAAAATTCCAAGTTGTGAATCACTGCGAGACTTTGATGCTTTTTTCCCTTTGGCTGGCTTGTGCCCTCTCTCTGACAAACTACTGTAATGTTTGTCACACACCCTAAGGTCTGTAAAAGCACCTTCCTCTCCCCCAGTGGTAACCATTGACGTCGCACAGGTTAGCTCATATCTTCCAATCATGCTGTCAAATTTCCTAGGCCCTGCCTCATTTGAACACCCTCGTATGCAGCACTTAGTCCCTCCCAAAAGACGTCCATTCATGAAAATATGCCCCGAAATAGCATCTACTCGTAATGAATTGCGCAAAGGTTTCCCACAGCAAGACAGCCAATAAACTGAATTTGTTATTTTATAAGTATTATTTATTTGAGATCTCAGGTCATCAATAGTTGAAGATTGATTGGCACTAAGCACACAAAATTTCCCTTGCAGATCTGTTAAAGTAACTTTTATTGCATTATTTGAAAAACAGTTACTATAATAAGGAAATCCTTGAAAGACCCATTTGAGGAGCATTAACAATAACACCATCATTGCCAAAAAGGAAATAAAGTAAAGACATGGTGATGTGAAGTTAGTAAGCAACAAAATACCTGTCAAACAGGTCAAAAAACAATATGTTTTCATTGCTTTGTAGCCTGAAGTAGATTTGTCTTCAGCTATACAAAAAATACAATAGGAAAACTTTCAATGAAAATGTTTATGTTTTCTATTGAGAAAAATTGAAACTTGTCAAGAGATTAAGCCTTGGTTATAGTACAGTTTTAAAACATTGAAAAGTGCATTAAGGACATTTTATCATTATATTACAACAACAGTTTCATTTAGCAACAAATTTTAACAATACATCAACATGCATTAACATTCAATTATAAACAATATTTTTGCAATTTATCATAACATCAACAGTTTCATTTAGCAACAAATTTTAACAATACATCAACATGCATTAACATTCAATTATAAACAATATTTTTGCAATGCAACAAATGATATTAAACAACAAACAGTACAATACAGTGTTCAATAACAATTATTCAACAACAAACGGGCATTCAATGAAAAGCAAAAATTACTACAATCCAGAGCTCAAACTTCAACGGCAAAAAAGTTTTTAATCGGCAGAAATTCTGTAAGCGTAGTCTTAATAGGATGAATATTGTACCGAGACAACAAACGACAATCGATCGATTTCAGATCTCTCGTACTTCAAGGGATTGATACAAGGAATGGCGAAATAAAACACGGCAAAATTGCAAAAATCTTAAAGATATGTTATCTAGCAATGAGACCTCCTATTATGGGAAGATTTTGTGGTATGTTTTATGACAAAAATACGATTTCAAAACTTAAGCTATTCACGAAACGAGATGAAAACCGGACGTCCCGAGAATGGCCCGCAAAAGAAATATATTAAAAACGGCAAATAATTTGATTAAAAAACAAAAAGCACAACACAAGACACTTATTAGGAATACAAAGAACACAGACTTACAGTTATTAGGTTATTATGTGTAACAATAGTGATCTCTTGACTTATTCTTTATGCTCACTTGGCGGAATGACGCTAAACTGAACTGAAGCGACGCGAAACGATTATTTGGTTACTAAGTGACGTCACACTGGTAGTTATGATCAAACGGAAATGCCACTCGTAAAACAATAGAGTCTCCCCCTCCCTCCTGCTTAATGTAGAAGTAGTGTGCTGTGAGAGTACAGTGCCCCCAATTAGTGCGCAAGCGCTAGAAAAGACTTGGACACTTAAATAAACAGTTATTTATTTATTTATTTATTTATTTATTTATTTATTTATTTATTTATTTATTTATTTATTTATTTATTTATTTATTTATTTATTTATTTATTTATTTATTTATTTATTTATTTATTTATTTATTTATTTATTTATTTATTTATTTATTTATTTATTTATTTATTTATTTATTTTAGTTATTTACTTGTGTAAAAACATCATTGTTCTTCCTCTACTGATCTATTGAGGAGAACCACTGTGCCTTTCAGAGTAAACGATTTCCTTCTCTACTATTTAAGAGCCAGATCAATTTTATTTATATGCACATCTCTCTCAGAGGTCACTTTTGAATTCAGACGATTCGGAGGACAACAGATAATAGTGTTACTCGAAAATCTGTCCTCCGAAGGTTTTAGGAGTAGAACGGTTTTCTTATCACTGCACTTGCACGTTGTCGGATATTAAACCCAATTAGACCTTTTCTGGCACTTAGAATATTCTGTTCATTGTGCGTTCTTCCCATCCCACCCTTCCCCTTAATTCCCAGCACTACAACAGTCTTTAGATTCAACATTGAGGTGGGAAGAGAGGATTCAAGGTGTAATTAAGTGTTTGTAGAAATCGTGTTTTCTTAACGCTATAGTAGATGTTGTTACGTTCGCGACTATGAACGTCCAAACCAGCCTTCGGTCCAAGACAGAGCAAGTTTACTGCACGTGTATCCCTCGTGCTAGCTAGAAGGCATTTTTAGTAAACGTACTCCCGTGACTTGGAACATATGGACTCATATGTTGGACTCATATGTTCGTTATCATTATTATCTGTTGACCAAACCATGAACCAGTGCCACCATATGTTGGACTATAAAAGTCATCATGCGATTCCAATCAAATGTGCAGTCTGACGCACGCTTTCTTCCTCTCTTCAGTGTCAAAACTTCTTCCTGTGTTGATGATTGAATGCAGGACTTATTGGTAGTTCAAACAGACAGCAAGACCTAGCTAATCATTTGGTTGGGGTTGGTTGTATTTTTGTATGGTTAGAGGGGGGGTTGACCTTTTTATGGTTTGCTGTTTATTTATAGATCGAGAGTTCTATTTTTAGAGTAGCATGCTATTAGTGGTACATATCATCCTGCACACTATGTGTATGTTGTTCTTAGCTTGATAACTTTGCGTATAACTTGAAACTTGAAAGAAATCAGAGTTTTTGTACATGTGCATTTTTGTTTTAACTCGTGCATAAATTACTATTTCCATCTAGTTCTTCTTTCATGCTTAGCCGTATCTCCTTCTTCTCTTTTCTTTTCAATTTTTTCTTTAATTTCTTTCTTTTCTTCGCGCCATCTTTCTTGCTCAGTTTAATTCTTTTCCTTTTCCTATCCTTCTTTCTTTCTTTCTTTCTTTCTTTGTTTGTTTGTTTGTTTCTTTAATTTCTTCCTTCCTTCCTTCCTTCCTTCCTTCCTTCCTTCCTTCCTTCCTTCCTTCCTTCCTTCCTTCCTTCCTTCCTTTCTTTCTTTCTTTCTTTCTTTGTTTGTTTGTTTGTTTCTTTAATTTCTTCCTTCCTTCCTTCCTTCCTTCCTTCCTTCCTTCCTTCCTTCCTTCCTTTCTTTCTTTCTTTCTTTCTTTAATTTCTTTCTTTCTTTAATTCCTTTCTTTCTTTATCAGTTTAATTTCTTTCTTTCTTTAATTCCTTTCTTTCTTTCTTTCTTTCTTTAATTTCTTTCTTTCTTTAATTCCTTTCTTTCTTTCTTTCTTTCTTTCTTTAATTTCTTTCTCTCTTTAATTCCTTTCTTTCTTTCTTTCTTCTCGTTCTTCCTTTCTATAATCGTTGCCGGAATTTCGAGATACACGCGTGAAGTAGATCAGTAATGAGATTGGCTCCCCCATGCTCCCTGTACGTACATTCTTGACACCTACTACTCAGCAATCAGTCCGACAGACCTTCTAGCTACAGCAACATCGTACCGGGGGGGGGGGGGGGGGGAGGGAAAGAACCGGGGGAGAGAGGGTCCAATAATATGACCGCAATGTGTATAATACACAAAAAATCCGTAAATTCCACATCGTGCCAACTAATTTTGGCAAAGATTGTAGTTCTTTCTTACTGATCTTCCATTCGTGAGATCAAAATCACTAGTCAATTTTGATTTTTTAATCAGAACAAAACAAGAGGTCAAAAACAGGAAATGACAATGAGTGTAGATACAGATGCTTGAACGCAAACCAAATGAATCACGAACAAACACCTCCCACCATTTCCTGGTCTTGTAGCGTGTTTCCATGCCTTTATATGGTGACGTGAACAATCAAGTATGCGGCCACGTGGTTTATACGCCACGCCAAGACTGTCTTTGTCTATACATACAGCCATCGAAGGTCATTGCCTTTGGCAGATTCATATAGTTTTTTTTGTGAGTGGGTGATATGTATAGATATATTTACAGTTTTCCATATCTGAAAATCTAAATCAGCAGACTATGGGCGCGGGGCGCGCGGCCAGTAGTCGACCTTCTCAGTTTTCAATGAGCTTTGATGTTCTCAGCAACAATAGTTTTTTGGAGCTAGTTTGTTCATAATAAACCAAATCGGCTAACGCGTTGCTATGTACGTTTCCACCCAATTGAAAACCTCTGGGAATAAGAATTTTTGTTCCAAAACTGATTTCCACGTGATAAAAGACAACGTATCTTATTCCCAGAGGTTTGAATTGGGTGGAAACGTACATAGCAACAGCGTTAGCCGATTTAGTCTGTTGCCACTTCCTCCACTCCTTAGCCCCTCTCTCTCCTTCCTTCAACGGCTTCTACTGAATAGTTTAGAAACATGCAAGTATACTATAGCTCTAGACATTGCCCGTTCAAATGACATGAGCAGTTGCCAAATTAAGTCAGAATGATCGTTAAATTGAAGGTGTCGCTAATAGAGGAATCACTTCTTAAAATACAAATAGCCGAACTGACTAGTTTGCGTAGCTGGAATTTAGGGGGAGGGGAAGGGGAAGGGGGAAGAAAGCCGGGGAAAATAGCGCTATTTAACCCTCGTGTGATTTCCATCCACTCCCCTAGTAGCGCTGAAATACAATGACCATCACAATATGTCGTTCAGTAAAGAATGGTGTTGCTTATGGAGCTTTCATCATAGCTCTTGGCTGAAAGAAAACGAGATATATCCTCGGATATTGAGAAAGAGGAAGAATTTTGAAGAAAGACTGAGCATAAGAGAGAATAAACATGGAGATGAAAGAACTGGAAGAAAGCGAAAGACAAAAGGAAAACAAAAGAAAAATTGACAAGAGAAGAAATTAAACAGCAAGAATGTCACGATGACAGTTTCCATCTCAGCAACTTGTCTCGCAACGGCGTTGCGAAACATGTTGCTGGAGGATTGCACAGTGTAACAGGGGTTGTCTCGCAATTTTTTTTGTTGCGCGTAGCGTTGCATGTAGAACTCAGGTTTACTTTTCGCAACGCATTACAGCAACTTGCAATGTCATTGCACAGTGTATCACCCCTCCAGCAACTTTCCTCGCAATTTTCGAGGCATGTTTTCTAAGAGCGCATGCGCAATTTCTCATTTCGCTCTGAGGAGCTCTGGGTACGAGTAAAATATTGCAAGTTGCTGGGGGAAATTGCACAGTGTAACAGCGCCTTTAGTGGTTCTAAATATGTACGTGTGTAGCGTGAGTATTTTGGCACGCGTGCACTCGCAGAAATTACACAACACGTCACAATGTGAGCATAAGATAAGAAGAATTAAACCCACTTCAAAAAATAATCACGATTTTTGATCTTTATCGAGTTTTAATCTCATGGGGGATTTGTTCTCTGATTATGGACTACCGTTTTTATTCTTCATTGACCCTGTTGTTCTTTGAACTGATTTTAACTTGGCTTGTTTAATACCTCCTTTTGGAAGCAGTCAAGTGGACTCTGCCACTAAATATGTAATACGGGGCGCATGCATGCAAATGATAATCGGCTGAACTCCAAGTTTGAACATTTTTGAATGGACTCGATCCTTTCTATGATATAAATAGCATCTCTATAATACCGGGACACAACCACAGTAAAACACCTCTATAATGCGGACCGACTTCTAGATATGATTAAGCCACTTCTGTAATGTGGATACTTCTATATACGAATCCCTTCTGTGATATGGAAGGTACACTATTGTACTCTTAAGCATACCACAATATGGGGGGAGGGGGTGGGGCGACTTCTGAATATGATAGAGACACCTCTGTGGATACTTATTATACGAACCCTTTTCTAAGCTAATTAAGCTTCCATAGGAAATTTTGAGCCGAGTAGCCTTGCTGTCTACTTAGTCTAGATTGCCTTATTATGAACCACGAGACTTTTTGTTGATTGCTTTGTGTACAAACGGCCTTTTTGGGATGATTTTGACTAAATTGGCTTTTTTCTTTCTCTAGTTTCTTGTGAGAATAGGGTGTGGGCTCTATCATTTATTTGTGTCCACTTGAGTGGGGTCAGAAATGCCATAATTTTTCAGTCTAGTTAATTGTATAAACCATACGTTATCCATGGATGACATTGTCTACAAGTCATGCATGTAAAATTATATTCAGAAATCTAGCGAAATTCTAGACCTTTTGCTTCGGATGTGAGCGGTGAAATCACAGAGGAAATTACTTTTGCTTGAGTACCATCGGAAGTGTTACGTCGTGATTAAGCCCTCGCGGGAGCCCGCGTGTCACGCGCGTGCGTGACCCCATATCTCCATTGGTTGCTCAAGTCTCAACAGTCTCTGTCTCCACAGTATCATCTTGCAACTTGTTGGTGCGTTTGGACGTTTAGCGTTCTTTCAGGAGCATGAAATTATGAATTATTCACGGGTCCGAACGCGTCCTAAACTCCCAGCCGAGTTTCACGACGAAGCACTTCAATCAGACGATATTCAACTCAACGAGGAAAGAACCACAGCTTCTAAGAAGGTAACTCGAAGTCCTCGACAATATTCCATGTTTACCAACCGCTTACGGACTTTTTAAGGCTATCAAGAGCAACCCCTAGTGCGATTGTAGAATTAATGAATGGAAATGTATTTTTAGGGCATTTTGCTGCAAGATATTGACGAAGGAAAACCGTGTCTAAAATGTGGAAGCCGTTGTCCAGGGTTCAGTCTGCATGTCTGGAGGTATATTTTACAAACACGTAAATCTTTTTATAAACTCAAATATAAATTATATAAGCTGGTCTATTACGTTGAACTTTACATTAAGTTGTATGTTCGTACGAGCTAAAGTTTCAATCCTTGCGGCATTTTTATGATGTCCTGCGATTGATGTTTTCTAGATGACGAAGAAAGACGAACTACTGAGGTAATTTGGTTCGCACCTTCGGTGTAATGTTGGGTCCGTTTGTTATTGTTCTTAGCTATAATTACCACAGTTGACTGACGATTCTATCTGTGCTTTTCAAATCGAAACAAAACCTATTTTGCACCACAAAGTCATCTAGTTTCCTGTGGCGAACATGTCTTTATAACTTTCTCTTTCAATGATTCTTGAGTACACTTTCGATAACTCAAACTATATAAATAAACTAATTGTGTTATAATCGAAAAGGACACGCTGTTTAAACACTACGTAATGGACGAGTTTCATTTTGATTAAAATTTATTTATGAATTTTAATATTTAATGCGGTCGGAAATGATGGCAAGGGAGCGTCAGTACACTCCCCTACAAGTCCTTAATGAAGATCCACTTAGAATTTCCCAATGATTTGTCTACTAAATACCTACACTTACTCAAGTTGGTATGTTCTAGATACTTTCCGTTTGCGACCACGGAACCAGCTTTTTCGACACAAAAAGTGTTTAAGTTCACGGGAAGTGAGCTAAATTTGTACTGGTCAATCGGCGTGGAACGGATTTTGGTTTTTTCACTTGAATAAATGAGACGAAAGAGATTTAATCTCTGTACAGTGTAATAAAGAAAGCTGCTTTTAATTGGTGTGGCGTTAATGTTGTCAATTTCAGCCCTATTCTATGAATCGCTCGAGCGAGCCTATAGGAAAACAGCTCCGTTACTGCGAAAACAAAAGCCGAATGAATTTCTAAACAGCACTTTCGGGGCTTGTCTGATAGGATTGATATCAGAAGGCCTGTTACCCTTTGATCTAAGGTTTGTTTAGGTCTAAACAGACAGCAAAGGCATGGCTTCCGAAGCCATCTTTCACACTAATGTTACCAAGAAAATTCCTCAGAAACCTCCACGACCGAGCTTAAAGAAAAGGTTAGTTTATAGCAGAGAGGTAATTATTTACATAGAAATTCTTAGATTTTCGTTTATAGAGGAGTTCACGTGAAATAGATTTAGGAAACATTGTTGTCCTCAATCGTTAAAATTGACATTTAATTTCATGTCCTAGTGCCTGACTTCAATTTGTGACAGAAATGTATATTTGACGTAAATGAATGTTGTTGGTCAGGGAACCTTGGTCTATGGGGCCTTCATGGCTATCAGATTTTGTACAAGCCTTTACATTTATAATATTTGTGTACAAACGAAAAGGCGATATAATCTTAAAATATTAGGATATAAATTTGTCTTTATGCGTTCGATTGGTCTGTTTGTTATATAGGCGAAACAATGAAAGTTTCCTTTGAAATACACACAGCGCTGAATGCCATTGTCTCAGCGAAGTCATCGTACAGTCTCTTGAGAATTGATTTAGAAAGCCGCTTTATTTTGAAAAAGCT
Source organism: Telmatactis stephensoni (assembly GCA_029948255.1). Classification (NCBI taxonomy): domain Eukaryota; kingdom Metazoa; phylum Cnidaria; class Anthozoa; order Actiniaria; family Isophelliidae; genus Telmatactis; species Telmatactis stephensoni. The sequence continues at coordinate 417,113 of JALIZF010001675.1, forward strand.
CTGCTTGTATTAACTCGGACAGTCGACTTATTTCCTTGAGAATATTTGTGTATTCCCGGGTGTATTTCAGTAAATAAGCCAGACGGCTCAAAAGCTTTGTAAATCGAAAGAAGATCAAGTGTTTCAAATGCGCTGAATCAACAAGTGCTATAGAAATTCGCGACAGTACAATGGAATGAAACTTTACATATTCGCTTCAAAACTAATTATCGAATATGAATTATTATAATGCATGACATGCCGTGCTACTTAATTTTTCTGCCATTTTCTAAAATTCTTTTCGTGTATAATTTTTCTTCAAAACTATTAAGGCAAAATTAAACAGATGTGTATGAAAAAGCGAGAAAATTTTAATTCGTTTGTGAAATTTCCTTCCTGTTTTGGCTTTGTTGTTGTCATTTCGTGGCGACCGCTGTCGTCGGTCCCATCCGTCTGATAGCCATGAAGATGGTGCCCTTCGCCTCGGGCTGTCATGTTATCGCTCTAATTTCTCAACCAAACCTTGTATTCTTGTAGCTACTCGCAATAGGCGACTTGTAATTGTGCTTTTGATATATATAGTTACGTTAGTTCGCCCTTTCATCACAAGCGAACTCGCCGTCTCTTGTCTACGAAATACTGACTAACTACTGCCTTATAAGTCTCTTTGTACCACTACTTAATGTGCTTGTCGAATCATATCGGTTTTGTCCAAATAAAGAGAGTCATAAACCAAATCACAAGGGGTAGAAATCACACTTGAAGCTTCAAAAGAAAATAACTTACAATATTATCATCAATGACTAAATATTTACACAACAATTTCAGTATTTGTGGACATACTTTTTGTTTTTATAATTGGAGATGATTAGAGAGTGCTTCGCGTGACTTGTATTTGGTTTTAAATTGCTTTTCACTTAAGGGAATAAAATGCGAAAAACCAAAGTTGACACCGAAGTCATCAATTAAACTACTGTTCTTATTCTTCGAACCATTATACACAAGTATAGCATTTATATTGAAGTATAGAGGTTTTGAAATCGTATGTCATGACAAGCCCCGCAAGGACACAATCCTAAGAGAGTTTATCCTATGTACTAAGTTTGGTATCGTGTGTATTTATAACTGTTTCTAATGAGCTTGAATGAAGGCAGGTAAGTAGACACTTTTAACAGAAAGTTTTCGTCAGATGGTTGCAGCTTTACAATCGCAATTACTGACAATAATTGCTTTCGTTGAGATGAAGTTCTCGCCAGTGAAAAACACATTTCTTTAATTAGGCTTGACAGCACAAAATGTGGCCTATGCTTTGCTTTTATTTTCGATCATTTTGAGTAATTTCTCAATTATTATTTATTGTTTAATTTTGATAAAAGTTTTGATAAGGAATGCATTTCACTATATCGAACTATATCATGTGCAATATTTTTTTTCCGATATCGGGGCTCAAAATCTCCGCCAATAATTTACCAAAAATAGCAAAATCAGGAAGAGATGGTTACCGTAGTGCAATTAAAAGATATTTTATTTTGGTGTAACAAATTGATAATAATAATAATAATAACAACAATTTATTCATTTATAAAGCGCATTTAATATCAATAGAGTATTTTCAAATGCGCTGAGCACTCAGTGCAAATTTAGCCATCAATTTTACTCAGTCATGCTCTGTGAGTACACCTCAAACTGTTATCCGTTATCTCGACAACCACTTACTATCTTGATCGATGAGTCGACGATTTCGCTGAGAACAAGGTTTCCATGGCAACAGAAAGAGCGCGCCGTGCAATGCTGGCAACAGTGAAACCTCTACTTTGGAGACACCTCTATTTAGGGAACACTTTTCTAGAGTCCAGAAAGGGTTATTTCCACATTGCTTTAATCTCTTCTAAGGGTATACATTCTCTGGTCCCAAGGGTTGCCCCCTTAATGGAGATCCCACCATAGGAGGAAAATGTTCTCAAATTTATAGACAACAGGCTATCAAACCAAAGTTAACCCTTCTTATAAAATAATCTTCTAGGGAAGTTGTTGTGGTTTGGTGATTTTTTCTGACATTTTGCCAGCACTGGCCTGGCTTGGTAGGAGGATTAGAAATCAAATATCGATCTGTTCGCTTGGCATGGGCCGACCTGCTGTTTAGCGACGGAGTAGTAGCAAATGAAATGGAGCGTCTCAAATTGTTTGACAAAATCTTAGTTTGTGCCTTGTCTTTGTTAATATCCAGCTGACCGGATGAGGTAGTTAGACAAAAACAAAAACAAAAAAAAAAAAAAGCTGAAGTGTTGACAAAAACTCTGAAAAAGAAAACAAAAAAAAAACAAAAACAAAAAAAAAAAAAAAAAAAAAAAAAAAAAAAAAAAAAAAAAAAACAACAACAAAAAAACAAAAACAACTTAAAAAAAACAAACAAAACAAAAACACAAACAAAACCAAGAACTTTGAATTATCCCAAATTTAGCCAACAACTGAATTCTTAGACCTACTTAACCCATCATCTAAACAACCTTTTGTAGAACTTTTCCCAGACAGTTCAAAAATGCATGGCTTTAAATAATGGATTAATGATGTATTTTCCTGAAAATATTTTGCTATTAATTAAGTTCGGCCCACACAGATTTCTTTTTCTGCTGCTAATGTGAAGGAATGTGGTATTACCCGGAAAACCAGAACTTTGCCGACTGAGCTGGTAGTTTGCATGGCATTGTCTGGTTGCCATGGCAAAGTAGTGGCACGTGTAAAAAGTCACGATCACTTTCCCCATTAATTCATAGTTTGCATTTTTCCATCTTGAGTTTTTGACAAAGCGACTTTGTGGTGTTTGGTCAGGAAGTCGTTGTATTTTTTTGGTGTTTTTATAGCGGCGATATTCTTATCTGGCTTGTACATGTTGTAAAACTATCTATTTTTTCTGTCTTGATAATCATCATCATCAGTCATCATCATCATCATGGATTTCTCCACTTCGATCACATGTATCCTGGTACTACTGTCTGGACATTAGAGAGTTTGAGCTTTACGTACACAGGAAACGGCAGACGGCAAAGAGGATGACGTGGTATTTTTTCCGCGCCTACCGACGCACATTTGGCACTTAAACGTGAGCATGATTTTTAGCATTTTTTGACTGACTTTCGCGTTGAAACAAACGCCAGACGCGAAAAAAGCAGGTCACGTGATCTTATCTGCTTTCTTCCCTTTCCCCGTGTTCGTGACGCTTAAGCCCTCTATTTTCTTGTCCAGCAGAAGTCTGATTTAGACATCATATTTCTCCTGATTTGTAGGGCGTCTACCCATCAGATGCTTACAAGTGATGTGGAAGAGGTTTGAGAATCTGTTGAGAGTAGAAGTCCAACAGATGATTTGTTGGGCGTCTACTCTCAACAGATTCTCAAACCTCTTCCACATCACTTGTAAGCACTATGATCCATTCTGCAAATGTGAAATTGATGCTGGTGAAATTGATTAATAATGATGTGATAACGATGATTGATGATGCTGAATTGTAATTATCATCATTTTTATAATTATAATTATCGTACTCGTTATTTTTGCTGTTGTTGTTGTTGTCATCCTTCCGCACATTGACCCCACCACCTCTACCACAACCATCCGAATCATCATCATTATCATCATCATTATCATCTTCAGGATACATTTGCTATACGAGCAAAACTATACAAAAATACGAAAATGTAGCGTGTCGAAAACATCAAAGCAATTATAATTGGATCGATACAATCAAATTCGAGTTGTCAGACTAGTTTTGTTGTACCTCTTGCACAATTTCCGGCTGTTTTGGTTTGCCTTACTCGTCATGACAAGATTATCCATTCTCAGCCATTCCTCGCCATTATTATCCACTCACATTGCTAAAGAGTGTGTTTATATCAAACATCTTGAAATCCAGATGTCCATGACGTAAACAAGTTAGTGCAGGTGTAAAAAGTCACGTTTACTTTCCCCATTATTCATATTTTGCATTTTTCTATCTCGAGTTTTTGACAAAGGGACTTTGTGGTGTTCGTACAGGAAGTCGTTGTGTTCTTTTGGTGTTTTTATAGCGGCGATATTCTTATCTGGCTTGTTGTAAAACCATCTATTTTTTTCTGCGCTATTTTAAAGTCGTGATCATCATCATCATCAGTCATCATCATCATCATAGATTTCTCCACTTCGATCACATGTATCCTGGTACTACTGTCTGGACATTAGAGAGTTTAAGCTTTACGTACACGGGAAACGGCAGACGGCAAAGAGGATCACGTGGTATTTTTTGACGCGCGTTTGGCACTTAAACGTGAGCAAATGCAAAATGACTGACCTTCGCGTTGAAACAGAAACGCCAGACGCGAAAAAGGAGGTCACGTACGTACGTGATTGTCCGTTTCCTCGTGTACGTAACGCTTAAGCTCTCTATTTTCTTGTCCAGCAATAGCGCTGTCTCATTTAGACATCATATTTCTCCCGATCTGTTGGGCGTTCTCAAACCTCTTCCACATCACTTGTGACCTTGATCTGATGTTAAGCAAAGTTTGTTGAAGCAGTTCACTATGATTCATTCTGCAAATGTGAAATTGATGCTGGTGAAATTGATTAATAATGATGATAACCACCTCTACCACCACCATCCGAATCATCATCATTATCGTCATTATCATCATCATTATCATCTTCAGGATACATTTGGTATACGAGCAAAACTATACGAAAATACGAAAATGTATCGTGTCGAAAACAACAACGCAATTATAACTCGTAATCAAATTTCAGTTGTCAGATTAGTTATGTTGTACCTCTTGCAAAATTTCCGGCTATCTTGGTTTGCCTCACTCGTCATGACAAGATTATCCATTCTAAGCCATTCATCTCCACTCACATTGCTAAAGAGTGTGTAATCACTGTTAATATTCCCGCGTTTGGCTTAAGCATCGGTGAACTTGTTTACGTCAGGAACATCTGGATTTCAAGATGTTTGAATCAAACATGGATTGCATGTCTATCGACTTGGCTGTTAATAGATTTTATCGCTTTTAATTAGAGCTAAATGAATCGGTAGACGTCGTATTGACTTCCCCTTTATGTTTTTCTTTTCAATCAATTTGAAACTGCTGGCCGGTTCGATTTCGAAAGGGCTGGATGAGAACGAAATATCTAGTTAATGCGGTTTTGAAAGGAGAATGACAGATAGAAACTGCGGCCTCTAAACAATGACTAATAATAATCCAGTCACCATTTTCCGAACTCAATAATTTCCCTGTTGTTTAAGATGGAGGTCTTATTATCGTTCTATTTTAACAAACCGATCGGCTTACAAATACACTTTTGTGCTGAACGTATACGTCTGTCGTATTATATTTTACTAAAATAGTTTCTGATATTGTTAATAGTGTTGGATAAAAATATACATTTTAAGGGGTTTTAAGAAACGCGAAGTGCTTTAATTGAAATGCATTTAATCTTTGATAGAATCTGTGCACTTAACTCATAATTGCTTCTAAATCCTTTTCTTTAATTCCGTAGAAAATGTAAAGACAAAAAATGAGATCGGATCTCTATAGAAAATGGGATTGGATTTCCCTTGACTCAAAGTGGTCGCCACATCGTTATCAAAATAGACTCTTTCCTTGCTGTTATGTTGTTTCAATAAATGAGCAAAAATATACAATTACTAGCATTTTCTTTCATCGTTGGCGCCATTTTGACATTTTTGCCCTGGAGCTAATGATCGCAAATGATCATTCGGAAGAACACAAGATGACTTCGCACTCTCTCGGGGAAAAAACGTGATGAGACGAAGAAGAACGAAGTAGTATCGGCACATGTGCGCCTACTTTCCGGAAAATCGAAATGTCTCCGAACTCCCGCGATCACTACCGATTTCGTTAATTAGCTTTTTTCTAGGCGTTTGTCAGCCATAATTCGGAAAGCAGTCACAGTTATAGTTTCCATGGCAACTGTCTTTCTTTTGGAAGCTTGGAAAATCGGCAGCCAGGCCAGCAGTGAGGCAGTGATTTAATCATGGAACTGGAAGTCCAAAGCCTAAAAAAACAAAAACAAAAACAAAAACAACAAACAACAAACAAACAAACAAACGAAAAAACAAACAAACAAACAAACAAACAAAAAGCAAAACAAAACAAAATCCAAAAGCAAAACAAACAAACAAACAAAACAAACAAACAAACTCCCTCCCCCAAAAATAACAACAACAACAACAAAACCCATAAAGAAGTACGGATGCTTGTGGATATTTCTTTGTTCCTGAGAAAAGACGAGCGAACTGACCGACACTCGCACTCGTGAACTCGGTGAAAGTGCAGCTTTTCAAAATATAGCTTCAACCTAACGGAATCCTGCAGAAACGTTATTGAAAAGTAATAAAAAGTTATTCTACACTTATGTATTCCCTGTTTATCTCATTTAGAAAGTTTTTTTTTGTCTCAGACCAAAAACGAAAACAAAGTAATTTTTTCACTTTGGATTATTTGTAAATTTTTGATATTTTACTTGAATATAGTTTAGTGATTTTTACTAAAATGAGTTATGGACTGATATACGCTGAGTTCATGTCACACAACTGAGCTAAGTAAGTCACTTCTCCAAACCTAAAAGCTCAAAAGCCAGTGAGAGGAATAAAACTTCACAGAAAATTGAAACATTTTATCAGTTCAACAAAGTTGCCAGAGCGAGAAGTTTCTTATGGAATGCTTGTCACGCCATATTTGTGACGTCATAACTTGATTTCCCGAATCAAAATGACCGTCTCATTTCTAGATCTCTTGCACAGTTTTTTTTTAAGCCAGATTCGTCAGCAACAAAAAGAGCATAATCCAGTGCCATTTTGGTGGCAAACCTTTTCTGAATTGTGAATTCTTAAGCAATACTGTTAGCCGGTGTTCGATTTTGGTTTCAACTCTCGATCTTTTGTAAGTTAAGACGCTCCTAGCATGTATCACTGATCTGGAGAAAAATGGTGAAAAATGTTCCCCCTCGAAAGTTAGTTTTTGGATTATTCAAGATTAGCTTCAAGTTTAAGCTTGGAATTCCATAGAATAAGTGTTTTTGACCCAAACTGGCGCGAGATAACAGACTCATTTTGATATAAGTGCCTCCAAATTAGATTAATCCTTTCTTTAAGTGCTGTTCAATTATACTTGCTTGACTTTTTCCGCTGAAGTATTACCGGATTCTTTTCTTTCTCTTCTTATAAATAGATATCATCATCTGTTTCTTTGTTTGAGACTTTTAAAAGTGGTTGAATATTGTTTCGTGTTGGAAGTCTATATTTTGTTTGCCATCAGTTGTTCTTGTGGTTTTTCAAAGACCTTAAGCTTTTGTTGAATATTTGGGCTATTTAAATACGTGTGACCGCTAACTTTTTCATTATAATTCCAGCATTATTCACATAGCTTGAAATTATTGTCGGCTTCAATTTCTCATTAAATGTTATCAGCGGCCAAGAACATACAATTTTGTGCGGAGTAATAGCAGTTCGCGTAAGAAGTGCTTGAGTAAATAATTTGGTCCTAGTTATTACTTGCAGACGTCCACATAAATTCATTTGTGGCTTAATTAGCGAGCGTTTAAGAATCGATTTTAAGGAATTTCGTGAAAGCATATGTCGTTTCTGGACGTGTTTGCTTTACCGTAATCAACGTCAGAGTCAGGACACCTTTGCTACTTAATTAAGACACTTTAATGTTAAATGGGGGATTTAAACTTAAAGTTCGAAGTCGATGTGTTCAGTTTGTACGTAGCTCTCTTAGTAAGGTAAAAATTTAATCAACGATTTGAAAAAAACAAGCCTTAGCAACATATAGTAACACAATACGTTCACACCCACGCGTAACACAACATATTACAACTATACCACGTACAACGGCTTCGCACACTGGATACACGACACGACACGACACGACACCGGCAACTCAATACAACACAACACACCACAACAACACATGACTCAACATTAAAACTGACAACACAACAGAAAACAGTTCAACACCCAACACAACTTACACATTGTAGTACAACATACCACGTGACAACACAACGCAACTAAACACAGCACAACAACCACAATAACAGGTGACAAGACAACACACAGCGCGCACAGCACAAATGCACCACAACACGAAACAACACATCATAACGCATCACAAACTGTTAAAATGTTTATAATACTCCGATGAAGTCCAAACGAGCCATTTGAAATGAAATATATTTTGCACAGCACAACACAAATTACACCACAACACGAAACAACACAACACAACGCAACAAACTGTTATATAATGTTGATAGTACTCCGACAAACTCCATACAAGCCGAGTATTATATTTGCCATATAAATGAAATATTTTTTTACATTTTAGAAAAGTTTGCACGTACTGCAAATGCCCACGCGAGAATCATGACGTCACAGCCGAAAATGAAGTCAACTCTGGAATTAACGGCATCCAGGTCAAAATCCATGGACTGAACTTAGACGACAATAATGGTTATGGATCCGATGAAGACCTTCCACCCCCTCCCCCACCGGCCATGACGATCTACCAGGATGATGGCCAGTTTGATGATTTCCCGGATTTATCTTCAATCGAAAATGATGCGATGTCAAGCTTACCTGCACCTCCAGTCTTCAATGACTCCAGGCCATCGTCTTCTAAGAAGTATTTGTGGTATCCGCCTGGGTTGAATTCTAGTCAGGTAATAGCCTGTGCACAGCCGTTACCAACTCCTCCTTTTTTGCGTGGAAAACTTTCCCCGCAGGGGAGGAGGGTTGGGTAACAGCTGTATACAGGTTAGTTAGGTAAAGGAGTAGCTTAATTGAGAATGTAACTATGCGTCGTATTTTTTAATTGAGAATGTAACTATGGGTCGTATTTTTTAGGGTGAAAGTCATTCTCCACCCCTCCCTTGCTCCCCGTCCCTCAAGCCAACACGTATCGCGTCTTTTTCGTGCTTTGGCCGATGATTGCTAATTGTGTTTTAGTATAAAGAGTCAAGAGTGCATGACCACGAAAATGAGACTCGGTGAGACCACAACAAATGCCCCGCATTTCAGATATTTTTAGAGGCCCGTTCCAACGAATTCAGGTCCTGTGTGTGGGACATTTAATTGAATGCTCAGAAGAATTTTGGGTCACAATCTACGCCCTAATTAATGCTTAAGAATGCGTCAAATCACAAGTAAAAACTTATCAAAATTGTCTATACCCACAATAGATGGAATGCGAAGGAGACTACCCACAAGTCAGCTAAGTCAAATTCCCGACGGTGGGGATAAACAGAGAGATCAAATGCTCCACATATGCCCATGGTTTCCTTCCCCTTCATGGCTTAACATTGATATAGGTGCAAGTAATTACGTTAACTAAGTCATCGTTACCAATCCTTCACCAGGTTGATGCCTACTTCAGAGAACTGCCCCAAGAAAAGGTTCCATTACCTGGAACTTCTGGAATGAAATATTACGAGGAACAACTTACTTATCAAAATCCACCACAAGACAAGTTGACTTCTGATGTACCCCCTGCACAAAAAGAGGGTGTGGCACAATTCTGGAGGAAAGAAGACCACACCAAAGGCGTTGGAGTTGTCAAAGTACCTTTTGGAAACAAACAGGTATTTGAACTGGTTTAACAAGTTGTTTTAATGAGAATGTACAGCTACTTGAAACCGGTATTTGAACTGGTTGAACAGGTTTGTGTTGATTAACATACAGCTATTTGAAACTGGTCTTTGAACCGGTTTAGGGGTTTGTGTTGATCGACACTGAACGACACATTTATTGTGTATGAATGGAAAAAGACACGTCATATATGGCATTACGTACAATTTCCAGTATTCTTGTTAACTGGAAACGTATAGGTTCGAATTTACATTTCAGTCATTTTCTTGTCCAATTCTATCCGTGTTGTATTTACTGAGGAATTCAGTATTCTTTGGGCTTTCTGTCGACTTCTTGTTGTGAATAGTATCCTTTTCTTCTTTCCTCCCTCAGCCTCCTTCCCTCCTTCCTTCCATTAGTTCGTTTGTCCGTTCGTTCGTTTGTCCTTCTTTCCATCCAATCATTTATTTTCTTATTCATTTATTTTATTTCAGCGTTGCTTCCGCTGCAGCAGGCCTATTCTACGTAGTGAACCAGCAGTAATTGCTGAAAACATCGGCGAAGAAGCAGTGTATCACCCAGCCTGCTTTTCATGTGAGACCTGTGACGAGCTTCTTCTCAACTTGGTTTACTTCCGAGGTGAAGATGAGGTCTACTGTGCACGACACCACGCTGAACTTACTAAACAACGATGTGGAGGCTGTGATGAGGTAGGAATACTTTTGTAGTCGATCCTATACTGAAGACTGTTTCTCCAAAGACCAGACAACACACACAGTCATTCTGAGATTCAAAATTGTGCGCCGTTTCGAGAAGCGAAGCATTCAAAGTTTTTAGCAGGTCAAGTCACCTAAAAACAAGTAAGCAACAATGGGCGTAAGAAATGGGCAACTCTCTATTGTTGCATTGTGGCCCTTCATTTTCAACACATTAGCATGTCATGTCGACTTTCAAACTGAAATACATCAACTCATGGATAATATGCTTTTAAAATAGAATGTTCAAAAATTCCATTTTGAAGCATAGTTTATTTGATGTGGAAAGGTTTCATCCAATCGTAAGCGTTCAACACAATAGCCAAGAGAGGCTTCAGATTTGTCATGCATCTTCTATACAGTGTATAGAAGATGCATGACAAATCTGAAGCCTCTCTTGGCATGTAATTTTTGCTACATTAAAACCTAGGAATGCCGTTTTACTAAAACGGAATTTGATAAAAGGTTCATTATAACATATTTGAGATATAACGCGCACGCTGATTGGCTGGCTACCATGAACCAATGAGAGGGGTAGTTTGAACAGTATCACATCTAGCACGTTTCTGCATTCCTTGCCGTTACCTTTGCTTGTTCTTATTCGGCGCATCTTTAATTATCCTTTTGGTTCCTCTACAGTTGATATTTTCTGGTGAATACACAGTGGCCATGAACAGAAGCTGGCATCTTGGTCACTTCCGGTGTCAGCGGTGTGATTCCAGCATAACAGGTAACAAAACTTATCGATGTTGTATCTAATATTCTATGTTATTGTATATAAAAGAAATAGAAACTTGCCTGCTGTGCTGTGTGCAGATTTAGAGCACTTGGGGATTGATCAGAACACTCGAGAAGGGTTGAGAAGCACGAGGCGTGGCCGTGCTCTGATCAGTCCCCGCGTGCTCTAAATCTGCACACAGCACGCGCGCGCGTTTTCTGTTTCTTTAATATAATACGAACATAATACGGATATCTTCTTTATAACGGAAGACAGGTATCTATGCCTGGAATCTCCACACATTTCCTTGTGAATAAAATCTCTGTTAAACAGACACACATATGTACGTATATGTAATGCGGACGTCTTTCATTAATGATGATCAAGTTTGTACCTATCTTACGTGAAGATTAGTGAAATTGCGCTTTGCGATGCTACAATAAACGTAAAGAGCACGTCCACACAGTACCCTTTCCCTCCTTCGTTGCTATGTCTAAAGCTACAATAAGCTACAGAGATTACTAGGAAGTCCAAATCAAGTGCGATAAGGCCTCTGGTTAGTAGATAGCTAAACAACTCTTGCTCATTACCAAATTAAAGATCTTGCGTAAAGTTAGAAAGAGATAAATCAGTATTTACTCTTCTGAGACCATGTGACGTGTTTTCTAGGCAAGCAGTTCATCGTGCTAAAGGACAAGCCAGTGTGTAATGACTGCTTCAGAGACTCTTATGCGCATGAGTGTGACGCATGCGGTCAAAAGATTGGACCTGAGTGCCGTGACATTACTTCTGATGATAAAAGGTAAATTGATATATTGGAATTTTTGAAGTTGATGTATATTTATAACATAACATTCTATTTTAACGTCCATACCCAGACGGTTATGACGTCACGTCCCCAAAACAGATTTGACGTTCAACCGACATGATGACGTCATTTCAAAATATAACGTCAGATCATTTATCACACACGATGACGTTTCGCTCAAAAATGACGTCATTTGAAATGGCGTAACATACGTAAAAATGTCACCGCCAAATGACGGTTTACACTTCATGATGTCATTTCAAAATTTGACGTCACATTTATCATATACAATGACGTTTCAAATAAGGTACTAATGATTACATAAGGGAAATGACGTCATCACTATATGGCACGTCATGTGTCGCACATACTACAAATTACAAAAGGAGACGGCGAGTGAACTAGTCTGGGCTGCGTCGGTGTATAAAATGGGGGGGGGGGGGGGGAACTTGTAATACCGTAAGTAAGTTATCTCCGTTTTTACGGCGTTTCAAGTTTCTATTCATCCCATACTACAAACTATATTGATATAGTTCTTTCATGTTTATATTTTGAATGTAATTGTTTTTGTAGGCACTGGCATGACTTTTGTTTCAAGTGTGACCTCTGTCACCGTCCTCTCCAGTCAGATGGTAAGTTCACCTTTTACAAGGACAAGACGCTCTGCACCACTTGCTACGCGACAAACTACCAAAAAGCCTGCAAAGCTTGCAACAAACCAATCGATTCGGGGGGATCACGACTCGAATACAACGGCAACTACTGGCATGAAGAATGCTTCAAGTGTAAAATTTGCTCTAAGGAGATTGGAACCAGTGGCTTTGTTCCCAAAGATGATGATTTCTACTGCCCCTCGTGCTTTCAGAACGAAGTTTTCCAAGCGCTGCGCTGGCTGTGGTGAGCCCTTGCTTGAAGGAGGCGTACTTTATGGTGGTCAAACCTGGCACAGAACCTGTTTTACCTGTCATTACTGCCACCGCTCGCTCGCGGCCAACGCGTTCTCGGTGCGCGATGGTCTTCGGTACTGTATGGAGTGCTATGGTAAGTTTTACGCCAAGCAGTGCGAGATTTGTATGAAGCCGATTGTCGGGGGTGAATACTATACTCTAGACGAAGCGAATTTTCACAAGGATTGCTTCATGTGCAGTCGCTGCTCGCGGTCTCTCGCAAGTGAAGGATTCGTCCGAGAGGGAATGGAACTGCTCTGCGCCAACTGCGCTGATTAACGTCACATCACCTTAGGGATTAGTGTTACCATAGCAACCAAATTTCCTTAGCAACCAGTGGTTCTTAACTGCAAATATTACTTGGCATCTTATGTTGTATATGTTTTAGCAAGTAACGATCCTTAGAAACTAATGCTCCTTGGCAACCCATGTAACTTAGCAACCAATGCTTCTTAGCAACCTAAGACAAAAGATAAAGAATCAATAGGAGTGGCATCAAAGAACCGAAGTAAAGAGAAACAATTGGTTTCCTTGGGATCAATGTTACCGTTTCAACCAGTAATGCGCAATGGAAGATTGTGGTAGATTCTGCTTAGTTTTGCTGATATTTGGTATATGGGGCATCGTTCCCTAAGTGATTTTCGAGAGCCCACTGATGAAACTCGAAAAATTGCAATCAAAATGGAACGTATTGCTATTGATAATGACCATGACACTCGTCCTAGTGTAGATGTATAATATATCGATGCTTTATTACGTGGTCGTATTGATTTCAATGACACTTCCAAATATGGACTCATCAGTATGATGTCATAATACCTTATATGGTTAACTGTAGAACTTCCGTGCGTTATACTGTGATGAATATAAAGATGACGTCACCCATGACGTAACTTGCTCCTGCAGTCCATCAAAGATTGCCGTCAACGGCTTTATTTTTGTTCTTGAGTTAAAAGTTAGATCTTAGCTAACGTAGTACACCAAGACAAAGTCACTGCGCATGCGTGATTTCGAACCTCCGTGCCGGCCCTTGCTTTATGGTACGTCGAAGTCGTGCAAAAGAGAGCCGTAGAGACAGAGACAGAGCAAGACAGTCGACAGGATCAGAGACAACGAGAGTAGTGTTAATAAGGGTTGGATACATTTAAGTTAACGTTGCAAAAGAAAAACGGCTGAGGAAAACTGTAACCGTTGTCAACTTTCATAGTCATACAAAAACAGAGTGAGTCGTGTTAGGGCGTGGACACGATGCTATTTTCAGTTCTGTAATTTTGCGAGCGACACAATAATAGCACGTATCCACCCCTGTAATATTGCGCGCAACACAATTACAGCATGTGTCCACCCCTGCAATGTTGCGTGCCACCTTGCAGAAGAAGTTGCAAAAGTAGAACTCGATCATAAACCTGAAAATATTGCATGCCACTGTTACAAGGGTGGGACACGGTGAAACTCTGAGTTGCGCGCAGAGTTGCAGAAAAAGTTGCATAAACGGTAACATCGTTTTTACGGGCGTTTACTGGAGCTATATACTGAAATAGCGATGCGTAAAGCATTTTATCGAAGTGTCAAAGCAAGTAGGTACGCGACTCATTCACACTAGAGTAGCCATTGTTAAAACTTTCAACGTTTTCATTCTAAAATCCATTTTTTGCTGACAATTCCAGCAAATATACAATGAACGAGATTCCGAACAGATTCATGTATAAGATCTATATTAGACAACAACAAAAAACAACAACAACAACAACAAAACAAAAAAAACAAAACAAAACAAAACAAAACAAAACAAAACAAAAACAAAACAAAAAACAATAAAAGGCAGTTGAATTTCCAAGCATCTACAGACTATTTGCAGATAACTCAAAAACAAACCTAAAAAATTTACAGATAACTTCCAGATAACTTCCAGATAAGAAAATAGTCTGTCAATGTACAATTAGTGTGTAAATTCGATTTACAGTCTATTTACAGATAATTTGCAAACCATTTACACAGTATGGAAGAGGTTCGATTTTTCTAGTGTTATATTTCGGCAATACCTATGCCATCATCAGCTAGATAATAACATTAATTGCACATACAGATATGTTAGTCATACAGGAAGAAATTATACAGATCTTATACATAAATCTATTCGGAATCTCATTCATTTTATGTTATTATAATCTAGATACCGGAACAACTCAATATAACCGGAGTCCTTTCTAGTGCTCAAGACAACGCCCAAACTTTTCTAACCCTGGGTACGGCGCTACCCCTTCCAAATTATGGATTTGCTTATTGAAAAATGTGTTTAAATTGTTGTTTACGGTAGGAGTTGCTCTCTAGCACAATACATGTTAGAGTATGAACTGTGAACAACGCCTTAGCATCAAAGTATGGTGTTTTAGATAGGCAGTAGTATATTCTAAGAGTATAAATTGTTTAATGAAGCTTTAAAGTTACTAAAATTAAATCCTAAATTTTATGTAGACTTCTGTTTATTCACGTGGATGTAGTAAGATACGAGGTTCTCCTTCAAGTACGCACGTAAAATAAACGCAGATCCGTGCGGGACGTAGTGCAGTTTGTATGTGTGCGGTTGGTGTACACCTTGATAGAATAAATATATCGATCTGCTAGAAACACCATAGTGAGTGACTGAAACATTTGCATATTCTAGCCCCTCACAATAACTCTTAGCAACGCTTCGCTTAGGCCCGGTTCACTAGCGGCATAAGCATAAGCGCAAGCAACATACGCAGACTCAGTACTGCATTTATCACCGAGGTGTGAGAAAAGACAAGCACCGCTAATGAGCAGCACCTACTGAGTCTGCGTATGCTTATGCGGTGCGAGAACCGGCCCTTATCCACGAGTTGGGACCATTATTGGAGTACAGTTAATCTCAGTGAGCAATCCCTGCTCTTGGCGAATTGAAAAAATAAAAATAGACACAAATCGAAGAATAGTTTGAAAGGCAGTTACAATATATTTTTGATAGCCAGAAACGTTCTACCCTTTATTTTTGGCAAACTCGGACGTGTCTGGAAAGTGGACGCCGGGCGCTGACTCTAACTAAAAGGGAATAGATTGTCTGGAACCCAGATTAATAAAAGTACTGCAGCGGCTAAATGTCTATCCACGTAATGGCCATGTCTTTGTGGATTAATAAACGTAAACGCAAATGACCGGTGGGTGCCCAAGGTCTCTAATACAGAACTAAGCTTCACGTAAACCCAGGTTAATAAACGTACTGCAGTGGCTAAATGTCTATCCACGTAATGGCCTCTTCTGTGTGGATTAATAAACCTAAACGCAAATGATCCGGCGGGCGCTC
The DNA here is from genome assembly GCA_029948255.1 of Telmatactis stephensoni. Lineage (NCBI taxonomy): Eukaryota > Metazoa > Cnidaria > Anthozoa > Actiniaria > Isophelliidae > Telmatactis > Telmatactis stephensoni. The sequence continues at coordinate 433,258 of JALIZF010001675.1, forward strand.
AAGGTCTCTAGTAAAGAACTATGCTTCCGATAGGATCGCGTGACCTGTTTTTTTTTCATTACCGTTTATAATATGCCGTAAACTCGTACGTCACGTTTGCGTTTAAGTACCAAACGCGAAACTCCAGGCGCAAAAATACGTGAAGCGTAAGCTCTCCTCTAATTCTATGAGTGACTGGCAGCCGATTTTTCCCTGAATTTTGAACAATTGAGGAACTTTGTCATCAAACGTGAAGTGAACGATCGTGCTGATCAGTGGGCCAGCGCACCGAAAAGTGGATGGCGCACATCACAGAATAAAGTACAGTACACTAAGGATTGTCAAGAGAGAGAGAGAGAGAGAGAGAGAGAGAGAGAGAGAGAGAGAGAGAGAGAGAGAGAGAGAGAGAGAGAGAGAGAGATGTAATGAGGAACTTTAAACACTTGTAAAAGTCTAATTAATGTCTTAATAGGGAAAGCGCAGCTTCAAAATCTCAGTGCGTTAGTTATAATAGTGAATAAATAATTTATAACTAAAGTAATCCAATGAACATTTTACGAATTGAAGATGGTTTTGAGTTGTCTGTCCTCTTATTTCACCATATATAGAATGTTCAAAACTCAAGTGGAATCACGAGCGCAGCCATTATTTGAGATAAAAACGGAGCAACAGAACGAGCGCGTGCGCCGAAACGCGTCAGCAGTGTGTCTGTCCTCTTATTTACACACTCTAATCAACCAATCAGATCGCGAGATTAGTATCAAGTGTTGTAAAATACGCTTTTGAGACAGTACAGTTTTCAAGCACAGAAAAGGCAAAGTTCTATCATTTAAACCAGTCTGATTTTTAATGAAGCCAAAATCATTTTATATGACGTTTCGTGCGTGGGTGGCGTTTTCGTGGACGGAGTGCGTGGGCTACACGCATGGACGGAGTTCGTGGGCTACACGCATCGGCGAGAAGGGCGTTGACAATACTCCCACTTCTCCTGTGGAGTAAGAGCGGAACCTAACGTGGGAACTGTTAATCACAAATCCTGTTCTATTGACTGACTACGGGTGTATGAAAAGAAAGGAAACACGGTTGATTGCCTGGTCTAATCTGGCACATCAACTCAATGTGTCATGAATTAGCATATACAGAGTCCAAAGCTTTTTCAGTAGCTCGGAGTATATGTAGCTGATATCGACTGCAGATACACTCTAAAGCTCGGTTCACGATTGTCGGCCCGATTGGAGTTTTATTGTTTTTTGCACTCCCTTTTCATTCAAAAAATCGGCCCGACACACGAGAAATTTGTTGCACTGCAACAGATTTTTGCGAATCGGGCCGATTTCTCTCTTTTCCCGAACGAAGCTTATCAAAAATCGGGCCGACATATCGTATCGTGTAACTGGGCCTTAATGACTCTGAAAAAAGGTTTGAAGTCGAGACTATCAGCCCAAAAAAAGTACACTGGAAATATGCAGAAACTCGCCCAATATATATATAGCTTCAACCGAAACTTTTGTTCAAAATCATTGAGTACAATATGAGCTATTATAATGGCTTGCGCTGTAAAGATTTATCCAGAAACGATAACTAGCTGTCAGATAGAAAATAGAGTAAATTTCGCATGACTGTGAAAACGGCACGGTCACCGCACGGTATGGTTACGGTAGGAATTTTGAATGTTTTTTTACCACATTGACAAGGTCACGGCATGCAAGACGCGGTCTGCTTCACACTCATATAAATACTATTCTAGAGCTGCTGTGTACTGTCCATGTACTGTCCTATCTCTACGCGAGATTTTTCTGGAACATATTGGACCATTTGCACAATGGCGTCTTTTTACTACAACTACCAGAATGCTTTACGAATTTTCTTTCTTATTCAGATTTCTATTCCCTCCTGAGAATTGTAGAACAATTGGCACTAGTATTTCTCAAAAGAAAGTGGGCGAAGCATTGTAATAGTTGTGTATGACGCATCATGTAAGTCGCCTTTTGTTCTGTGTTCAAGCTACGTGGAGTTCGAAGCGGCTAAGTTACAGAAAGTGTGTGTGTGTGTGTTTGGAGGCAGAGGAAGATGGGGGCGTAATTGTTGTGGGATTACAGCCATTCTACAATTAGATGCAATGTGGTTAATTATCGCCTGGGACGAATTTCGGATATGTATGTTTTGGTTAGAATCGCAATTTCGAGCTGTTTTGTCATATTATTTAACATACATCTCATTAACATGCCATATTTGCGTATATAGGCATTGCGCAATTGAAGAAACGTTGTCGGGTCTAAAAACATGGAACATATAAGCTGAGACCGAATTGGTGCTTGGGATGTCAATAATAATATTCTGATTTATTCATTTACTTCGATGCAAAATGCCAAAAGCGTGTTCAGGACCTAGATTGGCGGGCCGTTTGGCTTTGATTTTTTATCGGTTGCAGCTTAAATGAATAAATCAGAATATAATTGTTGACATCCTATGCACCATTTCGGTCTCAGCTTCTATGTTTTTAGACCCAACAACGTTTCTTCAATAGTTCCGTTTCCATTTGCTAGAGTCCGCTGAGCTTTTTGACAAAAGGCGCATTTATGCAGGGTTAGCCTCCTTTTCAAGAAAGACCCATCGAAATCGATTTCTGTATTGTTCTTCGTCAAAATGTTTTGCTTTTCTCGCTGGTATTTTTGAATAATTTACCTTGACTCGAGGCTAACCCTGCGCCAATGCGTCTGCTGTCCAATTTTACAGCGGTACGAACAAACACGAAAAAGGTCTATTGACTATGTGCACTCCGCCAAAGCCCTGGACCTCCCTCCTCTGGTTCTCCTAGCTACGAGCCATCAATCAGTGTTGCTCTAACAACGTTGATCGTCATAGTACTTTGGCAATAAATGGGACATCAACATGCATTAATTAGATCCAAAAGAGGTTTTGGTTCATTTTGAATATTGGCCTCGTACGGTGATATTGGTCTTACAGTTACGCAATGTGGACGCACGCATAATTTCATGTATCGGTTTAACTTCCAATCACGTACGTATACGCATATATATTTAACGTTGTTTCTATTTCTGTTAACGAACCTAAAAGTGCACGCGATAAAGAGACCGCGTGTTACCGGATAAACCTCTTTCCCACAATACTACCGGCGACGCCCGTCCCTTGATGAACCGGATGAACGGGGACTTGTAGTCGTCACTGGCTTATCCAACAAGTGTATGTTTTGAAAATAAGATCTTAGGCGCGCACGAAAGCACTTCGTAGAGGCACGCAAAGCGTCTTGCTTGGACGCGATTAAACGCAACTTAAATCAAACGGAAACTTTTCAAATTTTAGTCCTAAAACACTAACAAAACAGTTCAAAACACTGTTCCTCGAGGTCCTCGATAAGTTGTATCTTAGACTAAAAAGTGTCGTTGATACGGAGAGGTTCACGTTTTAGCTATGTCGCGTCTAAGAGAAAACGCGAGCTATTTTCGCTTACACAATGGCGTCATTGATGACATACGTATATACACTGTATGAATTTGAGCGAGAATTCGATCCTAGGAAAACATCTCGTTTGCGTTAGAGATAGCACTTTCTTCTCGACTTTATGGCCTTCGAAAGGGATGTGGGACGGAGGGATTTGGATGGGAATGAGGCTACCGGGTTTGTTAGGGAGATGGTTCGTAGGTGGTAAGAATATTGATTGCTTAAGTTGTTTAAGAAACATGCACTGCAAGCCAGATTCACTCGAACCTAGAATTGTTACTAGCTATGTTATTTCAGGGGAGAATAGTCCCCTTCACAGTTCTCTGCGCCATCTTGAAAGGTAGCCATGCCTTTGCATCGAAGCGAGACGAACGGTGAGCCTGCAATGATAAAGACCTGTGAATAATTGTTCTAGGTGTTAAAAAAGGTATCTATCATTGCACGCTCACCGTTCGTCTCGCTTCGATGCAAAGGCATGGCTACCTTTGATGGCGCAGGGAATTGTGAAGGGGACTATTTTCACCTGATCATGTATATGCTTGCACATTAATTAGTTTTGTGTAGCAGCATGACCTATTTACTTGCGCCTACCCTAAGGCTGCATGTTTTAAGATCGACGCGTATACATTATGAAAGCGCACTCGAGCCAGACAGATCGACGCGCGCCTGTTTAAACTTAGCTGAATTTGAACGCGCGCGTCTAGTCAGAGTTCAGTTAAACCTCTGAAGACGTTACCCCACAGAAAATTCGAAAATTATACTCAGTTTAAGACTGCAGGCAAAAGCCACACCCCCGCCTTATTTATAGTAGCTTGTAGATGTATAACGGAAAAACAATTCAGCTTTACTTAATTGTAACGTTGCTTGCAACGCAGTTGTACCGTGTGTCGACCTCTGCGCGCTTGCGCGCATTGTTGCAGACACATGCGCAGCTAGAAGCTAATTAGAGCTCGAATTCTGCCCCAACTGCGCATGCCTCTCTTACGTGCATCTGTTGCAGTGATGGACACGTTGCAAATTTGTGTTATTTGCGTGCAATTTTCCAGATCGACAATGTTGCAGTAAAAGTTCCATTATGATTTTATAGCATTGCACCCTCCCCTCCCCCTCGGGTTCCAATGTGCACAACGTGTGCATAACGTGTGCGCCGACCTTGATGCTCAATTTGGCCCCAGGGTACAATTAGTTTGACTTTGCATTTCAAGTTCGTAACGCACTGTAAGCACTCTAATAGCTGACAAACTTATAATTGTGCAAAAAACAACATAAGCTAAATACGTGTCCATTGTAAGTATGCATCTAGTGCTGCCACAGGGGGTCCGGCTTGAGAGGGTTTCCGCGGTATACGAAATTTACGTGATCGAGTTTCATTGAGGTTGCCACAGGAAACCCAAAGAACTTTAGTTCATTTTATTCTTGATAAAAGACTCCCAAGCTGGCCTCCTGTGGTGCTGCATGAATGGATGATGCTATGATTGAATGATCGTAACTGATAACATCTTCCTATTGGGTTAACTTTGACTCAACGATTGGTTAGTAGCAGCAGGAGCCCATTTAATGACAATTTGCTTTCCTTCCCATGCAGGTCCAAACGCGCTTTACTTTTAGATGGCAAACTAATGGTTAGTAGAGGGGGACGTAAGGGTTTGCGGTGATGTGGTTTTGAGTTATTTTTGATGCGGTTTTGCGGTTATTTGTTATTTTAACCTGAGGTTTTGCGGTTTTTGACTTCAGATTTTGTATGCGGTTTGCGGTTTTGGGAATTTTGATTATTCTTATTGCGCCTTTTTTCCTCAATTTTGTTTGCGGTTTTGTGGTTTCTATACCCCCCCCCCCTTACGACCCCCTCTTAGTAGTAGTAGGCTCTACACCCATATACTTTTCTTTTGTTCTTTATCAACTAGACGTTCCTCTTTTACGAGTTGAATAAATTCACTCTGCATCCCACGGTGCTTATAAGCTTTAACTTTCTAAGTTCAACAACGTACTCTTAACTGTCAAGTAGTTCTAGTGTATCCGTAATTCTGCAAAAACTATCCAAAGCTATGAGCTCAGCTAAGGATACACCGTTGATGATTAATTGACAATATCTTTCTTGCTAAGGGTACACTTTGGCTTACACTGATTCGTGAAACTATAGATAAAATGTTCTCTCCCAGGGGACTCCCGTCTCTACTCATGATAATGTCCAAGCTAAGACTGGCTTTCAAAGGTTTTTAAAATTTGTAAGTTTTGTACATCAAAATGCTGAGGAGGTTTGGACTGTTACTCCCTTCTTTCAATATAGTATGTAAACTGTCCCCCTGTCTCTTCAATCCCTCTCTCCCCGGCCTGCCCTTCCTTTCCTTGACCCTGTTCTGATCCCTTGCCTCCTTTCATTCCTTGCCTCCTTTCTTTCCTTGCCCTTCACTTCACTTCACTTCCCTCCTTTCGCTTTCATTCCATTCCTTTCTCTTCCCTTCTCTCCCCCCTTCACTTTCTCTTCACCACCCAACTTCCCTTGGTCAGACTTTCCCATCTTTTCTATCAATCCAAGTGATATCTCTGTTTCAGCTGACACAATCTCTCAATCAAGTCCATCATTTTTCCTTTCTTTTCTCTTTTCTTTTTCTTCTATTTCCTCTCATTTTCCTTTCTTTAGCTGGTCACGCAACGTTCTTGCGTGACCACACTGCTGTGAAAGAGGGGGGTCTATAATTTTCTGCCTCTTTCTTCCTGAAAAAAACTTTTTGAAGTCAATTAATCTATTCCGGAAATCACGCTGGTACTATTTCTCTGTAACACCATCGGACGCTTGTATGAAACTGGATACGCATCACCTGATTTTATCAATAGATTTTTGGACGTACATTTGCAGGCACCGTTTGTAAACAACTTCTTTCGATATTAGTACATTTCTCTTTTTGATACGCCGGTCAACGATCATACTTATGCGACGAACCAAGGTACTGAGTCGGAGCATACCGGCCAGTCCTCCGCGGGAATGTAAAGGTTGAGCATGCTACAGCATCTGCATAATGTCTCAATATGGAATGGTGGTGGTACGGGTGACGACGGGGAGTCCAAGCTAGGTGGGGTTACGAGGTTAATGCGGGAGGCTGGTAGTTCCGAGAGAGGACTTGAACAATTTTATTTCTTCATCGCGCATCGAGAGGACATCAAAATCAGAATCCCCGTGTTCAGCTGTAATTCATGAACTGTCGGCAGAAAGATATATTGCTACAATAGTTTATGATAATTGATAAATTTAATTAAGGGCATTTTGAAATGGAAGAATTATTTTCATATTTTGAATAATATTTTTATTTATATGCCTTTTGTGTATTTCAGTAACAATACTGATGACAAATAAAGACATTTCCTTGCAATAATTTAACCTTTTATGTTGAAGCACTTGGGCTATTGTTAAGATTTAATATAACTTAATACTTAATAAGGTTCATAATAACAAATGGCACCTCTCTATTTATAAAATATTTTAAGAAATTTTTTATAACTTTTATTTTTTGATAAAATAATTTTTTATTATTTGAATGGCAATGTTTTGGAAAATACATCCAGATTTTGTGGTGAAGCTACATTCCTGGAATATTTCACATATCCACGTGAGAATTGTGATTGGTTGAAAAACAATGGGATTACTTCGGCATGACAACTTGGCCCTCGCGTCGAGCTCTCGATAGATGTTCGTTCGCGCTTGAGCGAATTCTTTCGGAAATGCTTTGTGAATGTGTTGTGTATTGAATTCACTCCATCAAGTGGGCTGTGACAGCGGTTTGTGAATTCGGGAGTTCGAGAATTTGTCTGTTATTTGGACTTGGAGAGAAGAGAGGATTTACACAAAGGATCTCACGACCTCGGAGTGTTTAACTTCGCAGCTTTATCTTGATTCTGTTGTTCTTTTGCTGGTTTTGCTAACAGCTGTTTCTGAACACAGCTCTTAAGCTTGAAGTTGAGAGTATTCTGTGTCTCTTTATCGTCTCTTTCTGTATTCTACGTGTTTCATCGGCTGCTATTTCAAGAAATGGTCATTTAACTATCGGAATTTACTGAGAACACGCGAGGAAGTTGGGTCGCTTTGGTGGAGAGCAAGTCAATCAAACTCCTTCAAACTTTGTGAATTATGGAGTCAGGCGAACCAGACGAAAGTGGTACTTTTACTCTGAAGATAAAATCAAAATCAGGTAATTTTATTATTCCATAATTCCAAAGATTCCCTTAAAACTGAAATTATATTAAAAGATCGAATTTGATAGATAATTTCTCAACTATAATCATAGTTTCAGGCCAGTGCATCCAATAGAAAAACGCTCTAATAATTCTAGAACCCTAGACCTATATATGGAAAGCAAATGTTCAAATGCAGTAAGGCAAAACATCGTAAATCAGATTGATTGCCTCTTTTTAATCTTGTATATTGTGGGCTAAGTTTCATTCTTAATTTGGGCTGCTGTTGCACCCGTGCTACCCAGCTAGTGGCGGTATATGGTATGCATTTCGCTCTTCTGTTATGACTCAAGCAGTACTCCAGGAAATTTAGTAATCTGTACTCCTCCTACGCACAAACTTCTGTCAGTTTGGTCGCATAAAGCTTCCAAAATTTCTCATTTTTATATATTTTTTGACTTACAATTTAAACTTTCTTTCGCACCTTATACTATTATAAGCTTAAGTAATATATTTATAGATGCAGACTTTGAAATTGACATAACAATGTATGAATGAAGTAGTAATGTTGATTTTAATGACTGTCGATCATATATTCTATTGTGTATTACAGAGTAATCGATGTCGGCGATCATGTATTCTAGAATTCTTGGTCGCACATTACAGTTTTCAAACATTTTTTTGTTCACAAGGTATCCCTATTAATATGCAGTTTCTATAATTCATAATATATTCTTGAATACAAAATCTAGACACACTATTTATACAAAAGATACTCCACCAATGTTATATCTACATGACCGATCGAGAACCAGACATTTTTTAAAATCGTCCAAAGATTATCAACGAGATCATCTACTTGTGGTTAAGACAAATATTCAAACTTACTTACTTACACAATGAATTCTGTTTTTGAAGCGGGCATACTATGATATTGCTCGACTGTTTATCTTGAAACTATATTTTTTCACTGATGAGTTAACCGGTCGAATTTGCAGTAGAAAGTGAACTGTGGTGGCATTGCAGTTTTTTTAGTGTTTACAGTAATGTAATATGGAAATTACTTTGACCAGTTTGTTTACGTCGCTAAATCGCCCGGAAAATTAACATGTTCTAAAGCTGCTCTTAAGTACTGATCTAATTAGAGAATTTAGTGCAAGTTAAAAAAATCTGACTCAATTTACTGTTAATAGTTCACCTTAAAAAACCATTTCTTCGTTTATAATATATCGGGGGGCTTTTGAATTTTGGATTATCTCTCCATTTACTAGTACACAGCAGGTACTGTTACATTATTGGGATAATTTTTCAAGTCGAGTTTGTGTACATCCAACTTTGTAAAACTTTGAGTCCATAAATGTAATTTTAACCATAAGAAAATTGTTACATGAATGTAGTACTCCTAAATTGATTTTAGCTTTTTGATCTTAATGGATGTTTATCAGTCTATTAGTCTTCAATAATCATTGCTAATTGTTTACATAATTCTGGTGTTAAGAATAAAAATTCAACAAAGTGTTGTGCTTGAGAGCACTGTTTTTATATTCTTGAAATTTTCAATAGCATTACTTTGATGCTTAACATTTGTTCATCATGGAAACTCTAATCTCTGGTATTTATCACAGCATGTAATTTGGAATTGCTTAGTGATGTTTTTACTCTCAAAGAATCTCATATTCGATGTATGTTAAGTTGAGAAGGATTCTTCGTTCTATGGCTCTTCACCTGTCTGGTTGCTCTTGAGGCTAATGGAACTGTCTTTGTAATGCAAATCAATATTTGTACAGTACTTGATATAATATACAGATCAGAATGACATTCCAGAAGAGATTCAAGTTGACTTTGATATCTGGTTACTCGATAGTCCATTATTAAGAACTCTTTTAAATATAGACTGTTATATCAACAATTTCAAACAAAGGATAAATAAACGGTTCACCTTGCTAAATTTATGTAATGTTTTGATCTCTTAGCATATGTAATGCATTTTGGATATATATATATTTTTTTAATATCTTAATACTTTCTAGTCCAAGAGTATACAAAATTATATGAAACTATCTCACAAGAAAGTCTTAGGTTTGAAGTCTCACAGTGCACAAAAGTTACATATTTTTATATGACCTTGCAGTCTCAACAACATGCGAAGTTGCGGATTTACATAATATTTGCATGCAATCTCTCAGCAAAGATATTAAAAAAATCCCACATGGCAAGCTCTCACTGCAGTCCTAGAGAGCTTCTCACTGTCCTAGAGTGTTACTTGGAGTTGATTTTCTTGCTGTATTCTGTTCTCTAATTTTCCTTTTTGATCCTGCAGATGAACATGAGGGAACACAGAGAAAAACGTTTACAAAATGGATAAACTCACAACTAGCAAAGGTATTGTTGCTTTCTAGTAATTAGACTGTCTTCTATAGAGGAGTTAATGGTTTAGGGTTGATACCTTTCTAAGATTGAAAGATCTTGGTCTCAAGGGTTTCTACCTTAGAAAGAGTTTCATGTCTTAGGTAGACAGTAAGAGCTGGACGTCCCAAGGGTGCATGTCCACCTTAGTGGGAGTTCACTGTACAAGGTTGACTCCTCTCTAAGGTAGTCAGTAAGAGCTGGTCCCAACTGTGTCCGCCATTGGGGGAGTTCACTGTATAAGGTTGACTCCTCTCTAAGGTAGTCAGTATGAGCTGGTCCCAAGGGTGTCCACCTTAGAGGGAGTTCACTGTATAAGGTGGATACCTCTGTAAGGTAGACAGTAAGAGCTGGTCCCAAGGATGTCCACCTTAGAGGGAGTTCACTGTATAAAGTTGACTCCTCTCTAAGGTGGACAGCAAGAGCTGGTCCCAAGGATGTCCACCTTAGAGGGAGTTCACTGTATAAGGTTGATTCCTCTCTAGGGTAGACAGTAAACTTGAGCTAGTTCCAAGGGTGTCTACCTTAGAGGGAGTTTACTGGATAAGGTTGATTCCTCTCTAAGGTAGACAGTAAGAGCTAGTCCCAAGGGTGTCCACCGTAGAGTGAGTTAACTGGATAAGGTTGATTCCTATCTATACTGAGCCTGTTAATGGAGTCAGAAATAGTACATGTGATGAACATTTTGAAACCCATTTTGTAGCATCTATAAAAATGTTTGTAAAAATGTTGTTAAGCTCGTATGCATACAAAATCGCTATGTGTAACACAGTAAATAAAGCTTTCATTAATATTCAATGTTGTTGCATGTGAAGCTTGTAATCAATTAGAGAGTAAGTGTCATAGAGCCAGTGTGCTTATTCACTGTCTGTTGTTTTGGCTACATTGGCACATTACTATGTATGTGTTTTCTTAATTAAATGTGAATTGAAAATTAGCTTTGATTTTGTTCCTTAAATGAAAGACACAAGGTACAATTACATCACATTCAGTATTTTTGGTTAATAGTTTTAATTCAAGTTTGTTTTGCAATAACTATATAGCTATAATAGTCATAAGATGCAATCACTTTTAATGAGTTGCAAAATGTCAGAGTCTATGTATGTTTGTTGTGCAGTCATGCATGTATGATAATCCTCCCTTTTATAAGTGAACTAGATCTATCTGAATAGATATTACATTAGAGTTAAACCAGTAATTCAAAAGAGATACAGAATATTCCATGTTTGCTTGAGGATATAAATTTTATCCTTTAGATTTGAAAATCTTACTTGTTTGCTCTGACTGGTGAGATATCACATCAATACCCCAAGATAAAATATGTATATGTCGGCAGTCATCTAATTAACAAAACAAATAGAGCAGCTGCTCAGTAATACAGCATACCTAATGAAGGCTCTCCTGCATTTCCAAATGCTGCATTACTGAATGAAGCATGCACACACAGACATTTTATTTCAATCCCTTAAAGTAAATTCCCAAGGACAAAAGCTTGATGTTCCTTAGTACATTAGTACAAAAATTCAAAAGGTGTGCATTGTCTAGCATCAGAACTGGTACATTAGTACAAAAATTCAAAAGGTGTGCATTGTCTAGCATCAGAACTGGTACATTAATTTAGTACAAAAATTCAAAAAGTGTGCATTGTCTAGCATCAGAACTGGTAATTAGTACAAAAATTCAAAAGGTGTGCATTGTCTAGCATCAGAATTGTGCTCTATTCAGTAATACAGCACACCTTTTGACCAATCATGACCTGACAACTATCTAAAATATAAAATAATATCCTCTATATCCAAGCTTGCTGGTAGGCACCTTGCCATCTTTAGTGGTAGTATAATGTGTCTGTAATTGGTCATTTTATTTACTTGTATTTTGGTAATTATATGAAAAGACTTTAGAAAACCATTTATTCTAACACTGGGGTTAGAGTTCAGTATTTGTATATGGCTACTGAAGGAACACAGTTTTGTTTTGAATTATTCTACAGTAGAATTGTCTTTTTAGAGCAAATTTTGTTTGACAATAATAATGTCTTTAAGAATTAAGATGGGTAAAGGCCGATTTACACGGTACGATTTTGCCTACAACTTGTCGCATGCAGCATACCTGCCTACGACATGTCTTAAGCACCATTCACATGCTCACGACTATCATGCCATTTTCCTATGACTGTCGTAGGATTTTGAATCATGCTTCAAAATCCTATGACAAATTTTAGGCTGCATGCGACTGTCTTAGAGGAGTCATAGGGGCATTCACATGGCACGACTTTGTTCTAAGATATGTTGTATACCTCAAGTCGCGTGTGACAATTATTGTACCGTGTAAATCGGCCTTAAAGCTGACCTAAAAACTGTAAATTAAGTTTCAAATTTTCGACCCCTCCTGTAGGCCTTTATCGGGTTAGGTCAGTTTTACACATCTTAATTCGTAATATATATGATCACTGATCGCGCTTTCATCAAAAATGTCTTTGTTGCTGTGTTGCATCTGGTCTTGGCATTGTGATTGGTCAGTGATGGGGTCGAATCCAATCAAAATGCTGAGATTGCTATTGCATGATGCAGCATGGTATGATCTTTTCATAGTTAATTTAGATTCCCCTTACTACAACAAATACTTTACAAAGACTATTGTTGTCTTACCAGGCTAATACAGATGTGCGGGTCATCAACCTCTTTGATGACTTACGGGATGGAACAACACTACTCACACTTTTGGAGGTGCTGTCAGGAAAGAAAATGGTGAGTTTCCTGGAATACAATTGTAGATGATGATGATGATGACAATGGTGATGGTGATGATGATGATGATTTGTGGTGATGGCAATAAAAATATTGAAATCAACAAAACAAATTTTGATAAGAGTAATGGTATTCATAGTAATAATGACCACCTCTCTTTGTTTCCATAGCGACGGGAAAGGGGACGTCTACGTGTCCACCACCTCAACAATGTCAACAATGCCATGACAACACTTGAAAACTACAATGTAAGTTTGTTAGTTTATTGTCTGTGTATGGTTAATCACCACAGTAAATACATAGTGGTGCAGCCCAATGGGTTGAACTGACAGCATGTCAATGTGCCATAAAGCTGTTGCTATAAACTCCATGTAGCCAGCAACACTGCTCTAACTGGTTTGAAACCAGGATTAGAAAAAGCACAATCAGGATCAGAAAAAGAAAAATCCTCAGATTCAGAAAGAGAGAGAGAGAGAGAGAGAGAGAGAGGATAAAAGAATAAGAAAAGAAAAAGAAAAGAAAAGGAAAGAAAAAAAATTGCTGTCAGTATTTATAGAGCACTACATATCACTAATTGTTCATAGTGATGTTATAAGGCTGAAAGAAATAATACAAATGAAATAAACATAAATGGATTAAGAATCCCAACTGGCTAGGAGGCAAACCAGTTGGCTATTTTACAAGCATGGTTGAGAAGTTGAATATGAACTAGATGAACCCAGAACAAATTCAACTTCGGAAAAGGCTCATCAAATTCAATTTCATCTAGTGGCCAGAGTGAGGACTTGAACTCAGGACACCAGTGCGAGACCGACGCTCCAACCACTCGACCATGCTGCCTCCTATGTAAAAAGAAAGAGAACCAACAAAGTCAGTCCATTTGTAGATGCTAGGAATTCAACCTTGATTCCCAGAGGTGGGGGGCCAGTGTCTTAACACCATGGCATCCTGACACTGTTATTTCAAAATGATAATACGCGAACACATGTACTCAAACATTTCCTTTATTTCAGATTAAATTGGTAGGCATAAGCAACAATGACATTGTTGATGGAAATCCAAAAATTACTCTTGGTCTTCTGTGGAATATCATTTCACACTTTCAGGTAGAGAATGTTAGAATTATAGCTGAATATTGTCAAGTGCTTGTTAAGGTGTCAGTAAGTAGTTGATAGGGTGTAAGGAAGTGGATGGTAAGGTGTCAGTAAGTGGTTGGTAAGGTGTCAGTAAGTGGTTGGTAAGGTGTCAGTAAGTGCTTGGTAAGGTGTCAGTAAGTGCTTGGTAAGGTGTCGGCAAGTGGTTGGTAAGATGTAAGGAAGTGGTTGATAAGGTGTCAATAAGTGGTTGGTAATGTGTCAGCAAGTGGTTGGTGAGATGTAAGGAAGTGGTTGGTAAGGTGTCAGCAGGTGGTTGGTAAGGTATCAGTGGTTGGAAAGGTGTCAGAAGTTAGTAAGGTGTCAGTAAGTGGTTGGTAAGGTGTCAGTAAGTGGTTGGTAAGGTGTCAGCAAGTGGTTTGTAAGGTGTCAGTAAGTGTTTGTTAAGGTGTCAGTAAGTGGTTAGTATGGTGTCAGTAAGTGCTTGGTAAGGTATCAGTAAGTGGTTGGTAATGTGTCAGCAAGTGGTTGGTGAGATGTAAGGAAGTGGTTGGTAAGGTGTCAGCAGGTGGTTGGTAAGGTATCAGTGGTTGGAAAGGTGTCAGAAGTTAGTAAGGTGTCAGTAAGTGGTTGGTAAGGTGTCAGTAAGTGGTTGGTAAGGTGTCAGCAAGTGGTTTGTAAGGTGTCAGTAAGTGTTTGTTAAGGTGTCAGTAAGTGGTTAGTATGGTGTCATTGAGTGGTTGGTAAGGTGTCAGTAAGTAGTTGGTAAGGTGTCAGTAAGTGGTTGGTAAGGTGTCAGTAAGTGGTTGGTAAGGTGTCAGCAAGTGGTTGGTAAGGTGTCAGCAAGTGATTGGTAAGATGTCAGTAAGTGTTGATTGTCCGTAAATTTGCTGCAAAAATTCTCACGAAAAGTTTGGCTACGAAAATAAGTTCAAGTGATATATTCATCGATTATTCAGCATTCTGGAAGTAGAAAAAGGTACTTTGATATTTTATAAGGCTTCTTCTTTTAAAATGTTATAATTTACATCGTGTCAAATTTTCCCTACCCCCACCCTCTCCGTTATGATGCCCGTCGTTCGAAATCTTGGAATTTTCTGTTCTATTGTATTCAATCAAACGCTGTCAAGCTTTGAAAATCTTGATAATCCCAGGTATTATTAATTACAAGTGCTTCTTGACAACAAGCTCTGTTTGTCTGTCAACACTCTTACACATTACATGACCCTAGTATAGTCACGAAATATTGTGAACGTACAGTATAAAACAAAGAAAATGGTTTTCCTTTTCTTTTAGTCACTATACGATCGTGCTATGATTGGATTGTTTGAAAAGTAAAGTCTGATTTAAGAAGATTAAGAATTGATTGACCTTAAGCCAGCAAAATCATTTCCGTATTGCAAGACATTTTATCTTGAGGCCGCCAGTGATGTTTTCTAGTTATCAAGTAGTAGTTTTGTTTGCGTAGAGTTTCCTCCAAGTCTGTCGGTTGTTATTCTTAGGATTTTCGCGAAGGAAGTTTTTATAGGAGTTTTTTGCTTTTAGGATTGTTTGTCGGAGTTTTGGTTCCATTAACAAGGTTTTTTTAGATTTCGCTTGTCGTTCGTTACAAGCTCGTAAATGATTCTGTCAAGCACTGTGTTGACAGTAAATACTACCCTATTGCGAAGAATGCATGGAATCCATACTTTCTAAACATCGAAGCGAATCCTCATGTTGTCACAGAGACACCACGACAGAGCATTCAACGGTTGAACTGTTCACTACTTCAACAAAACCGCGCCCCGTGTGAAATACAACTTTTTTTGGTTTCCGAAGGTACGTTTTTGCTTTAAAAGACTGATCGTTATTCAGCTATGTATTGAAATATTGAACCCCCGTTATACGATATGGGCTGTATACACTCAACACTCTTGGCCTTTGATTGCAAATTGCTCGTACTGTACGCCAAATCTAGGCTTATTAGCTAATATATCAAAAAGATACTTTCATGATGACTCTTGTGTGGGATTTGGAACGACAGATTTAACTTTACTGTGGTGTGTACAAAGTTGTCGAACGAGTGCGGTTAGTGTGGTGGTCAAATGGACTGAATCTCTGAAAGCATTGACGGAAGGTCACTCTTAAGAATCCTAGTGAAGCTATCAGTCGCTGTCCACTTTACTCTAAAAATTTAGATTTCAGAGTCATTTATTTTAGAACTTTTAGGAGATGCAATGTCTTTGATACTTTCTCGGCGTACATCTTGAATCTATGGCCTGTTAATGCTAAGACTATCGATTTTACATTTGACAAGGTATTAGGTGAACTTTATTGTTATGGTCAGACAGCCACTGCCCAAGAGCGCTGCTACCCTTTGGTTTTTCACTTTTCCCTCAAATTGCATTTGGAAAAAATCTAAATTCAAGAGCTTTGATACCATTATCAGTGAGCTAACATCTCGATTTCGTGGCCATAATTGATTACCATGCAATTAATACCGATATATCGCTTACATTCTTATCTCCGAGGTAAATATAGGTAAGTTATTCACAGTGTCGGACCGGCTTGGGCCGCTGACATTTGAGCAGTGCCGGGAGGGTTTAAAGCAATGGAATTGTTTTCATGATTGTGACACAGTATTTAACCCCTCTGTATGCGACTTACATCAGGGTGGTCGTGCTTAGGGGTAGTGTTGACCAACAGTAAAGATTACAAAACCTCCATAATACGAACACCTCTCTATAACGAACAGGTCTATGTCCTGAAAGCTGAAGTCTCAAATACATTTCCTTGCAAATGAACCCCGTAGAATACGGACACCTCTATATCACGGACACTTTCCATTGGCCCTTTGGTGTCCGTTTTAAAGAGGTTCCATTGTAATTATTTAGCCGATGTACAGAGAACGATATAGAGATTCTAGTATAGAACAAATTGCTCGGGTTGATTGCGTAGAGGTGAAAAATCTGAGTGGTTGTCGTGGAAAGGTAGCCGCTTAGTGGGGGACCAACTTTAGCAGAACCCAGCCATTTGGAACTCTGAAAGGAAGCAGAAAATGCTCTAAATAGCAGAAGCGCAAAATAACCAGTATATCCATAATTAGCATTGTCTTAAATTAAGCATTTCCCACGCTCGATAAATCTCGAAACAAATCCCAATATTAAATCATGTGATTTCAATATTAAGGCAATATCGTTATCAATCCATCGACTCCTTTTTTAGAATATCTTTAACATTAATTAGACAGTTATCAGCTGTGATATTGCGATCGAACTTTAGCAGTGGAAGACCCATGGAAGCGGAACGTGATAAATGACTCTATGTTTCATTTGAATTTAAAGTATCAAAAAGAACTTAACAGACATGAAAATAAGGAATATCCCATTAGAATTAGGAGGCACTGAACAGAGAAGTCAGATTGTGGTCGAAGTATTTTCGGGAGGAATCGATGCTCGTAGATGTTCGTAAGGTGTTGGTGTCTTTGAGGTCTCGCCTTGGTGAAATGTGGTTGGTTGAATTTGCGAACAGACACTTCTCGTAAATCTTTCTTTGAATCTTTTCACTCTGTGTTTACTGTTTCTTGTTTTCTTTGTATAGCTTTTGAATGCTCTCCAGTCATTGATGGCGGACTTCCAAGGGACCCCCGAGGAGGCCCTTCTGCGTTGGTGCAGACAATCGACTAAGGAGTAAGTAACACATCAATAAACACGTGCTTTTACCCATAATCCTTTGATGTCAGATTTACAATGTTTTCTTTGCGTCTTAGTTACAGCAATGTGAGCATCAATAACTTTACGACAAGCTGGAAAGATGGTCTTGCCTTTAACGCGCTAATCCATCGATACAGGTAACCAAGCAACGAGTTTTTTAATGACAAATGTAGCAATATTCCTAGCATTTGTTTTTCTAGAGAACTTTATACTCCTCTTACTCCTCCCTCCCTCCCTCCCTCCCTCCCTCCCTCCCTCCCTCCCTCTCTCCCTCCCTCCTCCCTTGTGAGCTGTCCTATTAAAACTCAAATGTATGCGTAGACAAGGTCACCATGTTCATTATTCTCTATCCGCAGACCCGACCTTCTAAAGTTCGACAGTCTGATTGGTAGAAGTGCGTCTTACAATTGTGAAAATGCCTTCAACATTGCTCGAGATAAACTCGGGGTTGAACGGCTGCTAGACCCGGAAGGTATGCTTTTAGAGTTCATTCTTATTACTCCATATTCTGTATATATAATTTAGCAATAGCAAGGACAATATAAAGCGTAGATAGGTGGTATAAAATGATTTGGGACTCTAATTAAAGGGGTTTGGGTTACTTTTATTGCACTTCGGGTAAGTATTCAAGAAGTTCCTTTCGAGAGATCTTGAAGTAAAATACAGCTGCACACTGTTCTACCACACTTTGAAATGAGCTTTTATCATGTAATTCCAAAAGTCGCAGTACAGAAATATAATTACCATAGCTGGAAAGAGCACGTCAAAATTAGTAAAACTGTGAAGTTTGAATGAAGTAACTTTCAAACTCACGAAGATATGAATTTTCCGAAATCAAAATTTTGTATGAAAACATTCGCTGGTAGGCAAGAGATGCCTACCAGCGAAGGTTTTCTTACAAATTCACCACTTTTCAAAAATTCATATTCTCGCGAATTTTAGATTTAATTCCTTCAAACTTCACTGTCTTGCTAATTTTAGCATGCTCTTTCCAGCTATGGTAATTCTTTTTCTGTTTTATGAATTTAAAAATACCTGATAAAAGCTCATTGCTGACTCGCTTTGAAGTAATCTCGTTTGAAGTAGTCGCCCTTTGAACGGTGGTTATTTTAGGCGTTATATGACTGTAATAATAATACACTTGCAAAAATTTCTCACATATAATTGGCTGAGAAGTGTTCAATATATTTGAAACACCGATACAAATAGTTGAAACACCAGATCAAGATGTTGAAACACTTTTTTCCTATTGGAGGAAAAGACAAAGAAATCACAAAATAGCCAACCAAATTTTAACTGATTTGAAGTGTTGCTATGACAACGCTCTTTCGCTTGCAAACTTCAAACTTTTTCAAAGAAAGAAAAGCGGACATTCTAGTGGTGGCAAGGGGTTTCTGAGGCCTTATTTAGTCTTTAAGACAAGCCAAGAAGATCAAAAACTGAAAGAAGTACTGTCTCTCTGCTGCTCATGACAATTTTTTGCCTGCTGAAAGCACAAAGAAAGGAAAAAAATTATCCTGAGTAGCACTGGAAAACCTGTGATTTCCTATACAAAACGACGTTCGTTCGAGCGTTCGCTCGGCGGGCTTTCGTCCCTCCTCGGCTGAGCATGCGCTGTACAGACCTGTCTCCATTTTGTGGCGTTCGACGACAACGAACAAAAAATGCATTTTATGACTCAGCCGGCAATCCCTGCCGAGTAGATAGTAAATAGTTTTTACTGATTTGCTTTACTGTTGCGTTACAGATGTCACGCGTGACCGACCCGATAAGAAATCTATCATGATGTACGTAGCTATGTTGTACAACAAATTATCACCCAATACTACACTGAGTTCATTGAGTGCTAGTAATTCTAATGGTGTCTTGGCAACGCGTGACCCTTATCAGCGTAGCGCAATCTCGACTACGTCCACGTCACGCTCGATGCAGAGCACACAGGTGTCATCCACAGTGAAACGTACAGGTATGTCATGCTTTTGTTGTTCCAACTGTTTTTTTGCCTTACGTACTACACATTCGCTTTACGTATGTACGTACGGCTTGTGTTTGCTCTTAGCAAAATTAACGCTTTGGGGCCCTCAGCACTCACCTGTTGCACTTGGATCCGACTAAAACACGTGACCTCTAGCGGGAGCGTGACCGCAACAGTGCCGTGACGTCTATAAAAACATTCAACTAAATCCATACCGTGACCATGCCGTGTGGCCGTGTGGTATTGGTGATTTTTCACAGTCTGCTCCATACCCTCTCATTTGCTGATTAGAAAAACGTTTTTATTCCAGTTACCTCGTCGTATTCGTCCAGTAGTAGCAGCGAGAGTAAACGTTCCAAAGTCGTGACACAATCAACGAGTAATGGCGAACCAAGCAAATACATTACCTCTGAGACATCGTCGTATGTCAGAGAAAAACCCGTACAACAGACAGCGACGACTGTAGTAAGTAAACCGTTGGTATTGTCTACAGTAGAACTGCTCTTTACCGACACTTTTCTTTGTTCCTTTGGTGTCCGCATTAAGGAGGTTTTACTGTAATTATATGGAGATTTAATAGTCTCGCACTACAAGAATCAATCGATAACGATGATAGTAATCTCGATGATGATCGTATGATGAAAAAGGTGATGATATGATAATTTGTATATTACGAACGCATTTGGATGTCACAGAATATTTTCGCGCGGGTTTGGAATGGTTGAAATATTTTGACGTTGACATTCAGTGGCTGTGGGTCTGTTCTCTGATAGATGCATGGTCTGCCTTACGGCCGTGTTTTGTCTCGCAACGCAACGCTCGCTCGCCCTACACGGCTGCTAAAAACAATTGGAATGGAAAGTAGCGCTTATTTTAGCAGTCACGTGAAGTACGCCATTTCACCGTTTCACGCCATTTTACCATTTCATGCCATTTTACCATTTCATGCCATTTTACCGTTTCATGCCATTTCACCGTTTCATGCCATTTTACCGTTTTCACGTCATTTTACCGTTTCATGCCATTTCACCGTTTTAAGAAACGTAAACGGTTATTTTGAACGTAATTCGTCACAGATCTCAGCGTCTTCTTCCTAGTCGATGATAGTGACGATAATAGTTCTAAAATTTGTGATAATGATAGTTCTATACGTTTCACCAAATATTGTCCTTCTCTTCCAGGTCGAGCATGTTTTACGTGAGAGGCCCGACTCCTTTTACAACGATTCGGACAGTATTCGTAACTCCATGGGATCGTTTAAGGATTCCGAATCCAATCGGGACTCTGTCGGTGACGCGTCGTGGGAGGATTACAGTTCTCAGCTACATGAGGTCCTGCTCTGGCTCGCTAAAGCAGAGAGCAAGTTGAAATCACAGCCTTCAGTGTCGAGAAATGTGGACATCGTGAAGGATCAGTTCCATGAACACGAGGTATTCAAAAAGTTACACAACTGCTTCTTTAGGAAAGATGAACCGAAAAATGTGCTTTGCTTTTTTGAAAAAAAAAAAAAAAAAAAATGGTGGACGAAGCGGCGGGTTAAAGGGCTTACCGTCGACGACGCGTCCTGAAAAATCAACTTCATTGTGAACCGACCACATATTAAACAACAACAACAACAACAACGACAACGACAACGACAACGACAACGACGACGATGACAACGACAACGACAACGACAACGACAACGACAACGACAACGACAACGACAACGACAACGACAACGACAACGACAACGACAGCGACAGCGACAACGACAGCGACAACGACAACAACAGCGACAACAACAACAACGACAACAACAACGACGACGTCGGGCAAAAGGTCGTGGCTATGCAACTCACCCAAAAGGAAGCATGGGTAGAAATTACTAAAGTAATAACCACACAATCTTTTACAATCTTTTACATTATAACCGTTATCGTTGAAGTGTGACCTGTGAGGGTTAAAGTCTCTATTCGAAACCAGCATTCACATGGACGTCAATCAAATCACTTGACAGATAGAAATAGTGATTCTCAAGAAAAATACCTCGAATTTTCAAGGAAAGTTTAGATAAATATAAACTTTAAATGTATATTTAACTTCTATTGTAAATTCGAGGTATTTTTTCTTGGGAATCGCAATTTGTTTAATTGACGTCCGTCTGAATGCAAGTTTCCAAACGAGAGGCTTCGAGCTTCACAGGTCGCACTTCAACGATAGCGGTAGTAAATAACTTCATTTGTTAATACTAAAGTTTCGAGACCAAAGACAAAGCGGGAGTTTGTACGTACCCATACTCCTTTTCGGTCTAGTCACCTTAATTCTTGTCTTGCAGGATTTTATGATGGAGTTGACATCTCACCAGGCTAGTGTTGGTGGTGTGTTAGAGTACGGTAACCAACTCATAAGCGACGGAGTCGTTAGCGAGAAAGAAGAAAACGAAATTCGTGATCAGATGATCACGCTAAACGAGCGTTGGGAAACGCTCAGGATATCAGCTATGGAACGACAAACATCGTAAGAATGGCTTTTGTCCGGTCGTTTGTTCTTTCGTTCGTTCGTTGGTGCGTGCGTGCGTGCGTTTGTTCGTGCGTTGTTCCTTTGTTCGTGTGTTCGCCTGTTCGTTCGTTCGCTTGTTTATTCGTTCTTCTTGTGTTAGTTCAACAATTTGTCTCTCTCTTTACTTTCGATTTGAACCATTAAATTTAAACTTACTCACTGCCTTCCTTACTGTGACAGGCTTCATGAAAACTTAATGAAACTCCAACAGCAGCAAATCAACCAGCTTGCTGACTGGCTGGACAAAGCTGAAGAAAGAATTGACAGAAGCAATGACATTGGTGCAGACATCGACGCAGTCAGAAAACAAGTTGAGAATCACAAGGTAAGCCCTAATATGATGATGATGACGATAATATAGAGTTATGATGATGATGGTGATGATAAAGAATATTTTGTAATGAAGATCATCAGGAAAGCATAATACGCGCGTCACGTGATGTGACAAGTTTGCCCCGCATCTCGGCTATTTTAATTTATATAATAGTTGGTATATTACGGACGTTCTGATTGGTCGAGAACCGTGTGTGATTAGAGTACACACGCATAGTTGACGTCACTGAATCTTACGGGCGCTCTAATTGGTTTAAAGGATTCGATGAATATTATATAGATTCCATGTTTACACGGGTGCTTGCGTATTTCTGTACTTTTAAATGAACGGGGCCGTAAAGTTATCGGGTTTTTCGAGAACGGGCCTTAGGGAAACGCCCCCCGGGCCTCCGGCAATGAGGTCGACCTGCGGGATTATTGATGAAACTACTGAAAATGAGGCTATATATTCATTTACAACCAGTAATAGAAGCTTCTTAGGTAGGTGCGGGATTCTGAAACTAAAACTCATGTAATAAAAATTCATTCCTCGTCCCCTTAGGCGTTCCAAGAAGATCTTGAAAATCAGCAACAGAAAGTCAACTCGTTGACTCATATGGTGGTAGTGGTGGATGACGCAGCTGGCGAGAATGCTACTGCTGACCTTGAGGAACAGTTGGCTCAACTTGGCGATCGTTGGTCAGCGGTTTGTAGATGGACAGAACAAAGGTAATGATGTGTAATATATATGATGCAGATGATGAAGACGATAATGATGATGATGATGATGATATTGGAGCAGTGGGAAATACAATCGAACCTTCTGTAACGGCCACCTCTCTACAACGACAATCATTGTCGTTCCTTTAATCTTTCAATCCGTACATTTACTATGTATTACAATGAATCCTCTGTTTAATGGCCACATAAGTTGACACGACGACGACGACGATGATTGTAATGTTGAAAATGATGATTATGATAATCACTTATTGACGTGAATTTAACTGCCACAAGATGCTCTTCATAATACCTTTTTTATAACATTCTTCATTTTTCACTTCTTCTCAAAGGTGGGTCGTCCTCCAAGATGTCCTAAACAATTGGCAAGAATACCGTGACGAAGAAAGACGTCTCTCCAAATGGCTGTCAGAGAAAGAAAACCAAGTTGAAAGTCTTAAACACGTAGACTTAGGAGATCCTGATTCTATTGCTCACCACCTACAAAAACTTATGGTAAGCCATCCCGAGGGATTCTCGAGGGATGGCAAGGTCCATACAGTCATGGAAAGTCGTGGAGTTTTTGTCAAACACATTTTGATTTGAAAGTTAGAAATGAGGAAATTTCGTGTCGACCACCAAAATCTTGGGGCAGTTTGTCTGTAACTATTCGCCAAGTTTGAAATCATGAAATTCGATAGGAAGCCTTGAATTTTTCACTGAAATATTATGGAGTTTGTTTCCCAATTTCAGTATATTTTCTGTTTGAATATATTCAAATCCCTTCAATAAGCAGAAATGTGTTTTTCAATAACGCATTTAGGTTTGTTTTCCACGTTTTTCTTTCAGAATCTCGAACATGAAATGGAAGCACAGCAAGCTACGTTCGGTACATTCAACATGGCCGCCGAGCGAGTAGCTGAACATCTCGACGAGGATTCACCGGGTTTGGATAACATACAAGACAAAATGGAGGAATTTAATGATCAGTGGAATAAAATCACAACTGAAGTCTCTAACAGGATAACTATGGTAAATCATGTGCAATTGTTAATGTTGGGAGTGGGAGTGGTGGGGAGGAGGGAAAGGAACCAAAAGCAAGTCGGGGAAAAAGAGGGAGGGAAAGGAGAGAGGAAGATGGTGAGGAGAGGGAGGAAGGGGGAGAAACGAGGACGTTTGGTGAGGCAAGGGGTAGGGCAGGAGTAGGAAGAAAGTAGAGGCGAGGAGAAGTTGGTGGAGATGAGGGGTAAGGAAGGGCAAAAGGAGCCGTTGAGGGGTAGACAAGTAGAAGAGGTAGGAGAGGGGAGGAGATGGGAAAAGAAATCCTAGCCAACGAGGCATTTATCTCCTCTTTCGACTGCCGTTTTCGAACTCGGCTAGATTCATATTTAAGTTGAAGTGTGCATGCATAAAAAGAACTCGAATGTGTATAAATGGTTTACACTGCTGGAAATTAGCAAGAAGTAGAGTATGAAGAAAAATGTGATGGTATGAGCGAATACACTTTTGTTTTGAAAGTTTGTTTGTTGGAGGGGTCTGATGGTGGGGGGGGGGGGGGTGGGGGGGGAGGGAAGGGGACAACTTTGGGATTTTGACTCAATCTGTTAGTACTTCTCATTTAGTTAAAGAACATGGAGTCCAAGCTTCAACCGTTGAAGTCAGAAATCGATGAGAAGACGTACTGGTTGAACGAAACGGAGATGTCGCTGAAGTCACCCAAGATGAACTTTGACAACGATAAGATGTCAAGCGATGAACTGTCTCGACAATACACAGTGATTGAGGTATAGTGTATTGCGGGCTTCCTGTGATACGTCTACGGGGCCGGGGGTGGGGGGTGGGGGGGGGGGGGGGGGAGTCTCGTGTATACGTGTATATAAAACTAGGGAAGGGGGTCTTGTGTTTCTGTCTACAACCTCTTCTCATGCGAATGGAGAGGAGGTTCAAAACAGACTAATATATAGAGGGTTGGTTGAAATAGTACTTGACTGGGTAGGAAAAAATTATGTCTTTAGGGAACTCTTTACCAAGCAGTATCAAGAACGGCGACATCAACCTGAAATGAACCGTCAAACCATACATTTCTTACCCCTAACTCTAAACCCTGATTTCATGAATGTTTTAGAGGCTACTCTCGTGGAAATATCTGACCAAAATGATGCAATAAGAATTGAGAATTTTGTATATTTTTTGTGCTTTTTCATCATGTGGGATTTTCTTAATGTACCATTACCCTGATCATTTTGATGGTTTTGGTTATGACTAATATGACTAATAACATTTACTGAAATTCTTATTTTCAATAAATCTTGTAAAATCACGAAATTTTGTAAATCCTTTCATAGTCTCTCGAGAGTGCAAGAAATCAACGCAAACCCAGCGTACAGGCCATCCAGAAGAAAGGTGATGAAATCAAGGACCAGATTCGCTCCCAGGGGACTACGCCAGTCTCGTTCGAACATAACCTGAAAACCTTCAATGACCGATGGGAGGCTGTGTCCAAGATGATCGATGACAAAAAGCACAAGGCGTCACTAGCACGACAGAGGCGCGAGGTCGTGGACATAAATACCAAAGTTGAGAATATCTTGAAAGATGCCGAGAGGTTTCATGATATGCTGGGGTTAATGCCTGATAATGAATATGAAATCAAGGCCCAGTTGGACCAGTGTAAGGTAAGGTCATTGTAGAGTTTCATGACCCCTGTGCCCTGTACACTTACCCAGTAATGTGCTAAATGCTATTAAGGGTACTTCTCTTTTCCGTATACTGAGTTAGTGCGGCATCGTACTTGTGTGTGTTTTATGTTGTATGTTGCTTGTGTTTACGCTCAAAGCCCGTGGAAGTGCACCCAACATCCTAAAGGCCTTGTTTTAACTACGACGTAAGCATAAGCGCAAGAAAAATCTTCCTTTCTCTTGTACTTGCGTCCATGTTATGTCAATGAAAACAGAGCATTATGCTGCTTGCGCTTGTGCTTGTGTCCATGTTATCTCAATGAAAACGGAGCATTATGCTGCTTGCACTTCTGCTTGTGTCAATGTTATCTCAATGAAAACGGAGCATTATGCTGCTTGCGCTTGTGCTTGTGATGTTATATCTCAATGAAAACGGAGCATTATGTTGCTTGCGCTTCTGCTTGTGTCAATGTTATCTCAATGAAAACGGAGCATTATGCTGCTTGCGCTTGTGCTTGTGATGTTATATCTCAATGAAAACGGAGCATTATGTTGCTTGCGCTTCTGCTTGTGTCAATGTTATCGCAATGAAAACGGAGCATTATGCTGCTTACGCATGTGCTTGCGTTGCTAGTGGAAAATAGGCTTTACATGTTGGATGCTTTGAGCGTTCTGTAAGACAACAACACTCAACATTTCTTTTGTTCTTTTATCAACAAATCATAACATCGTTGAGACACAAAAGTGTTTGGTCCGTTTGAATTGTCAACTAACAATTACCAAGTACAAGGGTGAAAAATTATTGTAGAATGTTTTGGGAGCTTTTGCACAGGTTTCATATCACTAAACAAGAAGACCCAAATTCATTGCTTGTACACTTACATACTCCTTCTTCGTGCACAGAACAAGATCGACGATCTACACAGTAACGAACGTCATCTCGTCAAACTAAAAGACTTGACAAGAAACCTCTCCAAGGAGGACAGACAGTCACCCATATTTCAACTGTCAGCCAAACGATTGGACGACCGTTGGACTAGTGTCTCCTCGAAAATCGAGGAACGTAAGCGACAGCTGACGTCTCTTCTCGAGTCGGGACCTCCCAAGGAATATCTTAACACTATGGATACGGTACTAATGAGTATAAAAACTGCTGAGACCTCCCTGGGTGGGGATTTCCATATCACTGAAGTGGGTGGACTTGAAGACCAAATAAGGAGATACAAGGTATGTAAAGCAGAGGAGTGGACAGACAGACAGACAGACAGGCAGGCAGGCAGACAGACAGACAGACAGACAGACAAACAGACAGACAGGCAGACAGATAGGCAGATAGACAGACAGACAGACAGACAGACAGACAGACAGACAGACTAATACATTTCTGCTTTAACTAACCCTGGCCTATCTAACTTAGATTTTGTTTTCAAAAAAAATGGTTTCATTTTATTTTCGCAGCAAGTCCAATCTACGTTACAAGAACAGAAGAAAAACATTGATTACTTAAACAACACAGCTGAAAAATTCATGAAATCCATGCCTCGCCAAAAACTCGAACAAGTCAGATCCAAGCTCACTGACGTAAACAACAAGTGGAAGGATGTTACTATGGTGATAGAGAAACGTCAGACGCAGGCGCAGAAAGCCATCAATCAGAATAAACAATTCGCTGAGGAACTGAAGAGTTTGTATAAGTGGATAGATGAAGTGAATGATTTTCTAAAAGATCAGCAACCAGCCGCTGGGGATCCCGAAACCCTCGAGGCACAGTTGGATCAAAGTGAGGTATGTATGGTAGGCCACCTATGACCACCTTTGTACAATGTACCACCTCTGTACAATGTACCACCTCTGTACAATGACCTCCTCTGTACAATAACCACCTCAGTACAATGACCACCTCTGTACAATGACCACCTCTGTACAATGACCACCTCTGTACAATGACCACCTTTGTACAATGACCACCTCTGTACATTGACCACCTCTATACAATGACCTCCTCAGTACAATGACCACCTCTGTACAATGTACCACCTCTGTACAATGACCAACTCTGTACAATGACCACCTCTGTACAATGACCACCTCTGTACAATAACAAACAAACAAAAAAACAGACAGACAGGCAGACAGATAGGCAGACAGTAGGACAGGCAGGCAGGCAGGCAGACAGACAGACAGACAGACAGGAAGGCAGGCAGGCAGACAGACCACCATCAATGAATCTGAAATATTTTACACGTCAAAATTTATATCTAAATGTTTTGAAATGAGAGATGCAGTTAATAATAAGTGACTATGTATAACCGTTTCATGATATATTATATATTATATGTTATATGTTATATTTATATATTATATATATAATTATTATTCGTACTATTGTAATTTTTTTTATAATATTCATTTGATATATTTAGCCTTGTTAATGTTAAAAATTAGCTTTTGCAATACTTGTAATCAAATAAGTCATGCAAATAAAGCAAGCTACAACAAGCTACAACAATGACCACCTCTGTACAATGACCATCTCTGTACAATAACCACCTCTGTACAATGACCACCTCTGTACAATGACCACCTCTCTTTAATATATTTCTATCTTGCTTTAGGCTCTCCAAAGTGACATCACAAAGCTTCAACGCAAACTCGAGTCTTTGAACGAAACAGCCACCTACATGCTTGCAAAAGCTACACCAGCTTACGCACAGAGGTTGCACCAACAACAAGATGACGTGACAAATCGTTGGGATTCCTTAGTGCGTCACGCACACCGCGTTAAGGACAATTTACTTGCAGCTGTCGAAAAATACCAAAAACTCAACCATGATATGAAAGAAATGAGTCACTGGATAACGCAGACAGAGAGATCCATTGCTGATGATGATAGGGATATTGCTAGTGGTGAAATAACCAAAGAAAAGATGGAACATTATAAGGTATGGAATAAAAAGAAAACAATACTAGTTTACCAAATATGGAATGTTTATACCAAATAAGGAAAAACTAGGATACCAAATATGGAATGTTTATACCAAATAAGGGAAAAACTAGCTGATCAAATATGGAATGTTTGTACCAAATAAGGGAAACACTAGCTTACCAAATATGGAATGTTTGTAACGAATTTTCTCTTCTATATGAGACGCAGCTTTTCAGCAAATGCATTGGTCATATAAAATTGGCTTAGTTTTCTTCTCTGCACGCGAGAATTATGCATAAAATTTTGCTCGTTAAGACAGGCCTCTAGCTACAATACATTCCCATGGTCACATGACGCAGGGGCTCATTAAGATTTTAAACTGGAGGACATCTGTCTGTGACATCTGGGTAAGACTACAGATATTTATTATCAGAAGTTGGTTTGAGTTTCTCAAGACAGTCGGGCAAAACCCAGCAAAGCGCGTGTTCACAGTCGGTCAGCTGGTCTGGTATCCGGCCCTTAATGAGCCCAATGATGACGATAACGTAATAAAGGTCGACACTGCCCATTTCAATTCAGTGTTTTTGTTTATTAACTTTGGTTTTTAGGAGTTACAGCAAGATGTTTCAAAACGTGCTCCCGTTGTAGTCCGCATCAACACTACAGCCAATCAGCTCGCAGATCACACCAAGCAAGGCAGTGCTAAACCACTGGTAGAAAGTCTAAAGAAGCTCAACAGCGATTGGTCGAGACTGAAAAACAAGGTATGTAACTACCGTACAAGAGATGTGGATGGCTTAATAATGAACGGAGACCTGAGTGCTTACATTGATCTCCTCGCCATTTTAGCTGTATATTTAATTGTAAAATATATACGTGTATTATGAACTAAAATGGTGAATAAATAAACACAATCCCCCCCCCCCAAATGCTGATATTTCGAGTCTGAATCTCGATTTACATGACAACTCTGTGAGGACATGGCGCCTCTAATTATGGACTCGTGGACCGATTATTTTGGGTGCAGCACCCCCATTAAGCGAACAAATTCGCTGTTCACAATGACGGACCCGCGTGCCCAGAATTAGGGGTGCCGTGTCTTGAAAAGTTTGTCGCGTAAATCGAGCTTTAGCCCTTTCGACGAAGGGTCAAAGTTCAAAACGTCAGTAATGTAAGTTTATACGATGTTACAGATTTCCATTCATTCATTCAGATCAGTTTCCATTCATTCATTCAGCCTTGTGGTTGCCGACTCGAAAGTGCATACTATTTTGGCAACCACACAAACACCCCTATTCTATATTTTTGTAAATAATGTTTATTGTAATCAGTTGTTACTATTTTTTCTTCTCATTATATTCATCTCTTTATATTTAAATGTATGTTAATAAAACAAAAGTTCCAGAAAGTCTTTATACACTAACGCAACCCCGACTAGATCACCTGCCAGTTTTGGTCTGTATTTTAGTTTTTCGAAGACTAAAAACGGATTTTGTTATTTGTTTGTAGGTTGCTCAAAGACAACACGAGTTTAAGATCACCCAATCAGAACTCGAGCAGTTTCACATGGCACTTCAGAGAGACAACAAGCTTGTAACTGAGATTGACGTAGTGGCTGAAAAGAGCTATGACAGCTTGACTGGCACCGAGGCCAGTATTGAAGATGCGCTAAGGGTAAGTGTAGGCGAGGTCGAATGAGCGTCGGTCGTTACTCTTGGCGTTTTGCCACATCAATCTTCTTGGGAAGTACAATTCGTTGTTTCAAACACTTTAATACTGAAACCAGGTACGAAATAATGATTTTTCCTGCAAGAGGATGAAATTGTGAAAACTCTGAAGGAATCAGCATATAAGGCCTTTTTTGCCTTGTCTTCTTATGTGTTTCTTCAATAGTCGAGGAAACTGTGCTGCGTTTGTGATTTCATCTTAAATTGGTTAGACATTCATAAGGACGTTAAACCTTAAACTCTCTCTATACACAACATCAATCTCGATTTAGAGGGACGTTAAAGAATAGATACTACTTTTCAGGAAAAAGAGGGAGGTCTCGATGTGTGAAGTCTGTCCTTTTTCGATATAGCTATTTTAATTAACGTTGTCGCTGTAAAAAGCCTAAAGGCTAAAACCTTTCAACTATCTTTTGTTTACTAACAAACTTCGCTGTAGGCTATCTGAAAAATTAAGGAATATGTGTCCAAGTTGTAGATTTTTCATGATTCCGCTCTCAAAGCTTTAGGCTTTTTCAGCGACAATTAACGTTACTTTTTGAAATCTTATCATTTATGCCTCTAAAAATCCTACTTCAAACAAAGTTATATGTATTTATAGGTGTCTATATGCCTCTTTTGTTCCTTCCACTTTCTCCTTTTTATGTCCCTTCTTCTCTCCTTTTCATAATTTTCTTTCTCTCGTCTCTCTTCCCTTTTATCCTCCCACTGTTTCTTCCCTTTCATCTAACGCCAATTTCTTCTTTATTTCACTTTTGTCTCTTTCCTTTTTGCGTGCCTTTTCTCCTCTAACACTCTTTTCCCATTTCATCTCATGTTTTCGGTATTTCTTCCCAGAGTTTAAACCGCCACCTCACCGGTTTCAAGATGAGTGGCCCTGGGTCTGTCGAAGACATAGCCAATCAGCTCATCAATAAAAAGATCTCAGTTGTCATGGTAACAAGGCAGAGGGACGAGTTTCTCGAGAGACTGGAAGCGATGAGGAACCGAGCTGAAAGGACGAAGCAAGTACTAGAGGGTGAACTTAACAAGAGGCAACAAATGCGTAGAGACTTTGAAGCGATAAAGATCTGGATCACAAAGATTGAAGTTTTGATAACAACAAGAATTAATAAATATGAAGATATCGATGAACGAGAAATCAAGGTAATTCTATATTTACGAAGGGGAGCCGAACAATGTCGATGTTTTGCTAGCATAATATGCGAACATACGAAAGAGACCCGAAGGCTATCGACATTTTGTCGGCATTGTTAGTTTACCCCTTTTAGAGATAACGGCTGGAGGTCTAGAATTACACAATATTCAAACCAACAAACTGACACTTGCAGTCTGTCTTTCTTTTAAGGAGGTTGCTACGGATGCTTCAATGTTTATTATTATTTTACTACACTTTACTTTCTTTCTTAATTTTTCATTTATTCATTTGTTTGTTTATTCATTCAATTTTCCAGGCCTTGAATGACGAGTTTTCTTCAAACGAAGAACTCATAAAATCCGTGGAAAAGACTTGTCAAGAATTGAGCAAAGGACCAAATGGCAGTACCTATGCCAAATATCTTCGAGAACTCGACTTGTTTAAGACAAAATGGGTTACAATCCAAACTAAGTTTGCAGAGCTCAAGGACCAACCTATGAAGAAACTAAGCACAGAATTCGAGGCTCTTGTTGGAGATGTAATGTCTCAATTAGACAAGATCAATCGTGGAGTGAAGAAGCTTAAACTTGTATCTGGTGATCCCAGGGACATAAAGAACTTACAAGAACAATGTGTGGTACGTTGTCCTGGTAACCATGCATTTTCGTATCTTGTTGTCATGACGACATTTCGTGTTAATTAGTTACTATGGTTACTGCTTCATTTTGTTTACATGGTTACGATATAAAAACGATATTGGCAATTGGGAAATCAATGGTTGATGTCACGGTTGCTGGTTTCAAATTGTTCCTATAGAAACACTTGTCGTCATAGCAACCAACGAAGACTAAAGCACTTTCTCCACTCATCGCAGAAAGCACTCGCTGCGATCATTTTTACTCGCTGCGAAGTTTTGAACAATAGATTTTATTCCGAACGGGTACTCGCTGGCTTGCGCTGCGAGTAATTTCTGCGATGAGTGGAGAATGGCCTTAAGAGGCTGTTGATATGAAGGCGCGCAAGTTGTGCCTGGTAGGTGGGATAATTTTTTATTTAGTTCGCCCTGGGAAAACAAAAGAAAAGAGTTAGCCCGCCTACCAGGGACAACAAGCCTTCATATAAACAGTTTCTAACCAAACACATTTATAGGGTCTAATTTTGATCTAGCCAAACGCTGAAGATGTAAAATTCTATGTTCGATTTTTATCACTTATTTTATTAATATACTGATTTTAATTTATTATTTAATTTGTATTTTTATGGTTTTTGCTTGTTTGTTTTGGTACTTCACGGCCAACATGGGAAAACCAAATGAATAAGAATTATTGAAACTTTATTACAACTTCTAACAAAAAACCTCACAACAAAAAACTTCGTTTTTGTTTGTTGAAATGGCATTTAATCGACTCGATGGAAATTGACCACTGGCCTTACATTTCTTGACTTAATTTTTAAGCGGTATTCAATTTTCAATTGAAATTGTATTTGAATAACAAAGTGTCATGAAAATTTCCACCGGGATGCTTTTACATACGTTTTCCTCTCATTTAGATTTATGAATTTTAAGTTTTTTTTAAGGTTTCGATGTCGGCATTTGCCTGGGTGATGGTTTAGCCCAAAGAAAGAACTTTGTTGCAAAGCATTTTATATCGTGTGAAAGTTTGTGAAAACGATTGAGTTTCTGAATACAATCGAGTGAAATTAGTTCCTCCTTTTAATTCTCAACATAAAATATTAATAACTGAAACAGCTATGTAGAGTTTTTTTGTTCACTATAAATCTTGTAACATTTTCTCTTCTAACACTTTCTTGAGGGGAAGGATTTTGGATTGGATACAAAGTGAGAGAAAGCTTGACCATTGAAGAGCGTTTGACACTTCGAGGTTGAAAGCGGTGACCACGACAACTTCATTTACAACGGAGATTTTCCTCGCATAAAGTCGAAATTTAATTACATCTGTGATTTTGGGAAAAGTTTTGCGGAGTATTTGTTCTTGCGGAGAATTGCTGTTTATTGGATGAAAACTTGTCAAAGATTTGTCAACGTCTTCAGAAGGAAGCAAAAAATTACTGAGTTAGAGGAGTGAATCATGTTTGGGAGTATACGAGAACGTTTTAATGCATTCACCGAGGTATTACTGAATCAATGGATTTGTTGTGAATTCGTTTGTGACTTTAATTCTGATGGTTTGAAACCATTAAAATCAGTACAGAACAGAACAGAACAATGGTTTGTTTCGATCAGAAATTTAAAAAAGAAAAAAGTTACAATAATGTATATTTGCAGGAGAAAGTATTCTCTTCTAGTAAAGAAATTTTCGTTCTTGCCGCAAATGTTTCAACTTAAACTGTAGTTTGTATCATTGTTCTTTCAAAGCTTTATTCATTAATCTGTTATAGTTTTCCAAGTTTTTCTATATCTTTTGGATTTCAATTTCTTAAGAATTGCAAACCAACCCGGTTGTAAACCGTTTTGGCATCTTTGCTTGGCGTGGGCCCATAATTTCAGTAGTAAAGAAAACGAACTTAATTTTTACAATATCAAAATTATGCGATAAATCTACAATGACGTCAGTCGCTTTTTATATTCATTGAATTTAGTCGAGATGTTTTTACTTTATCCGAGTAAATTTAGCTTACTAGATATCTTTAATTTGGCTTTTTCGGAAATACAGACTAAGTCTAGACATTTTTTTCAAACAATCCCAAAATTGACTTTTCAGTTCCTAACAGAATAGCTTCGTAGAACGTGTTAGAGGGTTATTTCTGCAATAAGTGACAGAATTTGAAATGATGGAAATCTTGAAAAACGGACGACATTGGATAATATCAAGGATGAGAGAGATTTTTCAATTTTTTTGACTGAAAAATCTTTGAATGAGAAGTTTTGTTCAAGTGTAAACACGAGTTTGAGTGAACTGTAATGATGATAGAGTAATTAACACTTACTTTAGAAATAAGTGGACTAAGGAATGACATTTCAGTGATTTGCCTCAGACGATAGCACAATTTCGTCTCGTGTGAACAATACGACGCTACGACTATGTTACAAATTGATTGCAAAATTCTTCGCCGCGTTATTGTAGCGGTTTTGTCTTGTTGAAAGACGTAATTGAAAGTCGATCAAAGTTGTTTTCCTTAAACATCTAGCTATATACTCGAGCAATTCAGGAAAATCAAGTAATTTGTATGTTATTATTATTTTAGTTTTTTCCCGCTATCGACCTTTTTCAAACAAACGCTTTGTCTTGATATTTTTTTTATACACAAGCGACCGATAATGAATACAAATTCTGAATTTTTATTATTGTTTGAGTAATATCTTGTAAAAGATGTGCTTAAGTGAAACAATTTTCTCATGAAATTCTCAGTTAATGTTGTTTGGTTGTTTATTTTATTTTTTTTTCAGTCCTACAAGAACGACTTGGTGAACATAAGAAAAGATGTGGACCATGTCAAGAAAGTAGGTTTTCAGATCGCTGAGAAATCACCTGAAGATAAGCGTAACGGTATTGAACGACGTATTGAAGAAGTACACCAAGAACATCGTGAACTTGTGAACAGAGTCACTAAGAAATATGAAGTGAGTTCAATTATCTTCCTTCCTTCCTTCCTTCCTTCCTTCCTTCCTTCCTTCCTTCCTTCCTTCCTTCCTTCCTTCCTTCCTTCCTTCCTTCCTTCCTTCCTTCCTTCCTTCCTTCCTTCCTTCCTTCCTTCCTTCCTTCCTTCCTTCCTTCCTTCCTTCCTTCCTTCCTTCCTTCCTTCCTTCCTTCCTTCCTTCCTTCCTTCCTTCCTTCCTTCCTTCCTTCCTTCCTTCCTTCCTTCCTTCCTTCCTTCCTTCCTTCCTTCCTTCCTTTCTTCCTTCCTTCCTTCCTTCCTTCCTTCCTTCTCCCATGAGCCCATGAGGTTGAAGGTCTGCTTTGTGTGCTTCTTTCAGTCATATTTTCAGTCTCTCTTTTCGATTTTAATAGTAACGTATTTACACTTTCCAACATAGTTCTCCGTCTTACATTTCTTTATATTGCCATTACAGTTCTCCGCCTCCAACTGTTTTATAGCGGAGCTCCCGCGCGGGCCGAAGGCCCGCGCGAGCGGAGCACCATACCTAAGAAAAAATGGTAACCCATCGAGTTGATTTTTCATGGACACACAGGGAGCCCAACGGCTGTACGTCCGTCCGTACATACATACATACGTCCGTACATACATACATACGTCCGTGTACATCGCGATGCTGATTGGCTGATTGATTTTTGGCGCCAACTTGACGCGCGCTGACACTTTGAAAACTGAAAATTTACAAGTTTCCCTGCAGTTTTAACTTGCAAAACTTAAAAAGATTATTCTCGAAACCTCGTAAAAATTTAGAGATTTTCATAATCATTAATCTGTGCCAATTTTGACGGGTTGAAGCGAAAACAACGTACCTTTGAATTTTTTTTCGAGCCCGGTGTCGTTTCAAAAGCTGCTCGAAAGACGAGAGAACATGCTCGAGAGACGAGAGGACACAGAGAACATTTTCAAAGTTGGACAGCTTTTTACTTAGTTGGATTTGTAGCTTCAAAAAAACTTCTCATAATGAATCAGTCATTGAGGATCGTGTATTCTTCGTTTCGTGAAGTCTATGCCTTCAGTAAAGCTGCTTAAAAATCTCAGTCAGTAGTTGGAAATCAAGAATCGTCTGCATTGAACATGAAACGAGGACTATGCTTAGCTTCTAAAGACAACAAGGAAGGCACTTCAAGGTAAAGACCCTGGCCAAAAGATGATGTCAAAAAGTCTCTTGTACCTATACTGATCATGATTTGATCATTTATCTTTCATTTGGGATTGATGACTTATAAAAATATACGTTTATGCACGCTGAACTATGGCCAAGTTTAAACAAACACTCAAGTACAGGCATGACAATGACATTTTGTTTTACGGTGAACGTTTTGCACTACTTTTAAAAATAAAATTAGCAAAAAATTGATTTTGAACTTATTTCAACCCCACTAATGTGTATAAAATACAGCTCAAGTTTGGGTCTGTAATTTAATGAAAAAATTGACAGGAAAAAAAGAAGGAATTTTGCATGCAAACTAGAGCTGTTTTACCATTAAGCTTAAGCATGAAGTTTCTCAATGAGCCCTATGAGACCTTAAATGCAAATTGAAAATGCTTAATTTCTTGTTATTTATTTCAAGTAGCTGTTCTTATAATCACTTTAAGCTTAAATTGTATTATCAGTGTAATCTGGAAGAGACAAGTATTGTGCCATTCTATTCTACATTAAAAAACAAAGCAAAACAACAACAACACTGAACCAGAAAAAAACAAGATGTCACAATGTAGTGAAGACAGACAAATTAAGATATGTTGTTCTGTAATATCCAGGATGTTGAGAAGGTTTAATTACTTGTATCAAATATCTAAAAAAGGTTTTGGAGATTTTTGCTTTCTATTTCTGAAAATTATGAACCACTACAAAGTCAATTATGAAATCTGACAGTGAATCTGAATATTAAAATTTACTGTAATATTAAGGTCACTGAGTTTACAAGCCCATACAATATATAAACCAAAACCACAACTTATTTTAAAAATGCTTTTTAAAATAATCTTCATTTCAAATTTTTCAATTACCACAGGAAGCCACAGAATATTCAAATTGAAATTGGAGCTCTGCTTTTAGGTAGTAGTTGTTTTGAGTTGTTTTACAATTTCATCTAAAGTCATGATTAGTGTAACCTGGAAGAGAGAATTCTTGTTTCGTGTAAAGACAACTATTTATCTGTGTCATTCTATTCTACATAGTACAAAAACAAGATGTCACAATACTGTCAAGACAGAAAAATCTAAATATATTAATATTCTGCAATGTCTAATTGTTTAATTGAGGGATGTTGAAATCAGGTTCAGTATTTATGTGAATGAAATTAGTTTGAGTGAGGGATTTTTGCATTCTATTTCTGAGAATTATGAACCACCACTACTACAAAGTCAATTATAAAATCTGACTGAATCTGAATAAATATCACTGTGGTGACTATATGGCTTGAAAGCCATATAATTCTCAGGAGACTGAAGGGCAATAGTTTTTTCAAACCCTAAAGCAAATGCTATAAAGCTTGATCTATAAATATCTTTATTTCAACTTTTACAACAAAATGCAATCTTTGTTTGCCTATTACCACAGGAAGCCCAATTCATTTGAATCAAAAACGTCAAAAACAAAGTATTTAAAATTATTATTTATTTTTAAAAATGGGAGCTCCGCTATTAGGTAGTACCTAATTTTTATATTATTATTTTATCTCCTCGAAGAATAAAAATATCTTGTAACAACATTATTTGTTTATACAAATTATCCATTCTTTCCACTTTGTAATGAATTGAAAGATCCTTTCACCAGTATTTTGTGTAATTAATTGAATTTGGCAGCGACATTTGAACTGAGTAGAAACAAACAAATAGAACAATTCTGATATATTCTGATATCTATTGGAGACTTTTGTTATATCTTTTTTATGATATTTTATGTTTTCAAGTCTCTTGGGTGTTTTTGTGCAATAATTTGGCGCAAATGAAAATTAAGGTGACGTGCCTTCGCTTTAGGCTTTCAATAATCCCATTTTTTCGAGGAATTTTTCCTGGAATTTTTGACGAATTTTGACTTCCTTCATTTTTGAGCTACAAAGAGGGCACTTTGTGTATAAAGGAGGCAAAGTTTGCTTCCGTTGTGTTTTCAAGCAAATTTGCCTATGTTTTCATACCACATTTCGGTAGTTTTAGGCCACAACTGAGTGCTCCTGTTGCTACATTTCTAGTTCTGGGAGGCAGACCTTGACACTTACATTTCACTGGCTTCTCTCTGGAGGTTTTTGTTCCTGTTGTGTTTTTGTCTGTATGACTTTTAAACTATCTGATCACCTGTCAAATTTCGACCCAGGGGTTATCCTTGTGGTATTCGCCTAAGAAAAACACTCGGTCATAACACTACCCGTGTTCAATTCCTATAATACTATGAGAATATCCCGCCGAGAAAGTTAGGAGATCTAAAGGTCAGAAACAAAGATGGACGACAGGCCAGCGTTTGGAATAACAACTTTCTTCATAACACCGAGTCCGCCAAGAAACGAAAAAATACACGAGGATCAGGAGCAGGTTCAGTTTGTTGATCTGTTTTCTATATGTGTAGCTGAGGTCTTAGTGTCGTTAGGTTTAGACGTTTTGTTTACGTTTGCCATAGTTTTGACTGGAGTGGAGACTGTGTTTCATTGATAGACGAAGCTTCTGTCGTATTTTAGCTAGTTGAATCATAACTGTATTCCTTAGGTTGAATTTCCAAAGTAAACCATATATGGCACTTTGTGGTCGAGTACGAGTTATAATTTTAACGATAAGTTTATTGATAACTGCTTGCATCTGCTTTTCTTTTTTAATTTATTCAAATAATTATGTTCCATACTGCATGGAATATCTCTTCTTCAAGGATGTACAAAGGGTCTTGAAAAGCACGTTGGATATCTAAAATTTACTCTCCAAATTCCTCCACTGTGATTGACAAGCATCGGAATGCAAGCACGCGAGCTGTACATATGGATTACTGGTAAACACTAGAGCTGTTGATGATAAACTCGAGATGAGAAAACCGTTGGTCATTTTGTTGCATATCATGGTTAAGTTCAGTATGTTTCTACTTTGGCGTTACTATTTATTCCATCGTTTGTGTTTACCTTGGCTGTAGAAGAGTAACAGATCTTATTACGAGCGGCAAATTGCATGGCTTTAAGATTCATCGATGCACTTACGAATATATCGATAAACTCTGTCGAGAAAGATCAGCGAGGAGGGTCATCGCTTTCTTTCGGTATGGTCTCAAGTAGGCTTGAAATTACTTCAGAAATGCTCTGACTTTTAGCAGAGCCCTCTTGAACTTGAGGCAAAATACTGTTCGACATATCGTGTATTACTCTCGCATGACCCGGTCTTTCATTTTTTTTTTCTTTTCAATTTTTCTATTGTTTACCTAAATTACGATATTTAACTTCGTGTAAAAACGATCAAATTGCTTGTCAGTCTTGCCATCGAAACACTTATCCTATGACAAAAAGGTTTTAAAAATTCGACTTTTTACGATGCTACTGATCTTTAATTTATTAGAATTTTGTGAGATGTGCTTTGATTGAAATATAGAATATATGTTTTTGTTACTGTCTCGTGCAAAGCCATTTACACATGGACCGAAAAAAATCAAAAACAGAACAAACCAAAAATCCTTTGAATACCGTTGGATCTTGTATTGAATTCAGAAGAAAAATTCTTGTATATGTAATTGAGTCCAATTTTCAAGTTATGAATTATAAAAAATTGAGCGAGATTGTTTATGATTGAAAGTAATTCATGACTCAGCATGGTTTTTGAATTTTGTACTTTTCAGACATGATAGACCAAGTTTATGCTTTTCTTCTCATACTTACTAACCTTTGCCTTTTTCCTCACTTAATATCGAAATAAAACCGAAAAAAAACTTTTAACGAATACGTCATAAGAGAAGAACCAATCATAGTTCTTCAAGTATTTTCCCGCGCTTTCCTCACGTGCCGACACGTTTATCTCTTCCACATGAGATATTTTTTCTTTTTCTTGACAAGTTTCCGATGTTTGTACTTCTTAACTGCACTACAAAACTAGTGGAGGGAATTATTTGATGTTTGACACGATCGGAGAAAAAGTTACGTGAATTTTTTTAGTTTCGTGACATTTTTTCCACCGAATTCTGTCTTGATAGCAAAACCACCGACACGCCACTTAGCAGTAATTTTTCGCGCGCTTTTGCGTGCAAACGCGTTCGTGTTCTTCGTCTGTCTTTAGTGATTTCCTGCCGTTTTATATCCGGCTTCGCCCAGCGTGTTGGTCGATTCTTGCATAAATGTTTCTTGATTTTTGTTCGCGCAATTCTTCATTCATTAGATCTTAACTGCACTAATAATTCTTATTCATTGAAGTTAGATTTTAGCTGAGATAATGTTGTTTTTGTCATGATAAAATACGATATAGATAGTTTCGAATGGTTGAAAATAATAGCTATTGAAGTTGGTGCCTGGCTTTTCTCAAATTTCAAGAGAAAAAATGCCATCCCTTCTATTTCTAACGAAAGATATCCTCTTCTCTTTTCAAATTTGAACAGTTCGTAGTCATTCCTGTAATTTTCAAATATATATTTTCCGTCCATGATAAAAAAATTGAAGCCTCCAATGTTCTCTCTTTTGAATTTCAAACCCTCCTACTGCTAAAGCTCTCCGTTCTTTACGGACTTCCACTTGAATAAATTAAACTGAACGAGAGCGAATATTCTTTCCATATTTTTAAAACCGGTTTTGATGCATTTTATTTTTGCTTGTTTACAGTTTTATTTTCATAGATATCTATTTCAATATCCAACTTCAACTATAATATGAACGAAGAGTGTTTTTCAAGTTTAGACTTCGACTGATATTTCATCTAAGTACCCCTAATGTTGTTGATCTGTCATATTTTTTGTCGTTTTTCAATTTCTTTTCGATAATATATCTACTTTACTCTGACACGTAAGCTAACTGTAAACTCCGGGAGTTCATTTAGATTTAAAACAACTCTGGGATTTACCGAGATTTATCATAATTTTCCTGAATGAAAATAAGCAAGAACTGAGATTCTTTCAATATTTAGTATTTTCAAGTAGTTGAAACTTATTATCTGCTATATTGCCTTCAGGATTTGAGTGAAGCTCTCACACTGGCCGGAAGGATAGAAAATGAAATGACAAAATTGGAATCGTGGCTCGAGAAAACAAGAGTTGAAGCAAAACGCCGAGCGGATGCTGGATTTCCTGAAGACGTCGAAGAAGAAATCAAGTGGAATAAGGTTAGTTTTTAGGAGGAACTGGAGCAATATAAAAATATATTGTTTTTGTTGGCGACCTAAGCAATATCCCTTTCTCGCACATTTAATTGAGCTTTCGAATTTCAACGTTAACCTTGGTTCAAAGCAAAGCTGTCAAACGGCCTGACAAATTCAAAATGACAGCCATATTTTAGCACGAACAAGAGCAAATCTCTCAAAGGTCGTCGAGTTAAAAATAAAGATGATAACTATAAAGAAGAGTATTTTATCCTATAATCAGCGGCCTGTTATCAGACCAACGACTATTGTAATCGCAAGTTCGAGAAAGAACAATTTCATATACATGAGACGGTAATCGATAAGTTGAGTTTGTTATCGCAGTTAAGGTGTTTCAAAGTAGTTGTTGACGCGCTACACCTCTCATTTTAAATTCGCGATTTAATGGACTTCTTTTCGTCGGATCAAAATATCCTTTGGACCAATTATCAAGCAAAGATTGAATATTTGAATGATAGTAATTTTAAGTCAATCTGTGTTTTTACAGCAAAGATAATCAATGATCGTTTAAATCAGTCTTTCTAAAATATCTCCCGTTTACGATGAGCTTTTGAAAAACGAAAACATAGGCCTAAAACTTCACATTCATGCACACATACTTATAGTAAAATCAGACAGTTTAAACAGAGCGATTTTGAGTACTAGACGCAAACATTTTTTATGCGTATTTTGCGTCGCAAAAACTAAGGTATAGCTTGTCATGCAGAAAAGAAATACTCGGCGCTCAAATATATGCGCCAAAATACTGAAAACACGTTGCTATATTGTTGTTCTTTCTCTCTGGTAAATTGCACTGGTTTAAGTGTTCATTTGGCGGAGTTATGATTTTTCTTCTGATAGTATATGGGATTCACTAGCTGCAACAATTTTAACTTTCAAGCGGCGTAAGAGATATCTCTTCAAGTCATCACTGTTTAGAGCCCAAAATCACGGAATATTTACTCAAAGTATCATAAAACACGCAGCAGAAATTTATTAAATTTGATATGTAAAGCAACATTTTTAAATTTCACTTGAATACAGTGCTTCAAACGCGCCGGAGTAGAATCAAACCCCTGTGTACAAATGCATGACGATGACGTGATGCTTGCTGATTATATCACGCTACATTCCTTCGCACCCGTGTTACGACGCATTTGCATACCGCGGTTTTATTTGAACTAGGATCACACAAAACTCGAAATTGGAAAAATTAGTTGCGGCTCCTCCGTCTTTTTTCTCTTGCCAAACGTGCAGCAAGTCTACGGTTTTTCTTACTTCTCGAACTTTTAGTTGCAGGCATTGCATCGAAATGAAGTGTAAAGGCACTATATGCAAATGCGTCGTAACAAGGGCGCGAAGGAATGTACCGTGACATAATTAGCAAGCATCACGCCATCGTCATGCATTTGTACACACGAGTTTGATTCTACTCCGGCGCGTTTGAAGCACTGTATTCAAGTGAAATTTAAAAATGTTGCTTTACATATCAAATTTAATAAATTTCTGCTGCGTGTTTTATGATACTTTGAGTAAGTATATCCGTGATTTTGGGCTCTAAACAGTGATGACTTGAAGAGATATCTCTTACGCCGCTTGAAAGTTAAAATTGTTGCAGCTAGTGAATCCCATATACTATCAGAAGAAAAATCATAACTCCGCCAAATGAACACTTAAACCAGTGCAATTTACCAGAGAGAAAGAACAATAATATAGCAACGTGTTTTCAGTATTTTGGCGCATATATTTGAGCGCCGAGTATTTCTTTTCTGCATGACAAGCTATACCTTAGTTTTTGCGACGCAAAATACGCATAAAAAATGTTTGCGTCTAGTACTCAAAATCGCTCTGTTTAAACTGTCTGATTTTACTATAAGTATGTGTGCATGAATGTGAAGTTTTAGGCCTATGTTTTCGTTTTTCAAAAGCTCATCGTAAACGGGAGATATTTTAGAAAGACTGATTTAAACGATCATTGATTATCTTTGCTGTAAAAACACAGATTGACTTAAAATTACTATCATTCAAAAATTCAATCTTTGCTTGATAATCGGTCCAAAGGATATTTTGATCCGACGAGAAGAAGTCCATTAAATCGCGAATTTAAAATGAGAGGTGTAGCGCGTCAACAACTACTTTGAAACACCTTAAATGAGTATTTCGTAGAGTTCTTTTGCGCGTCGCCTGTGAAAACTGTCCAAAATGTCTTTCAAAGGCTATGAAAAAAACTGACTCGATTACATGCTTCCTCCAAAAGTGTTGTTGATATAAAATATATATCTTTCCAAATGCAACGTTCAGAATATTTCAAAAATATTTTGTGTTTTAGTAAAACAAACAAATACACGACGAACGGACGAGCGAGGGAGCGAGCGAGTGAGTGAGTGAGTGAGCGAGTGAACGGACGAACGAACGAACGAACGAACGAACGAACAAACATCGCCTTCAGGTTTAGCTCCGATTTTAACTTTGTTTTGGCGAATAGGCCATGTAGATAGGTTTCATTTGAAATTTCAACCAATTAATGAGTGCGACACGTCCCAAGCTGCTTGTTTTGCCATGGTTACCGTTTAATAAAGAAGATGAAATGTCCTCTACTTACGAAAACATCATCAAGGTCAAGAACATCCATTCTTTCTGAAGTAGGGAATCCACAGTTTAATTAAAATTCCTTTCAAGTACTTTACGATAATTCAAAATATAATTAAATTTCCCCTTGCGGATACCTCCATGGTACGAAAACCTCTCTATAGCGGACAGCTCGACCACTTAAAGCAGGTTTGAGTGTCATCTGAAGTCGTTTCCGATTATGACTGTGATGATTGTGAATATCGATAAGGCTGTCGTTACAAGGTCGTCACGTAAGGTTGTCACGCTTAAGTATTTGGGGAATGCGCAACTCCTGATCCCACCCTAGGCGACTCCAACAAAGAATTTGGCTCATGGAGTCAGCGAGACTAGCCGTTATGGCGTTCGTCATAGACAAGGGTTGTGACGTGTAAGGTGTGCAGACACACCCTAAGATTGCATTTAAAAAATAGTAAAAAATTGATCCGATAAATCCGATCTTTGCCAATAAACATTGTTGAGTTTCTTTTAGTTTTCGCACTATTTCAATTAACGCCGTTGTCGCTGTAAAAAGCCTAAAGGCTAAAGCCTTTCAACTATCTTTTGCTTACTAACAAATTTCGCTGTAGGCTATCTGAGAAATTAAGGAATATGTGTCCAAGTTGTAGAATTTGCAAACATTATACAGTGAGTTTCTTATTGTAATGATGTCACGGTGATAAAAATTTTTCATGATTCCGCTCTCAAAGCTTTAGGCTTTAGGCTTTTTTCAGCGACAACGTTAATT
Source organism: Telmatactis stephensoni (assembly GCA_029948255.1). Lineage (NCBI taxonomy): Eukaryota > Metazoa > Cnidaria > Anthozoa > Actiniaria > Isophelliidae > Telmatactis > Telmatactis stephensoni. Next base: position 478,083 of record JALIZF010001675.1, read on the forward strand.
GAATTAGCTACATAAAACAGCTCCTAATAGTACAGTGCGTTACAACCTCGCTATCTCAAACTCTTGAGAACTACCAATGATTGGTCGAGTTTGTATATCTATTTCAGCTGTGTTCCTTGAAGCGTCCGAATTCTCGAGGTGTTCGTATTAAAGAGGTGTCCGTTTATTAGTATGCAGGTCCAACTATATTTCTAAAATTTGTTTATCCTTTCAGAATACCATCAAAGACGTCACTGGCCGGTTATCCGAGGTACAGCGCCTAACAGAAGTCGGTCGAGAGCTCGTCGATCTGAGTGAGACAGGACAACTTGAATCGCTAGAAGACAGGCTAACGCGCATCAATAATACATGGGAAGATTTGAGCTCGCTTTTAGAGCACAGGTTGTCCTTGCTCCCTAAATATAAGACGCAAATCAAAGACTTCGAAAGGCTGGTTGACCAACTGAATGAGTGGTTGGATAAGATGAATAAAGAACTGAATTCTCTGCGTACTGATCAGTCAGAAAGTGTTGAAAAACTAGAGGTGAGCTCTCTCCTCTCCTCTCCTCTCCTCTCCTCTCCTCTCCTCTCCTCTCCTCTCCTCTCCTCTCCTCTCCTCTCCTCTCCTCTCCTCTCCTCTCCTCTCCTCTCCTCTCCTCTCCTCTCCTCTCCTCTCCTCTCCTCTCCTCTCCTCTCCTCTCCTCTCCTCTCCTCTCCTCTCCTCTCCTCTCCTCTCCTCTCCTCTCCTCTCCTCTCCTCTCCTCTCCTCTCCTTGTACTGCTTTTCTTGGTATCTCATATCTTCAGAAGAATCGTATCATCCATGCATTAAGTTTATATTGATTTACGTCCCTTATTTTGTCTCGTTCGCCTATGATTAGTGGTGCTTACAAAAGGGGTGTGGCAGTGATATCACAGTATTGTGACAAGTAAAGATAAAAACTGAGCTTCATCAAAATCAACACACGTCACCTCAGTAGCAAACTACGATTAGTCTATGGTTCGCGCTAGTTTTGTATCGAATTCCATGTTCTCGCCACGGAAAAATTAGGACTTGATTTCCAAATGAACAAAGAAAAACTCGAAGGATCGAAATATGAACAAGAATTTCAAAGTTGTCGACATTAGGAGGATTTTGAGAGCAGCTGACGTAAGTTATCATAGAGTTAGTGGAAGAGAGTACAGAATAAGATAAAAAGACGAAGAGAGTAGAGATGAGAAGAGTATGATAGAAAAGAGCTAGTGAAAAACGAGCTGGAGAGAAAAGAAAAGAGAAAATAATACTCTACTTTCTAATCCACGTTATTGCGACATTGTGTGTATTTTCGCATGACTAGATATCGTCTTTGTCATCTCCATTATAATAACGGAAAAAGACACCCCACCAACATCTTAACCCGCCGCACACGTTGAGAAACTGCGTGAGGACACTGCCACACGAGACACTTAGCTCAGACGATTTCTCGCCGCAGACGTTGCATCTTTGGCTACGCGAGGCCAAAATAGAGCAGGTAAAAGAGCACACGGTAAGAAAAGTGCCTCGCGTAGCAGTTTCCTCACACAGTTTCTCAACGATTGCGGCGGGCTTTATAGCACATATTGCTTTTACATTTCATCTTTTCATTTCATATCTTAAGCTCTTAAAAGAAGAAGTCCAGAAGCATGAACCTCAGTTCCAAGTCATCCGCCAAAACAGCAACGAGTTCGTCTCCAATGGACGCCACATCATGGAACCTTACCGTCGCCTCCTCGACCGAAGGTGGGAAGACCTCGAAGCTAAGATATCCGAACTTGAAGAAGAACTCGAAACCGCCAAGAAAGGTAATGTTAGATCGAGAATCGAAACGGAGGTGATTGTCAAAGAACGTAAGATGATCAGTCGACCAGGAATGACGGAAGAGTACATCCATATGGAGGAGCGACGGAGTCCCGACTTGAATCGTCCAGTCGTCGAGGAGACGATTACGACCCGAAGAACATTCCCGTCTCTCAACGCAGCACCAGGTATGGATATTTACGATTCACAAAAAATGCACTCAAATTTATAAAATAACTTTCACACAAAATGGTCAGTTGTTCGTTTGCTGCTTTGAGGTTGAAATCGAAATCAATCCTTCTCACTCCCCCATCACCCTCCCCCTCTCTTCATTGTTTGACCCTCGCAAAACGAGGGTCGATGTATTGACAATTTCCTGAAACAACATTGAGATGGGGGGAAGGGGGTTGACTATGTTTTTGATCTCTGTTGTCAAGGCACTTAGCTGAGATCATAATCTTGAGCATGATCTTTGCAAAAATCGACACCGTCTCAAGCACTCTTTTCCACTGAATATCGACTGCACTGGTAATAACGGTGTTTTTCTTAATGGCTGTGTTTAGATGACGATATTGGTGAACGACTAGAAACCATTATTAATGAAGTTAAAACGCTAGAGGAACTGCTGTTGGATGTTGAACGTCCAAAGGAGCGAGGAGTCACGACATACGAGATTGGAGATAAAATCAAGGTCAGTAAATTTGTTACTCTAACTTCTTTGTTTCTCGTTTTGATCAATTTGCTGCCTGCATGCTAGAATCCTCAATATTCATTGCTTGTTGATTTGTTCTCTTTGTTCCTTGTTTTCTTGTTTCTTTGTTTGTTTACTTGTCTACTAAATTTGTTCGCTTGATTTGCCTTTTTTGCTTGCTGCAATGATTCGTGCAGCTTGTTTTGCGACGCCGTTCTTGAAAACATTGCACTGTGTAATAGAGCAGATTTCGTATGAGTGTGCAACGGACTGCACCGTGTCAGTGCCGTGTTGTCTATAAAAACATTCGAAATTATCGCCGTAACCGTGCCGTGACCGTGCGGTGTCGTTTTCACACTCATACGAAATTAACACAACACGGTAGTAGAATCCTTGTTGGCGTTCACTCGAGCTTCTTGTTTACCGAGACAAAAATTGTTATAAAATATTTCATTCCTTACCTTCACAGCAAGCTGAATTACGTCTAGATACTCTCCAACCGCGCGTGGAGACCATTCTAAAAGAGAGCAAGACTGTCACTTCAAGTGACTCACCTAACAGCGAAAGGGTTCGTCATTCGCTGTTAGACTTGTCAGGTCGATGGCTAAAAGCGTGCGACGAAGTCGATCGTAACAAACGCGCCATAAAAATTGTACCGAACTGGTATCAGTTTAGAAGTAACTTAGAGGAGATCAACAACTCTTTGAAACGATTCGATGGCGATGATAAACCGGAACGTTACGTTAAGGTACGTAAGTACTGCGAATATTTATTAGTTCTATTGTCACTGCCGCAATTACGAAAGAAACGCCACAAGTAACCATAATTACTTAAGGTAAAACGTTCGTTTACGTAAAATATGCCTCTAGTATCTACAACGTTCCCTTACGTAAAACATACCATTAAGGTGATTCCTCTGTAATAGATCCTACCGATAGAAATCGCTTAAAATTTGATATTTTGTAGGTTTTGAGTTACTTATCTCGTAACTAACAAAAAAAGAGGGGGTCACGGTACTTGTTTAGGAAATATTTGGCTTGATAGACAAGGGTATTTTAGCGATTTCGCGCGAACATTCGATGTTTTCCAGCTAATTCATTGATATGTCTATCTGGTCTCAGAAAAAGACTCCAAAACTCGGAGTTAGCAGTATTTTAGTAGAAACAGGTAAAATAGTAAAATATCTCGCAAGAAAGCTTATTTTAACTTCGGTAACGCATTTCATTGGAACATTTTTTGCATCATTTAGAGAGCAACATACCCCCGAAATGTTCGATTTTTGGCATTCTAGGGCTCAAATATACACAAAAAAGCGTCAAATTTTCCATGTTCCTATCGATAGATTTTCTTAATTTTCAAATATGTTGTGTAAATCATTGCGTGAATGCAAGTTTTGAAACAAGAAATGGGGGTCACGGTGCTCGTTTGCGAGATATTTTGTAAAACATCATCATAATAGAGCTAATCAAAGGCCCCTATGGCTAACTCGTGGATATATCGTGAATAGATATGTACCTAATAAAAGTAATGTCCCACTGCGTACACTGCAAACTGCTTCACTCTATCATATAACTTGAAATAATGTCGTGGATTGACCGAAATGACCACAGGAAGCCCAAGCAAAACATTTTAGTAAAATAACGAGTTTTCATTTGAAGACAAAAATTTCAATAAATCAATAATTTCTTTAGCGAAAAAGAGTCTTTAGCTATAAAAGAAGAAAAAAAAAATGTGTCAAAAAGAATAAAAAAGTGAAAAAAAATTGACCACCGCCTGGCCGAGACTCGAACTCCGGACCTTTCGTTTGACCATCCAGAAGTTGCATGTCTTCGACTAGTAAATTTGGTGTATTTATTCAATGTGTGGTTACAAACAAAACAAATGCAAAAATGCTTCTCTCTGTAGCAAAACCGGTCGCTATAAATATAAAAGAAATTGCTTCATAAAACACTAAGTAAGCCAATAAACTAACTCAATACGCCTTTTTGTTGCTGTTTTCGGCTAGCGGACTCGATGGCCTTCATAGTCCAGACGCTGGGCCCTCCTTCGCCGCTCCTCTTTTTTATATGGGCTTTCTGTGTCAATAAATCAATAATTTCTTTAGCTAAGAAAGAGTCATTAGCTATAAAAGAAAAAAAATCTGTCAAAAAGAAAAAAAAAGTGAAAAACAAAATTCACCGCTGTGCCGGGATTTGAACCCGGACCTTTCGCTTCGAAAGCCAAGGGCATATCCACTGGACCATCCAGAAGTTGATTGGTTTCATCTGGTGAATTTTGTATATTTATTGTCAGAGTGTGGTTACAAAACAAATGCAAAAATGCTTCTCTCTGTGCTCTGTAGCAAAATGCCGCTATAAATATAAAAGAAATTACTTTACAAAACGCTAAGCCAATAAACTAACTCAATACGCCTTTTTGTTGCTGTTTTCGGCTAGCGGACTCGAGGCCTTCACGGCGGCGACCGACGACTGCAGACTGCTTTCAAAATGTTTTCGTTTGTTTAACTTATCTACTTTGACTGGCTTGTGATAATAGAGTACGAACACTAAAAGCTTAGATTACTTTGATGTTGCACTTAAAGAGATTTTTGTCGCTTAATAGCGATGCACAAAGTCCGTGGTTATCGACTGCAGGCGAGCGGAGTCGAGCGGAAACAGTCTCGTACCCAGACTCTAACGGCTATCTGCTAACGTCTGAGTGAGCGAGTGACACCGAGTCCCCACAATAACTCCTTTCTATGCTTCGCATATCCACGAGTTAAAAACGGCACTTTTTCGAGAAGGGAATGGGGCGAGTTTCGCAAAACTTGCTTTTTATCGCACCAAAGATTAGAAAAATTTCAAAATCGAGTTTTGTATCCTTTTTGATTATACCTTGAAAGAAAATGCTCGTAAAGTCGCGATTTATGCTTTTTGAACCATGCGCAGTAGGCGTGCGCGGTGCAAAACAGAGGAATTACCTTAATACCTACAACGTTCCCTTACGTAAAACATCCCATTAGTACCTACAACGTTCCCTTACGTAAAACATCCCATTAGTACGTAAAACTTTCGCTTATGTAAATCATGCCATTAGTACGTAAAACGCTCGCTTACGTAAAACATGCCATTAGTATCTGCCATGAGTTTCCTTATGGAGGAAATTTCACGTATGTTATCTCGTGGGACGTTACGTAAAGTCATATTATTTTCTTACAAAACAGGATCTCACTCCAGAGCAGCTTGAAGAACAGCGAAAAATTTACGGACTAGTAGTGAGCGACGTAGAGAAACTTGACCGTGAAGGCATTCAGATTATTACGCCATTAGAAGCAAATAGAATTAAGAGAAGACTGCGTGAAATTAATCATCGTTTTGAACAGTACAAGAAACCAAAGGACGACAGTAAGTGGACTTTTACAACAGCAGAACACTGCTTTGTCGATGTCCGTAAGGAAAGCAAGAATTGTTCAACAGGGGGAATTGTGTACTGTGCTGTGGTACAGCCGATTCTTTCCTTTCAATATCTGTCTACATAGATTTCCGTATTAGTCAGTTTATGTTAGTGAGTGGCTTCTTGCATGAAGACAAACGAGCTATCTAATCTTGTATAAGGGAAGCAAGGGTGTCACAGCGGTGTGTGAGCGCCGCATTGTCAACTCTATAGTTTCGAACGATCTATCTCGTGATTTGAGTTTGTCAGTTCGTTCTCTTACTTGCTGCGAGAGTTTTCACCGGGTCCTTCCCTCCGTAAAAATCAACATGTGAGCTGAGAGTGGTATGCTTAAAACAGTCAATGTAGTGGTAGTGTGTGTAAGAGAACAGTGCCCCCAATTGGACACTTAAATTATCAGTATGCCCGCATACTTCATCAAGAATGACGTCATACTTTCATTTCCACTCATTATGTTTACTTTTCTTATCTCCTAGCAACGTCGTACCGTGTAGTCGTTCATACTGGTGACGTCAAAGATGCTGACACTCGTGCCAAAGTCTCATTGGTTCTCTATGGTGACTTGGGCCGATCTTCACCCGAGATTCGACTCGAGAAATCCGAAACCTACCTTACTCCTTTCCGACGCGACCAACTGGACATCTTCCACAGTGACCAAGTTAAGAGTCTTAGTGACTTAACCAAGGTTAAGGTATGGCATGACAACTCAGGAGCCAAACCAGCGTGGAATGTGAGAAGTATTTATGTCCAGGACAAGAAAACTGGGAAAGTGTACCATTTTGATTGTAATACGTGGATTGGAAAAGATCGACCTGGCGAGTCCAAGGACTTGAAATGTGGTGGATTCATTTTATCTCCAGGTAAAAACAAATTTATTGTGGACTACGTCCACACTAACTCGTATAAATTTAAAAACGCATCTTTTTTGTTACGGTTGGGTCTTCCGTCCACAAAAACGACGTTTTTCTTTGTCTAGAAAGAGAAAGGAAACGGAGAGGAGAAGGTGGGTTTTGTATTTATTCAAATTAGTGTGGACGTTCCTTTAGATAAACTACAGATTCCAAGGCTCCAACGTCCACACTATTCCCGATAAATCTGAAAAACCAACCGTTTTTCTCCGCCTCCTCATTTTAAACAAAAAACTACGTCAGTCTAGTGCGGACGGAAAGCTTAACCGTAGATAAAACAGACGTGTTGTCAAATTTATCCGCAATAGTGTGAACGTAGCTTAAACAAGCATGTTCGTCTAATGAAAACAATTTTGTTTGAGAAAGTGAAAATAGAGCAGTTTTCGTATGACAGTGAAAACGGCACGGTCACAGCACGGTTACGGCAGGAATTTCAAATTTTTAGAGACATCACGGTACTGACACGGTCACGGCACGGCGCGGTACGTTTCACACTCATACGAAATCTGCTCTAGAACGATCCTTAATTTTTCTTAGGTCGCCGTTGTTTCCCCATTTAAGGTGTTCCATTATTCCAAAACCATCAATTTAGCCACAAACGTCGAACGATATTCAGAAATACTTTGAAAAAATGAATGGACAGCAAAAGACTACGGACCATGGAATCTTTTAGTCCTTTCACTCTAGTGCTTCGGAAAGTTTTCCAACATTTTAGGCGGTGATTCCTCAGGCCTAGTTTAGACGCTTGACCTGCCATGTGTCGTATCAAATTGTTGCGATAAAATACAAGAATGTTCGATGTTGAAGTCAATTTGGAACTGCTGATTTGACAAAATCGTGCCGACAATTCTGGCAATGGTTGTAGGCCTCCGAAGCACTAGAGTGAAAGAACCAAAAGATTCCGTGGTCCTCAGTCTTTGCTCTCCATTCCTAATTTTCCAATGTATTTCTGTGTATTGTTCGTCGTCGTGGCTAAATTGTTGGTTTTGTTAACGAAAAACATCAATTATTACATCAATTGTTGATAAGGTTTGAAGTGCTTCTATAAAATGTAGACTGTTTTAATGGATTACTGTTATAATATTGTAATAAAGTATCTTTGTTTGTTTAGTGAATGAACTGATTAGAACAGATTTTGAAATTGCATGCTTGGTGCTTTTTCGTCGTTTTTGTGTAGACCCGGAAAGAACCACCTTTATGGCCAATTTCTTTCGTCGAAATTGAGACAACATAATTATAATTTCTTATGTCTTATTTGTTGAAAATAAAAAAACCTAAATGTATTAAATCGCGCCAATGACAATGGTTTCTCCTCGCTTCACCGTCTCATTTTCTCGCTTTTTCTCCATTTGAAGCAACCTATTAAAATATAAGAATATTCCAATGAAAATTAAATGTTTGCAACTTACAGTTAAACAGTGATATTTTCTCACTTAGAAAGAAATCTTTTCCTTAAATATTAAAAAAAAGCCAGCGAATTATACAACATCTTGCTGCACCGTATCGCTTTTACGCCGCTCGAGAAAGCTAGCACTTGAATGGTTTCCTATCGGAATGGTATTTAGCAAATGCCTTTTGTATCCAATAGGCGGTACATTTTGGCTTATTTTTGTAAAGCTGTATTTTATATATTTGGTTAAAAAAGACTCATCCATTTTTTATTACACGTCGGACCTAATAACCCAATTTAGCAAAGCAGAAATGTCTAAAACGCGAATTTTTCAGTTTTGTTGGAAGTCATTAAATTTTTAGCATTTTTTATTTTTCAAGTTAATAAGATTAGCTGTCAGAGAATTTTATCTGCCCACGGAACATTTATATTATACATTCCGGGTCTTTTCCATCGAAAGAAGTCAAATGTTTTGGAATGAATAACGGTATGTATTTTTCTAACATCTTATACTATTTTTTACACTTAGAATTTCTAAATCGTTTATTCAAATCATTCAAATCAAAATACAATTTTAGTATTTTTGGTTTCCGTATAATTGCCAGCGATGTCAGCGATCTACGGCGATCTTGAATTTATACCCTTAGCAATCCATTGATCCCAAACGTTCTGGAACGATCAATCGTTCGATTAAGCAATTCCAGCGATCGTCATCGATTTTGTGGCAATCACGACTTCAGAACAACGAAAGCTTTCGCGAAATCTAATATAGCCACAGTTATCCCTAGGTACGTGGTTAGCTTCTTTGTTTAAACGTTAATCTACTAGTAAAATTTATAAGATAAAATAAGTCTTCTAACCGGTTATTCACTCTTATGTAATCAGAGTTGATTTCCTCCGCATGTAATTTGTAATATCGTAAGGTTACTATTTTTAGAGACTACTAAATTTAGCGAATTCTCTTGAGGAGGGCCCGTTCACATGAAGGCGAGTTGTCCCTGGTAGCAGGGATAACTCTTTTGTTTTGTGTCCCCCAGGGAAAAGAAAACAAAAGAGTTATCCCGCTACTGGGGACAACTACGGGCGCTTAATTAGTTTAACAATTTTCAAGGGGAAATGACCATTTTTCCTTCGTTTGATCAAAAATACTGAATTTAGCGAGTACAAAATTTAGTCGTTTTGAGTAACTCGATAAAATTCGTAAAATAATGTTGTCGCTAAAAATGGTACTTTAAAGTAGGTCACGGAGGGTCTACTCATGAATTTTATCAGATTATAATGCACTAGCACCATGCTTTATAAAATAACTATGATATAACGTGCGCTCTGATTGGCCAAAGGACGCGTGTCCAACGTTCTCTATGAGAACACACAGCACGCGCGCGCACATTTTCAAACTTTCTCCAACAAAAAAAGAAAATATAACTTCAATTGCATCAATATCGAACCCTCAGGAAAACCATGATTATTTGTTATACCGTATATTTAATATATTTCATTCGTTTATATGAAATTTCTTTACGTGTTTTCTTTTAGACGAAGATATCTTCAACCGACATCGTCTAGCTAACATCCAATGGCAACCGTACCAGTTCTCCTCTACTGAGAGAGACGGAGCGTCGATTGGGTGGGTTTTGGTCGACGAGATGAACAAGTTGTCTGAGGAAGTTAAGCATATTGATGCGACATTGAACTCACCTGAGCTGCAAGGAGCTGATTATGAAGAATTTTCAAGCCAGGAAGACAAGTTGAAGGTAAGACTGAAAATAGAATGATGATGATGATGATGATGATGATATCAGAATAGCATAGCGAGGAGACTGAGTTGCGTGTGCGTGTCACGTGATTTGGGATATTTTTAGAACTTTTTCGACCATCAGCAAGTGGCTTGCGATTTAGATTTTTCAATACATTTGCTATCAGTGCAAGCTGAATTTCTTCATCAGTTGAGTTCTAAAAAGGGCCAAATGCAGCGCGACACATGAAATTATGGCACGCGTGGAGTCATAATCTGTTGGTTATGACATGGGAAAGACATTCATAGATGGTAAGGGTGCCTAAATGATACATGGTTATTGTAGCTGGGTTTGGTTAGTGATAATATAACAATATAACAAATATAACATCATAGTGGAGAGTATGAAATTATTATGACGATGATGACAATGCCGTTGATAGTGATGATGAAAATTATTGAGATAATTCGAAAGAAGCAGCTGCTCAAAGATTCTCAGAGTAACTACAACTAAGGGGCCCACAGGTGTTTCTGAAAAAATATTCTTGCAAGCTCTTGTCAAAACAACAACAACAACAACAACAACAACAACAAGTCAAAATCAAATGGTCGGCCCTTAGTAAGGTTTTATTTAACGACTGTTTTCACTCTTCCATTCCTTTACAGTCCATTGGAGATAGACTCGAGAGTTTCGAGATCAAAGCCTCAGATATCTTTAAGCGTAGCGAGACCCTCACTCACGAACAGTGTACCAACGACAAAGAATACGATGCTGTTAAAAAAGCAGTCAGCAAACTTCGCTTGGATTGGAACAACGTCAATAAGGTACAATCTACAGTTTTTTTTGTTCCGATGGATTTGACGTCTATGGTGAACGCTTCCAGCACACATTATAACACAGTACGATAGATGGAGCGCTCTGATTGGTCGAATAATGTGCACCGTGCAATTATCTATGGGTGCACCTCGCGCACGGGAATGTTAAAACGACGCTGTCGCCTAACGTTATTGCCTTTTGTGCAGAAGCCAGTGCTGCATACGCAGACTCAGTACTGCATTTATCACGAGGTTTGAGAAAAGACAAGCACCTGCTAATGAGCAGTACCCTACTGAGTCTGCGTAATGCTGCTTCTGATTTTGCTGCCGTTGCTCGTGAAAACCAGAATTCAGTCAAAGACAAAACAAACACGGACTGTTCAATCACTGAATGACCACCGTGACAATTTCATGAGGGCAATAGAGTGGTTTAGCAAATACGACGCTACGTTAAAGAGGACGCCGCGCGCGCTGACGAATTTTGTTCGAAATGACCGTTGACGTCGCCGACGTCAAAAAGAGGACGCGAAAACAAGTAAAATGGCGTCCTGAACGTGGCGTCGCGACGTTGTCACGCTAGTCACGCAACGAACGAATGTGATAAATTCGTCATTTTACGTCCTGTTTTAGCATCGCGTCGTGTTTGCTAAATCACTCTATTATCACGATGTCGACGCTGATACCTTAAATGCACGCGCCATTGTATTTAGCGTTGCGTCGTATTTACTAGATCTCAGACCCCATTTTCTTTGACTTTAGGACTACAAAACGCGCATGGTCAGATGGGAGAAAGCTCTGACCGTTTGGCGGTCGTTCCATTGTGACCTCAAGGATCTGACTTCGTGGCTAAATAGGGTTGAGAGAATCCTTGCTGATACCAAGATGCCTAATGGAGATCTCAATGTAGACGCAGCCATGTCTGAGCAAAGGGTAAGGTCTCCATAGAAACGGGTTGATCTCGTCATTCCTCCCATTGGCGTCAATGGATACACCCCTTGGATCATTGTCTGCAGGACCTACTCCGAAAGTCACATTCACACTCACACGAAGCTCAATAGTTTGCTTACAATTCTTTCCTCTGATTGCTTAATAAGGAGTGAGATTCAAATTTACTTCCAGAACAAGCTTGAGTGGACGATGTTCCAAGGGTGATTTTGGTAACGTCTTGAAAATTAAGGTGGCAACAACGGCAGTGGTGTCCATGGAAACGAGCAAAGGTGAAGATAGAGATTACGCACGTGGTTATTGACGTCATGTATGTATTGTTCAACAGAGCCTTGAGGATGGTGTATCTACACACGAGAGTATAATTAACTCTGTTAACAGCATGGGAGAGGACATCATCCGGCAATCAAGCGCTGTCGAAGCCAAGATGTTTAGAGATAAACTTACAGCGATAAATCGACGATGGGAGGCAGTCGTAGCTGAAGTAGATGACAGAAAGAACAGGTAGCAAAACCCTCTATAATACGAACATACTTCTGTGATGCGAACATTGAAGGGTTGAAGAAAAAGACATTTTAACCTCCCGTATTTGTACCCTTATGGGAAGTTAAAAATGAAGAATCTATCAGGAGAAGGGACCGAGGACTGCTGTCCGCTTATGGGAGGTGCGAATGCTTCCCAAGTATATGCGTCCTTAATACCAAAAAATTCGCGACTTGCTTTTGGAAAAGAGGTGGAGAATCTTCCATAAGAGGACAGAAATGTTCGTTCCCTTCTGACAAATTCTACATTTTTAACTTCCTAAAAGCGATTGCCTCTCGTGAACGGACACCAATTCATTGTCTTAGGTGTGTTACGAGGGCTTCAAATGCAGCTATATTCTAATGTATAATTTAGACCATTAAACTAGTTGAGAATGACGACACGATGTCGTCGAAACGTCCTATATTTGTCTCTGATTTTTCTTTTCAAATATATTCTAATCGCTGTTACTTTTCAGGTTCAAGGAAGAAGAAATGCAGATTCAGGCTTTCATGGAAGAAAGTGGTGACTTGTTGCAATGGATGGACGAAACAGACGCAGTGTTAAAACTCAAAGACGCGTCGCCTTCCGATGAGAAAGCATTGAAAGAACAGCTCGCTAAAGTCAAGGTAAACTTGTTACTCTAGGGGGCAATAAACCATACTGAGGGGAGGAGGGCTGGAGTTTTGGGTTTTATACACTGTTGGCCCAGAAGGATGTAGCAGACGTGTTCGTTTACGTTTACCCTGAAGTTGGACTTGATTTTGACCTTTGCCTTAACATGGCGTTTGACCTAGCCGTTGCCTTGGTTTTGTCTTTTACCTTTGCCTTCATCTTGGGTCTGACCATTGCCTGGACATTACCTTAACTTTTGCCTTGACCTGAGTTTCGCCTTAGTCTTTACCTTGCGTTTGACCCTTTTCCAGGAGGCGGAACGAGATATCGAAATGAAGGACGATTCCGTCAAGTCCATGAAACAAACTGGCGAACGTCTTCTCACAAAAACCATCTTCTCGAAACCCAATCACGATATGGTCCGTACTCGCCTCGATCTGGTGCTTGCACGCTGGGAGATTCTACGAATGGACGGTCTTACGCGACGACGAGCTGTAGATAACAAACTTAACAAGGTAGGGAACATCAGATACTTCTAAGTCTGAAGTACGGAAACCCATGCAGTGAAAGGATTTATAGGCAAGATTCCTAGTCATCTTTGTCTTGAAATACTATCCTAAATAAGGTTCAGACTCCAATCAGCCCATTGTAGCATCGCCGACGTAAACCTTTTTGATTCCTATCGCCTTTTTTGTCTTGACATAGGTAAACACCCCAAGCGGGGAAGGGGCGGGGATTACTGTCGTTTGATATGAACCTTAGATTTTTCCCTTCAGTTGACCCAATTCCTTAATGAACTCGATGAGCTCAGCGTCTGGGCGTCAACCACCCGTGATCTCCTGGAAACTCAGGCCAACTTGAGGGAAACTGGTAACACTGACGAGATGGTTATCGACCCCAAGGTAAAACACAAGTCAGTCATCGTAAAGCTCTGGACACACGGTGCAACTTTCCTTGGAAATGATGCAACGTTGCGCGATAGCGCTCTCGCTGCTTGTCCAACTCTGTAGTAGTCTTGTGCATTCTTGGTTTGCAATCATCCCCAGGAGATGGAATGGAACAAAAGAAACGGCGGCCATGCTGGTGGAACCACTACCGTGACTGATGGATCTTTTGTCCAATTCACTGTCCTGGTGGGAATGGTTGCAAACCATGAATCGTTGCAGAAAAGTTGCAGTAGTAGAACTCAGTTCTACTCCCACAGCTATCTGTTGCGGGCAACTGTTGCAGGGGTAGTCACAAGTGTCAACTCTTTGTTGAAACGTTCAAAAAGCTGCATTGTGTGTCCGTGGCTTAAGTTCATGCACACTAAATTTGTAAAACAAAGACAACCACTAGCAGTCGGTCTTAGAGAGGCATCTATTGTATAGAGAGTTAGTTACAGTCAGAAATGAAATGACTAGAATTTGTCAGACAGGGACCAGCACCAACATTAGTGAGCTTAAGCACCAAAAACGTAGAACGCTACAAACGTACGATAGGTGCGCGCGCCATCGGTTGCCACAGGAGACATTGTAGATCTCTGATAGATCCGCCGTTGCAACCAATTGCGCACCTCTTCTTCATCCGTGGCTTTCTACGTTCTTGGTACTTAAGCTCGCAATAGAGCGTTTGCACTTCCGATCACGTGACGTGATTTTACGTAATTTGATTTTTTTCGGGCCTTTCTAGAGCTCTGACCAATATCATAGTAATTGTACCTGAAAGAGCAACCAAAACTGTGCTTATTTGGAAAAGTTAGAGTCAAAATGTTTGTTCGTTACCAAGATATGAATTTTTCAATTTGCTTCAATGTTTGATAAGAATGTATGGAGCCGCCATGTTGGTGTACCACTTTGGAACCCCAATATGGCGGCCACAACACCGAGTGATTGAAATGATACTAAAACCGGGAGTAATCTGTTTATTTTGCTGAAAATATTCTTAGAACAATTAAGATTATTCATCGACTAACCCATTGATGTAAAATTTGTGGCAAGTTGTTATGTTTTTATGCGATTTGAAAACGCGTGACAGTATGGCGTGACAGAACTTAGGTCAGTGATTATTCAAAAGCGGAGCATCAGAAATTGCCCAAACTTACAGGAAAGTATTTCCTCGATGGTATGGAAAAAAGATATCAGCTAATCAGCTTTTCTTGATACATGATTTTGATTTTGACTAGCTGATGACGTCAAGTGAAAACGCTCTATTATCTCATTGAGCTGTTCTGTTCCGTTTTTCCAGACTGTCCAGGAATCACTCCGTGCGCGACAACAAACTCGTGACCAGATCAACGAAACAATGACGGTCCTCAGACGTGACAGCAAGCTTGACTCGTCCACTGTGCCCAAGTCTATAGAGAATAAAGTCAAGACTCTCAATGAAGACTGGGCACGAATTGCTTCCCAGGCCTCTGATCTCTTTGCCTCGAAGATTCGCGGAGACGTCGTGGTCGTCGAAACTGCGCAGACTCAAGAAGCAAGCATTGATGGATGGGATAGTAAGTAACCGATAGTTTATTGAATATTACAGTTTTGGTTTGTTTGTTTGCTTGTTCATTCGTTCGTTTGTTTGTTTGTTGATATTTGTCAATTTTTTAACTTTGTTTATTTGTTAGATCGCTTATGCGTTCGTTCGTTCGTTCGTTCGGTCGGTCTGTCGGCTGGCCAGTTCGTTCGTTTGTTCGTTCGCGCGTTCATTCCTTTATTTGTTTGTTAATTTATCTAGTTGTTTGTTCATTTGCTTTTATTCGTTTGTTGTTCGTTCGTTCGTTTGTGTGTTTGTTTTTTGTACACTCAGTTTTGATGTTTTATGTTATAATTTTCTGCTCTTTTTTCTTCATATCATTTTCGAATTCGTTTTTTTTCCTAACTCCATCTATTCCTTTTATGTAAAATTCTTCTAACAGTCCGTTGTTCTCTGACAGCTCGTGCATCTCCATGGCCGAAGTTTGACAAAGCCGTGTCCGAATTACACGTCTGGCTTGATGACGTCACCGACATGATGAAAGCCGAGAAAGTTGTCCTTTCTGATAGTGAGGAGATCTTTGCTTTGGCTGAGAAGCAGAAGGTAATTTAGAGTTCTTAGGCAATTCCTTGAGTTTCGTTAAATAGTTCTTGTCGTTCACACTGCCACTCAGTAAGCCACCCCATGACACCTTTGTGCATCTTTGCACGCTTTAACTTATAAATCATCAATTTATACTCACTCTAACGACCACTCACCTTGCTAAAATCAGCCCACACCACCCCCTTCGCCAGTTGTCCTTCTCGACGACTCACCCCCGCTCGCCAGTTGCCTTTGTCAACCACTCACACCCACCCCCCACCCCCCACCCTCGCCAGTTGTTCTGGTCCAACACTCTACCCACCCTCGCAAGTTCTCCCAGTCGACCTTCTACACTACTTCCAGTTACAATTATCTGTTGAAATAATTAATACGTTAGTTGTTCTTTTTCTTTCTTACGTATGCATTCTTACGTCCTTCAAGTCTACGGATCCATCTAAATCAATTCAAGCACTTCTTACGTACTTACTTGTCTCTTCCACGAAAATCCTTAACGTAAGTCACAAGAACTATGTGTGGTCTTCCTGTGTCTGTGGTATCCGTGGCTTTTTCCGTTAAGACTGGGGCGATAAGAAATTGAGCAATCTAGTTCTTGAGAAGTTGAGTGAGTGGAAGAATGGGTCTAAGTTTTGATGGCTCACTGTTTTCTTGAGGAAGCTGAAATACTCTAGTTGAAACCTCTGTACAACTGCCATCTCTCCACAGCTGCCACTTGATCTTTTCTCAAGATGTCGTTTGTGGAGAAAGTTGACTGTGTTGCTACTCTAGTGGCTTATGAAATAGAAATTCTTCATACTCACTAGATTGAGCCTTATTTTCGTTACCTTATGTAACTAATTTCTCATTCTTACAGTCGGTCGCTGAACAGCTAAAGAGCAAACAACATCTACTAGACGAGATAGCTGAGATGGGACACAGTCTCTCCGAGGAAGCAGAAAACAAAGAGGACAAACTCATCATCGAGAAAAAGGTTGGTAAACTCAAAGAGCACTGGGAAGCCGTGCAGGACAATTCCACTGTTTGGCGAGGACAAATTGACTTCTTGTTAGAAGAATGGAAGAGATACGTGGAGTTGAGGGAGGAGTTGGTGGAGTGGTTGAGGAAGGCAGAGGCCTACTTGAAGAAGGAAGAAAACCCGTACAACTACACTGTGAGCGACCTAGATGAACAGATCAATAAACACAAGGTAAGCGGTTGTCTTGTATCTTGTG
This sequence comes from Telmatactis stephensoni, assembly GCA_029948255.1. Classification (NCBI taxonomy): domain Eukaryota; kingdom Metazoa; phylum Cnidaria; class Anthozoa; order Actiniaria; family Isophelliidae; genus Telmatactis; species Telmatactis stephensoni. The sequence continues at coordinate 495,190 of JALIZF010001675.1, forward strand.
CGCATGCGCCAATACGACCGTGACATCACATCAACTGTACATAACAGATACAACTGTCAAACGTAAAGTAATGGATCAGAATCCTCTAGCCTTGAGATATATACGGTAGAACCACTCCTTGCGGATACCTCTCTATAACGGACTGGTCTTAATATCCCGACAGGTGGAATTTCCATACATTTCTATAAAACTTTTAAAAATTTCTATATTTAAACGTCTATAAAATGGACACCTGTATTGCGGACAGTTTTCCCTTTGGTGTCCGCTTTAGCGAGGTTCTACGGTATTATATCGGGAGGAGTTTAGCTGGTTTCCCTTAGGTCAGGGTGTCACAATAAACGCTGTACTGTTGAGCATACTTGAACTTTTTAACTCGTGGATTGCAAATCCACCAGTTATAGTGAGGGGTCGAATATGCATATGAGTCACTCACTCACTCGCATATTGTTAAATTATGTTACTGCGCATGCTCGACGTGATTGACGGCAGACCGAAAGTAACGTGGGCTCTGGGTAAGAGATTGAAGGAAATTTAATTCCGGGACTACTGTGTTATTCAAATATGCCTCGATGTGAAGACTTCATGCAGGGCTTCGTGCTACTCCGTAAACTCCTTGAAAACTCCTTGTTGAAGAATATAGATACATAACAAGGTTGATCAACATGTTAGACATTGTTCTTCAGCAAACCCCCTTCCATCTTACCTTTTCTTTTTCACATCTTCCCTCTTCTACCTTCATCCTATTTGAAGTTACTTGATGATGGAAATGAAATTTGTTTTCAGGGATTCGAGGAGGACTTAGAAACATGGCGTGGTAGTATAACAGCAGTGACGCAATGTGGCGAAAATTTAATCAAGGAATTTCCAACATACGAAGCTTCAGCTCTACGACACAACATGTCCGAACTTCAAGAACGATGGGACAACGTGAAAAACAAGTAAGCAGTTGTTAACGTTGTTTTTAACAGGGCGAACAACGAAGGACGTCGATTGGATAGTGACAAATAATTAAATACAAGTTTAGTACTAGTTTAGTTGCAGTTAATGGAGTACTCTTGACTAACCTTTAGTAGCAGCTGAACGCGACACGTTGCCTCTCATTTGGGCTGTTTTAATTACTCGTTCCGGTCTCTTACGGTTATTTCAAACGAATTCATCTCGCACTATTGACGAATTCCTAGTAAGAGTGTTCTTAATATTCAAGAACTGAAACTAAAAGCTGGGAACGCGTGTTATCACGTGAAGCGGATGTCTAAAGTCGGCTCGATATCAATTTCTCTCCTAAATCTTTTACTTTGATGTTAACGCGAACTTCTTAATTGACCAATTTTTTTAGTGTGTTGTGGCCCCTTTCCAAGGCTACGTGAATTGGCATAGTTCCACTAGGAGTTGGTTGGTTTCACGTGACCATTTTGGGATCACATAATTGGTCCACTAAACTCACGTTACCATTGAAACTGATTGTATTGTTTCATGGATATGAGGCCTGACCAATTTCAAATTCAAATACGTTTAACTTCTAGGTCAGACACTAGACGTGATAATCTCAAAGACGCATTCGAACGCATGGTTCGGTTCCACGAAGAAATGATCAACGCATTGACATGGCTTACTACAACGGAATCAAAGGTTGCTGAGTTGGATACAATGATAGACGCTAGTCATGGAGAAGATGATAGAGACAAAATAGAAGACCTCAAAGTTGAGCTCAAGGTACGTTGATAAACCGTGTTGATAAACCTGAAGGGATGAATAATGAAATATGTTTCTCATCTATTTTTTTTTTCTTTTTTCACCCTAAAGTAGTTATTATCTTATCTATACAGCGTTAAACCATGCACTTTGTGGTATTATCGGATTACTTTGATTAATTATATGATCTGCTTAATTACTAATCGTTTTTTGATGCTTTCCAAAATAGTATCGTAACTTTATTTGTCCCCAAGCATTCCGAAAAAGACGGACCCGAAAAATAAAATTTAATTAAATTTGTACTTCGCAAAATGTATCTTGGGTGTTCCCTGAGGATCTACTTATTATTGGGCCACGTCTTTGTTTATTTATTTATTCGCGCGCGCTTTGCATATTAAATAGCTCGCGCTATCATTATATGTCTGTTTTTGTTTGTATTCCACGTGATCTAACTGAAATTGTAAAAAATCCATTCTTTCCCTGAAGATGGGCCAGGGGCCCGAAAGCTTGGAAAATAAAATTCATTTACGTGGAAGTAACAACTTGGACATTGAATATGTCTTTGTTATTTTTTTCACCAAGTCATCCCGAAAAGATATTTTTAAAGAATTCATTGAAATAAAATTCCTAATCACGGAGTTCCTCAAGGATCTATTATTGGACCGCATCTTATTATTCTAAATCTCATTTGTCAACTCAGGAAATTTATTTATAACAACTTTATTTGCAAAAATAACAGCAATAAAAAGCAAAAAGGGTATTGACAGGGGGGAACTGAATCCCCATTATGATAAATCAACCCCCTAAAATAACAAATAATGGTACGATATGTATATAAAAACATTAAAAATTAGAAAACAAAAAAAATGTTGGTATTCTTTTTAGAATGTAGAAGAAGACATCAATACTCACCAAGAAATGTTCGCATCCCTCAACGAGAACGGCCAACACATGGTCACCGAGATGGAGGCTGGTGACGTGTTAACGGCTGTCCAATCAAAACTCGACGACATAAATGACCGATGGCAGTCACTCAATAGTCGTACTATGGACATGCACGATCGCTTGGAAGAAACGTCCACCGAATGGCGTCAATTGTTGCTGGACTTACAGGAGATCATTGAATGGATTAACCGTGCTGATCAAGATATATCCTCTCAACAACCTATTGGTGGTGATTTGGAAGCGGTACAATCACAAAATGAGACACATCAGGTATTGGTTTTAATGTGTTTGTGCTGACTTTCCCGCTCCTCAACCCTTCCCCTACCACACACACCCTTTACCGTCTTTCAAGCCCCACAATTCCCAAAATGTGCACTACTTAGGAGACGTGCTTCAGAATAAAGTTACGAGTTACACACGAGGGGTCTGTTAATTTATTTGTTGTTTTTATTTTGTAATGGTGACAGGACCCATAAACACTGCATACACTACGACAGCTAATATTTGGGTGAAACTGTCCCCACTTCATGTACCACAAATTCAAATTTGGGATTTTTCCGGGTGAGGAGGTTCAAATTTGGGATTTGTCCCGGGGGGGGGGGGGGGGGAATTTATCGTCACGACATAATTTTGTGTGTGTCGAGTTTTGCCCTCGCCTTTTCTACTTATGCTTATTGCCATTTCTTGGCCTTTAATGTAACCTCATTTCATCTCCAGGCCTTCAAAGGCAAGCTCAACGTACGGCGCCTCATGGTCGATAGGGTCTTGGACTCGGGTCGACGTATGATGGATGAATACCATGGCGAAAGAGCCGCTGGCGAGGCAGAGGGGTCATCACGGTCTCGTATCGCTGGTAACATAGACAAACAGCTAAGGAACGTTGATGATCAATGGTCAAAACTTTGTCTGCGATCTGATGATTGGCAGAAGAACATCGACGAATGTTTGAGGGTAAGGGATGTGAAAGCTGAATTTGTTTTTGATCATTCTTTTTCACCCCTACCCCCAAGGGAAATGCCTTTAATCTTGGGGATGGAGGTGTGTAAGATTTGAGCTATTTTGAAAAAACGGTAAGGAAGGACCATTGGAAAAGTGGTTGCGGGGGTGCTTTTGAAGACGGTTCACACAAACAAACAAAAGTAAGCCGCTCGCGTAATAGATGCATAACTCAGACAAAATCTGAATCTGTAATCGTACTGAAAAGAACACGGAGAAACCTCCATTTTATCATGAAAACATTGCTTATTTTCAAAAATTCGAACAACAACAACAACAAAATGGTCAGATAAAAATCAAACTGCCAAAATCGGACTCAAGGAGATGTCCTATTCTTGGAGCCAGACCCTCCCCCACTGGAGCGCAACTCTAAGCTACTTCCGGTTTGTGGTTTGGCTTGGATTTCAACTTTTCATTGACGAGTGACCGCTTCTCAGTCGTGGCGTGAGTCTCATTTTGCATCATTATTTTGGTGTCTTTGTACGATTAAGAGCACGTGCTATACTGAGTTATCTTATTTGGACAATACTACAAGATATGGTAAGCCACAATTACTGTTTATCTTTGCTATCTGCGAAGCAAGGCACTTCAATTTGGTATTCTTAAATTGCTGCAGTCAATGAGCTCTTTGGAGTCTGTCATCTCTGGAGAGGCTCTATGTTTCCACTCGCAAATTAAGTGTTGTTACAACATTTGAAATTTTGGTTTAAGTTTTTCAAACAGTCTGCTCCTGTCTGCTCTATACAGTAAGCTCCAAATTTATTTTTCGGGCCAGTATGATTTGAATTCTTTCTCCCCGAGGGCAATGTCGCTTACCGCGTTCCACATGTTTTGAGGTTATGTAGGTTAAGTCAATATTTACGGAATGTACTCATAATCGTAGGCATACTCTATGGTAATTACGCTGCAGTTACCTCGTTAAAATTCCAAATAACTGGAAAAAAAGGAGAACTTTTTGATAAATTGAGTTTTAGGCTCTATAGGAGGTCAAATTGAAGGTAAATTAAGCTGGGTCTTGAATTACAAAGTCGATTTCCCGCGCTTTTGACGCGCGTGGCCGGTCCTTCTTTTTAGAATTTTGTCGAAAAACTTTAATTTAGTGTTTCCTAACGACTATTTTTTTCTGATTTCTAGGTCAGAAAATAGTACTTTATTGTTAAAATGTGTATCGATTCTGCTTTATATTTCTATTATTTATTAGAAGCCATTAATTATGGAACGAATTAGTGTCAAGGATATGAAGGGCTTGGTTTTCCAATCCCTTTTAAAACTACCGACTACATTTTTCTTTGTATGATCCAGTTTCGTTTTGATCTGTTCCTTTTTGACTTTCATTTTGCTTTGTATTATTTTGTTTTGATGAGCGTTTATTTTCTTTCATATCTCAGCCCATACTCTCAATAAGTGAAAATTGTAAACAATATCACGTCCTCGGTTTCAAAGGCTGATTATATGAACCGGGTTGGTTAATTTGTCTGCTAAGATCCCGGCTTCTCTATAAAACACAGAATTTTGTTGTTGCGAATATATATATTGGAAACCGGGCCAGCTCGGTTCGTCGTCTATTCAGACTCTTAGTGTCTCCAGAGAAAAGAAAACGAAGGGCCTGTTCACATGAAGGCGAGTTGTCCTCGAGGGTTAACTCTTTTGTTTTGTGTCTCCCAGGAAAAAGAAAACAAGAGAGTTATCCCTGCTACCAGGGACAACTCATCTTCATATAAACATGGCCTTGTTTAATATAATATAACCTTATTTAAGGTAATCTTCCAACTAATCGTCTTTACTTCCGGCAAGATTACGCTGTATTTGCCAACATATTGAGAGCCGGTCGTGAACCTTCTAAATCGTTTGAGTTAAAAATAACATTCTTAATAAACAATATCTATAACATTAAATCAGAATGTAAGATCAGAAATACGAGCTCTAGACACTTTATAATGTCAAGAAGGACAGTCGGGAACGATGTTTGGGGGTATTTTGTTAATAGTTAAGTCGGTAAAGTCTCCTTGTAATTAGTTGTTGCTTTGAGAAGAAATTCAAAGGAAAGTCAAAGGCCGCAGTACACTCGTTTCTCACGAAGCTCAAAGTTTGTTCTCCTTTCGTCGGGGATTTACAAAGTATCAACGAGTGACAGTTTAGGTTTCCTGTGGCGACCGACTTCTTCAGAGGTTTGTGGTTGTTTTGCTTCCAAATTCTTGACATTGCTAAAGCTAAGGGTTAATAGTCTTAGTTTTGACTTATCAGTTTGCTAGATTATAACATGTTTTGAGATCCTAAGTCACTGTCTGTATGGAAGCGAGTTGTCCCTCGTCGCCGGGATAGCTCTTAAATTGTTTTATTTTCGTTGGAGATACCAAAAACAAAAAACAAACAAACAAAAGAGTTATCTTGGCTACCAGATTCAGTTTGCCATTATAAACAGGATTTAGAGCTTTGGAGCAGTTTTAGAATCGTTCTTAATTTTATGTTTTACTTCTCTAGAAAATTCCATATTCGTAATCAAATCCCTGAGTTCTCAAGATATTTTTTTCCCGGAAAATACATTAATTCATTCGGGCTCGCCTTCTGTGTGTCTGGAGGGAAAGAAAATCCTCAGGGTACAGATCAACTCGCGTACAAGACACTTGGACAAGTATAGCAGATAATTTTTTGACATTCGTTATGAATAATGAGTCAGTAATTAAATACCTCGCTCCTAAATACAGGAAATATTGGGCAATTTGGGTTTTCCTATTGTAGCAAGCTACCCTAAGGGAAGTAATACTGATGAAAGGGAAAGATGATTGGTAACAGATGTTGAACGAAGATTACGGGAGGTCAAAAAAGTATGTGGGGTAATGGTTAATTTCCGACCTTTTACGTAACTACGATCTCGATTGTTGTTGAAAGCGGAAGCAAATAGACCATTTTACAGTGTTACATCTTGGTCAACCACAGCCTCGACTGCATGTAATATATTCTTTTCAGTTTGGTAACAGCCCGTGAAAAGGCAAGGAATGCATACAACTGAACCAGGGAGGTGTAAATGAACAAAGAACAAACCTGTCCAAAACGAAAGTATTTGCTTTGTTCATTTACTTCTTCCCGTTTTCCTGTACATTCATTGCCTTTTCACGGGCTGTTACAGAACTCCAAAGAATATATTACACACAGTCGAGGCTGTAGTTGACCAAGATGTAACTGTAAAATGGTCTATTGACTGGAAATTAATGTAATCCAGATTCTTGCAAATAACCCAATTGGAGATACCGGGGTTCCTGTGCCTATCATTATTGGCAATGTCCATGTAATCTCCGATTAGATTTAATCCTGGGCTTATGGTAATCCACATTTATCAACAGACAACTTTATCTATAGCAGACTTTGATCCGTAGCTTTAACTACAGTAGTGTTAAATAGCCCTTGAAACGGAGAACTGATAAGGACAGGGCGTAAAGGACGCACCGTCCGCTTTCTGGACGACCAGCTTCATCCTGAAGAAGCTACTGATGCTAGAAATAAATGCTTTACCTTTGCTTTTAATCTCCATGTATTTATTATTAATGAAATCCCCATAAAAAGGCTTGGTTTGAAGTGTTATAAGTTCCCTCCCCTAGTGGCTAATGTCGGATTGCGGTAAATGCATAAATTCAGACCCTCACAATTCAATCTACCAAAATATCAACACCTTCAACGCGCACTGAGCAGTTACCCTATGACTGGGAAATAGACCACGATGTCGGCTATGACCGTGACAGTGCCGTTATGTTTTCGTATGAAAGTGTCCCGGACATGGCACGACACAGCTGGAACTTCGAATGTCTTTATAGCAGCTTTTCACTGTTTAATAACAAGCACATTGAAATGCTAGAGTGCTTACAATATATCCGTGAAAAACTTTGTAAGAAATTGCACTAATTAAACAATAGAAAACAAATGATTTCGCGCTATTTATTACAATTTAGTTCGCTAACTTTTTCACGGATATATTGTAAGCACTCTAATTACAGTAACTTTTCACAAGTTTCTTTGTTTGCATATCCAATGGAGTTCTGGTTGATACATGAATGACAAAGACTTTATACGTCACTGTGAGCATTGCTATATACATCACAGTATTGACTCGGTCACCGCACGGCTCGGTTCGTTTCACAGTCATACACAAACTAGTGTAAAGACATGCTAAAGAACATTAGCATAAACCTCCTAATGGTCTATCACACGTTCTGCATTCTGATTGGCTACTGTACTAGAGGTCTACTTAACAATTAGACCTCGAGGCCGAATGGACTACGAGTCAATAGCCCATGAGGCCGTAGGCCGAATGGGCTATTCAAACTCGTAGTCCATGAGGCCGAGAGGTCTAATTGTTTTAGTATTCACCAACATATTGGGCCAAAGGTGAATGAGACTAAACAAAACAAAGAGAGAAAAATGTTTTATTGATATTATTACTCGCGCTTCCTCTCAACTCGGGCTATCACCAATAGCCCGAGGTTAGGGAGCCAATCAGAATGCAGGATTTGTAATAGCCCTTATGTTGGTGAAAACTAACTTGTGATAGCCTACTAGTAGCGAAAACAATATGGCCGATCAAAACACTGAACTGCGTTTTGCAGTGATTTATTCAGGATTTTATTGAGAATTTACATCCTTTTATTTGACCGATTAGTAGGTTTATACTAAAACAATTAGACCTCTCGACCTCATGGACTATGAGTCAGTCGCCCATTCGGCTTTCGGCCTCATGGGCTATTCACTCGTAGTCCATTCGTCCTCGAGGTCTAATTGTTAATTATCCTTATGAAAGAGACGGAGAGTTGTAGATTTTATAATTTCATTCATTTCTCTTTCCATTTCATTTTCTATTTTGCAGAAGTTCCAGGCGCTACACAGTCAGATGGAGGAGGTGGACGTCCGGCTGACCGAGGCCGAGCAGGCTCGAGTAACCTGGACACCAGTGCAAGATTTGGTTATCGAGTCTTTGCATGAACAGATGGATGAGTTGAAGGCGAGAACGACAGCAGTTCTGTGTTTTTCCCCATTTAAAAGCTTTATGTCGCTGTTACATAGTGCAATTTTGTCTGCAATTGGTCTCGCAGTGGCACTGCAAAGTTGCATGGACCATTGCAGCGTGTAAAATACCTGCATTGCGCAACTGCAATCATAGAGAGACAGGTTCCTGCAGTCGTTGCAGTACTTCTCTCGGCGTTGCACTGTGTAACACTTCCTGTAACGGTTCGTGCAACTTGTTTTGCAACACCATTGCCGCGAGACAAGGTGCAGAAAAACTTGCACTCTATAACAGTGCCTTCAAGGATACAGTCAACATTTACGGGCTGTTTGCGGGCAGATTCCGTAAATTTCCTGTAACTTCAAAAACATTGAACCGATATTTACGATCTTTATTGCATTTTAAAGCTTAGTGAAAAAAATAAAGAAAGCTTTTATGGTTTGAAAATAACTTGAGTCAAGCGATGCAGAGTTTTTGAAATATTTTAATCATCGGAACAGATTTCAATTAATCGGATTCTAGTTGAATCCAATTGTAATAATTTTACATCATTTGATCAACTCCCTGATTTTATTCAACACAGTTCAACTACCAAAACGTGTCGGGATTTCTTTTATTTTCGATTCCTTTGAAAAGCTGTGCCCTGTTAATCACTGTAGAGCGCCGCAATAAGTTTTGAATGGAATGAAAAATGCACAAATTTCATTAAGATTATTTGAATCGGATTTAGATAGGTTGAATTAATTGAGATTGAAATGAGATGACCATTTTCTAAAGATTGTTCGTCTTGTTCGTCTCTTATTAAAATTATTTTATCATGCCTAAAAACACAATTTCCATGTTCTCCAATATTTCAGTTATAAGTTGCGTATACTGCCTGCATAACAAGAAAGCTGTAGAAAATATGGCATGCGTTGGACTGGCGTGACATATTGTAACGTTGATTTTTTTGTAACATTGCGTGACAACGTCGCATTATGTGAGGACAAGATTTGTGTAGACAAGAAAGCTGTAGATAATATGCCGCATGCGTTGATCTTACGTGACATTTGTAATGTTGAAAATATTTTTGCAACATTGCGTGATAACATCGCATATTTGTCGGTAAAGGTTCTATTGCGAGATGTTTGAAAATCTCAATGAATCCGTGATGAAACTAATTTGTTGATTGATACGTTTATAGACGATTGCGTGATTAAGTTGCTTGACGTGTTTTGATGTGCGTAACTGGGTTTTTATTTCAGATGTTACAAGAACGCATCGCAAATCTGCAACAGATGTTTGAAAACATGAGCAACACGGAAGGAGAACTAAGAAGACGAGGAGTAAACCTGTCTGCAAACCTGCAAAACAGGATTGACCAGTTGTATCGACGCTGGAAGCAGTTGCAGATTCAAATGTTACAAAGACAAAACGCATTGCAGGATGCATACCCAGAGGGCGATTCGAGCTCACTTCAAGCTTTACAAGGTAATACCGCTGAACAGTTTTACTGGCATTGCTTCTAAGAAATGTGCATCATTTTGAACTGAACAAACCCTACGACCTTATTCGATTTCGCCTAACAATTGTGATTTTCTCCTATCATTAACCGACTCTCGGTCGTATTGATAAAGTAGACGGATTATCGAGGTGTCGAAAAAGTTTTTACTGAGTTGGCAATGAAGGTGAGTTCAAGTATAGAATTAATAACTCATGTATTAAATCTTGTTTTATAGCGAGTGTGGATCCACCATGGGAAAGAGCTGTTGCGGTCAACAAAGTTCCATACTATATCAAGTAAGATTTTTACTTTATTAGGCAGATTTAGTTAACGAGGCGCAGCTCCGGAACGGGACATGACGAATATGTGACATTCATTCGTTGCGTGACGCCATTTCACTTGTTCTCGTGCCCTGTTTAGAATATCGACCACGTCAACGGTCATTTTGAACGTTGTTCGTCAGTAACCTTGTCGTACTCTTTCGTGTCAGTTCACGTCATTTCATGTTCTGTGATAGTATACCATTTTTATTTCCATCTCTGCCATCGTTACCTTACCACACTCTCTGAAGGAGACAAATAAGCCAAATAATTTTATTCCTTCTTTCTACAGTCATAAAACAGAAACAACGCAATGGGATCATCCTAAAATGACCGAACTGTATCACCAAATAGGTAAAACATTGATCTGCGCATGCTCGATATCATTTGAAAATCGATCCCACACGTGTAAGCATGACTAATGTAGTTTGTTTATATACAGCTGAGTTGAATGACATCAAGTATAGTGCTTACCGAACAGCAATGAAACTCCGAGCAATTCAAAAGGCTACGAACTGTAAGTAGATACTTTTCATCCCGTCAAGAAGGCATTACACAGGAAGACTTCGCGTCTCCCTGGAAAAACTCCAAACATGACCACGTTGCTTCGTATTTGAGCTATTTTTAGAACTCGTTTCGGTCTTCCTCGGTTATTTAGGACCAATTGAGCTTGCACTAGAAGCAAATGCAAGGTAAATATTTGTAAACAAAAAAACAAACACAAAAACTTTTAAGCAAGGACAAGTAGTTCGCGGTCAGTCGAAAAACAGTTCTAAGCATATAGCCCAAAGGTCGGGAACATGCGTTACCTCTTAAAGTGCAACTGAACCTATGCTTCAAATTAACAGTATCTATTCAATACTACGTGTATATATGACTGGAACAACGTTTCATGGTTTGAGCTTTATGCTCGTGAGTTATGAAGGATTTATGCTAATTAGATGACGTCTACGAAGGAATTTTTCAATATTTGTTTATGCTTAGAAGTGCGCTTTTTACTGATATGCAAGAAAACGCTCAAGAAATCCTTTATATACAAACAAAATAAAACAGTCATATGTTGTTTCATTTACACCCAAGGCCTTTTTGTATATTAAATGGTTCCTTAGTACACGTCATCTAATTAGCATATGGCAAATTTAAACCGCCGTAACTCACCAGCGCCATGGTCAAACTAATAAGAAATGTTGTTCTAATCTTATATACATAGTGTTGAATGGATACTGTTAATTTGAAGCAAGGGTTCAGTTTCACTTTAACAGTCAAACCTCAACTAAAGGACACTTCTAGTAAGCGGACAGCAACCCTTGGTCCCTTCTCCTAACAAACTCTACATTTTTAACCTCCCATAAGCGGACACCTCTTATAAGCGGACAGCAATTCCTGGTTCCTATGTTGTTCGCTTACTACCGTAGTTTCAACGGTAATAGAGCGATTTTCGTATGAGTGGGAAACTTACCGCGCCGTACCGTGACCGTGTCAGTACCTTAGTGTCTTTAAAAACATTCGAAATTCCTGCCGTAACCGTAGCGTGCGGTGCGCGTGCGGATCGCGCCATTTTCCCAGTCATACGAAATCGGCTCTATATATAGACGGTAATATAAGTCCTTCTATTTTCTTTCAGTGGATCTCGTAACACTAGAGAACCTTGACAGTGCATTCGAGGCACATGGTCTCCATAGACAGAGTAACAACAATCTTATTGGTATTAGTGAAATGGTTGAGACTTTAACTACAGTTTATGACAAGATAGAGGTTGGACAGGAGAACATTAGCACCGCCATTTGTATTGATTTGACTTTGAATTGGCTACTAAATGTTTATGACAGGTAAATAGAGAACTTATGGAAGACATGTTTTTGTTTGTTTGTTTGTTTGTTTGTTTGTTTGTTTGTTTGTTTGTTTTTGTCTGTCTGTCTACTTGCCTGCTTGCCTGCCTGCCTGCCTGCCTGCCTGCCTGCCTGCCTGCCTGCCTTGGCAACTTGTCTGCCTGCCTTGTCTGTCCGTCTTTCTGTGTATTCGTATTGTTAAAGTTTTCTTCTTTTTTAGTGGTCGAATCGGAAAAATCCGTTTGTTATCTTTCAAAGTTGGTCTTGTAACCATGTGTAGAGCTCATTTAGAAGCCAAATATAAATGTAAGTAAGGCGACTTCAATATTACGAACACCATATTTATATATAATACAAACACCTTTATAGCTCGTACGTTCCCATAAGAACACCTCTATGATACAGACACCTTCATGATACTGATGGGAATCATATGGACACCTACAATCTATACACTGTGAATATCCATAAAGCTTGGTTTTCACGAGCGACGAAAGCAGAGGCGGAAGTAATATACGCAAACTCATAGGGTTCGCACTGCCCCTGGAATTCCTGGAAAACTCCTGGAATTTTGAAAATTTCTTCCAGGGCCCTGGAAAACTCCTGGAAATTTGAATTTTCACGCCAACTCCTGGAAAACTTCTTGAATTTTCTATATATATTAGGTCAAATAGTCTGAAAAATCGTTAGCTTGTTTTTGCGAAGAACTTCGGCAATTTGTAGGTAGTAAATTCACGAGTTTTTTAAATCCCCTTCCTACTTTTTGCAAGAACCTTAAGGGTCCTGGAGTTTTTGTATTTATACCCTGGACTGCATGAAACTCCTGGAAAAGTCCTGGATTTTTTTAATTTCCTAGTAGCATGAACCCTGGACTCAATAATGCACTGTTCATTGTTGTCAAATGCAACACTGAGTCTGCTCATGTTCCTTCCGCTTCTGCTTCCATCGCTCGTGAAAACCATGCCTTAGGAAAATCATTTCTCTTTTGTTTAGACCAAAGTCAAAGAGCTTTGCGACCGAGATTTTTCATGCTATGATTTCTTTGTAACTTTTTGTAATAGTCGACTTCTGAGATACACTTCACTTGCCACATACAAAAGTATCAAGACGAGGCTACGTCCATAAAGCTCATTCATTCGTAACAAGACAAAAGTTTTAGCGCGTAGCCTCGTTCTAAATCCTTTGTATGTGGCAGGTGAAGCTGGACTATTGTTTAAATGGTGATCTTTCACTGATGGTGTGTTTGCTTTATTGATGTTGTGTAGACTTATATCGCCTTGTTGCTGATAACGATGGCCATATGGATCACAAACAGCTAGGACTTTTGTTACACGACTCTCTACAGGTACTGTAAAACCACATACAAGTCACGACCTTGTAGTCTGCTCTCTGTCTCATTGTACAAACGTACTTCATGTTTCAGATTCCCCGTCAACTTGGTGAAATTGCAGCATTTGGAGGAAGCAACATCGAGCCAAGTGTACGAAGTTGCTTTGAAAAGGTATTGCCTTTATATTTACGATTATCATTTATTGTTGTGCTCTATGCATCGCTGCAAATGTTTGTCAGCAACGGCGTGTTAAATAGCAAATCGGGGAAACTGTAGTGCACGCTACAATATGCTAGTAGAGAGAAGTTTTTGTTTGAATATAAAACGGACTGTGTGGTGTGACGATGTCATTGCCGTGATGTCTATAAAAATACCGTGCTGTGTCCATGCTGTCTAAGGACTGGGATCATCTTAGCACTAGGATTATCCTAGCAGGCGAATCATCCTAACTTTACATTCTGTTTACATTGAAATTTGTGTCTTCACTTCGGGTACTAGGATCACCCTACTAAACAGAATGCAGCAAATGTATAGAAGGTAGGATGATTCGCCTGCTAGGATAATCCTAGTGCTAGGATGATCTTAGTGCCATGTAAACAACCCCTAAAAACATTCATGCCAAGAACATGCAGAGTCGTTACCTGCTGATTTCACAGTCATACAAAAACTGCTTGAGTGTGGCTCAATGTGAATGACATTAGTGTAAGGTGAATATAGCGATGAATTAAATAGAATTTGTTCCCGCCAAATCGAACTTAACTTTAATGACGCTTCAATGCAAGTGTTTGCTCAAGGCCCACTTGGATGAAAATCGGTGAAAATTGGAAACTGATTATTTTTATTTATAACATAACTACAATTGATTGGCCAGAAAGCTATGAACTATTTGCCCATGGGTTGCACTGCGCGCGCACTATCTTCGTCATCGTCTTTTTCAAATCGTTCGCTTTTAAGAGTGTACTGACATATAAAAATGGCCCGTTGCTAGGGAAATTTGAAAATTCTATAAAATGCCACCAAATTGTCATATCGCTTTTATATTTTGTAGTTTGTCTTCCCTGAGGAAACTTTCGCATTTTATGACGCCATTGCATGACGTCATCATGTGACGTCATAGATACAGAAAAAAGCTATAACTTTTTTCAGCACTGTATATTTGAGAATTTAAAATGCATTATTTTAATCAAGAGACCAACGTGCATAGAATCGAGCATGGGTTTAAAGAATGGTTTCCAAATAAGCCTTTTAGGATTTTTTGAATGTCAAAAATGAGCGACTTATGCCAATAACTTTCGTATTTCTTAATTTTTCGCAAACCCCATGCTCGGCTTTGAAGAAAAGGCTGTAAAGAATATAAATATTGAAAAAACACTTCGTTCTGATGAAATTTGCCAAAGATTATAGCTTTTTAAAGAAACCGGAAGTAAAGTGTTCCGCGCTTGCGCAATAAGAACGAAAATGAGTCCTTTTTGTCAAGTGTGCGTCGCTCTACCGGAAGTTAAATGATTCCCGCCAAAAACGCGCGCGCGTGTGCCTATTCAATTTTGCTGGCCAAAAGAAGACCCTATTTTGCATAGCAACGGTTGCACAGCAACGATATATGTCAGTACACCCTTAAGATGGCGACACATATAACGCGTGCTCTGATTGGCTGAAAAATCTATGGGCTGCACAGCTCCGTTTTTAATGTTCCAGGCTCTGTTATAAATCAATTAGACAACAGAAAGCCGCTTCCCATTGCGTTATTGACGCACTTGAGAAAATATAAAGAACTCTGAACAAACTAGAGTCGCACTCGGCTACGCCTCGTACCACTCTTACGTTTGTTAATCGTTTTTTATATTTTCTCTCGTGCGTCTATAACGCCATGGGCGCGCGGCTTTTTGTTGTCTAATTGATAAATGAAGATTAGTAGATAGCTAAATAACTAGCCAATCTCCGACGAAAAATCTACATTTTAAGCTCATCAGTTATCACCGAGAAATTTTGGTTTAAAACCTAAAAGAACAATAGGGTTGAGTAATCGACGTCATAATGACGGCATTTACTCACACTTTAGATGCTAAAAACCTTGACAATTTTATCCGTCTCTTTTGGATGTGAAGAAAATATTGCTTCGTGGTGATTATTGGTGCCGTATACATAGGTTTCACTGAGTTTCAAGTCATTTCAATTTTCATTGATTTTGTAAATGAATAGATTACAAATTGCCATTGTGTTGACCCCGTTGTGTACAAACAAGCAGATCTTGAACATTGAGTTCCCTTAATTTAAAGGTTGGTGCTAAGGACAGGATCGATGCTCCTCAGTTCTTAACGTGGTTGAGTGCTGAGCCACAATCTGTTGTATGGTTACCTACACTACATCGTCTCGCTGCATCGGAAACGGGTGAGTTAAGATTACTACGATTTCTATCTTGAACCTAATTTCTAACTTGAACCGTTTTGGGAAGACCCGGACACAATATGCAATGTAGCGCGCAACACAGCTGTACCGCGTGCCCACCCCTGCAATGTTGCGTGAAACTTTTCAGAGAAAGTTCCAGAAGTAGAACTGGATCTTAAACCTACAAATGTTGCGCGCACTGTTCCTGGGATGGACTCACGGTGAAACTCAGTGTTGGCGTGCAACGTTGCAGAAAAAGTTACAAGAAAGCTACAGCGCCTTGAAGCCTGTTCCATACGCCGCTTAACTCATGTGCCGTAACTATTATTATTATACAATTCTCAAAAGAACGCACGTAATATTCACTAGAACGCGAAAAATATGAGAGCGTATTAGGTTAGAAACATTTGAATGGCTTCCTGGTGCAAAGCCGCGCGCTGATCAAAGTCAAAAGTGGCAATAAAAACGACATCATTTGTATTAATTTTTGCAGAATTGTATAATAAATATGTTATTGGTCGATTAACCAGGGAATACAGCTGTGAATTTTTACTTCTCACTTGCATTTTGGCTCGCCTAAGGGCTTGCCAAAATATAGTGGTTAGTCGACCAATGACCTATATTCATTGAGTTCGACTCTGGAGCGACTTTTGAGCGGCGGGTAATCCACACAGCCTACTAATGTTTTTGAACCACAACTCTGTCGCATAATACAACGTATCCTGTCGAAATTGTGAAAGTTATAGAACACATAAACACTGCCGCAATGAATTGATTCAGACGCTGCTCCGAAAAACACATTTCACCATACGCCTAAACGCGTACATATTTTGTTTTACAGTCGTATGTCAAAGTGGATTAATCATTCAATAATGAACCTCGTACTCAAGTTTTATCTATATAAATCCATATTTGTTCTACTAATAGTAATCTCTCTTTGTCTCAGTCAAACACAAGGCCAAGTGTAACATCTGCAAAGAATATCCAATCGTTGGGTTTAGGTTTAGGTGTCTCAAATGTTTCAATTATGACTTGTGCCAGGTGAGTAGCTAAAGCCAAAAAAATGCAGCATTTGAATGGTTTACTTTTATGACAGTGTGCAATTATGACAGGAAAACGACAGGAAAGCCAATAAAGTGCAGAATTTGAAAGATTTATTTTGAAGATTTTGGGTCTTTCTTGGTGTTGCAAGATGTATTGTTTTCTGAGTTTGAGTTTGTATTGTAGGGTATTGTTTCGTTTAAAGTTCTTTGTTCTCGGCTATTGTTTTATTGTCTTCATGCCTCAGCTGCCTTGCAACACCAAGAAAGAGCCAAGATTTGTAGTGTTGCTGATTTGTACTGTGATTCTATTCCAGAGCTGTTTCTGGTCTGGGCGAGTTTCACATGACCACCGCCTTACTCATCCAATGCACCAGTACTGTTTGTCGGTAAGATATAACACCAGTCCATAACTAGTTAATAGACGTATAAAGGTTCCCTTTGCTGAGACTCTCCTAGACGATTACTATGCGCTTCACAACATTGGGCATGTTGCGTAATGAGCTTTTCTCACCCCTTGCATGACATTTTAATTTGTTTATTCAACAACAAAAACAAAATATAATATTTGAAAAGAGCACACCAAAAGTAGCAAAACTTGAAATTTTGAGGTAGTTTCGATGAATAGCACCAAATGTTATGGGTGGCCGAAGTTGGTGCTTTTTGTATAGAAACGTTTGGTGGTGGGCAACGTCCTCTTGATAATTCCAACGTCTTCCTTCATTGAGCATGCCGTTATTTTTCACATTGGGTCGTGCCCACTAATAGTCTTGATTTGTAACCGGATCCCTTATGACATTGTAAACCGTATTTCAATAATGTATTGCAATTCAACTTTTTATCTATTAATACAATTACTTCTTTTCTGCAGACAACTTCCGGTGAAGATGTGAAGGACTTCCTGTCCATTGTTCGTAACAAGTTTAAGAAAAGACAATACAAAAAGAATCCACCCAAGAAACTTGGTTACCTACCCATACAAACTGTCATGGAGGGAGGCAATCTAGAAACGTAAGTATTGGACTTATTACTCGGCTGGAATAACTCAACCCGCCGAGTGAACGACCGTAATCTTCTAGTTATAGAAAATTTGGTCGTTTAGAAAGGTCTGAAATAGCTTTTTATCATGTAATTCCAAAAGTCACAGTACAGAAATATAATTACCATAGCTGGAAAGAGCACGTCAAAATTAGTAAAACTGTGAAGTTTGAATGAAGTAACTTTCAAACTCACGAAGATATAAATTTTCCGAAATCGAAATTTTGTATGACAACATTCGCTGGTAGGCAAGAGATGCCTACCAGCAAAGGTTTTCTTACAAATTCACACTTTTCAAAAATTCATATTCTTCACTGTCTTGCTAATTTTAACAAGCTCTTTCCAGCTATGGTAATTCATTTTCTGTTTTACGAATTTAAAAATACCTGATAAAAGCTCAGTGGCCACCATATAAATTATACTAGTCATTATAGGAAGGTGCTTCACGTTGTAGAAGGTAGTCATATTTTTTTTCTATTCCTAGGCCACCAAACCCTGCAATTCAACAAAACGTTAGTAGCGAGGTACACAGTCGACTAGGAATGTACGCCAACAGGTACTGATCAAACGATCATGTTATTTCTCTTTTTCTCTTTCTCCTTTTCTTCCACTGTATTTATCTGTGGTAAAGTTCTCCTGAGGGGTAGGCTGCGTCTCTAGCCCTCGGGATTTAGTGCGCCCTAATATGGAAGAGAGTACCGTGGGCGCGCGAAACTCCAACCCTGAAAACCGTGCCCTGTTGAGAGGCAGGTCAGCGGCATTCAGGGGAAAGATGATGCGCGAGTGTCGTTTAAGTGGAAGCATACTTAGGAAGGGAGTGTCCTTCCTCTTCTGCCTTTGTTGTTTCTATCCTCGTAACCCTAGTCCCAGTCTATTTTTTATGACATCCTCTAAGTAGTTGGTGTCACTTAGGTTGGCCGAGGCTGAGACCGACGGAGGCAAATACAGCCCTAAGCACCTGTAAGTACCTCAACTATACATACAATGTTTGATTAAAAATAATTTATTTATCAATAATTGAATACTTTAAACAGGGACGAAGAACACCAGCTCATCGCACAATATTGTCAAAGTCTAAAGGGAGAAAATGCTGAACATGCGGTAAGTTAAAGGAGTTTGGGATTCTGCCCCTTTCCCACGACTCTAGTTTGGGATTCCGCCCTATTCCCGTGAGAGTCTGGCACCCGGGTAATTGAATTAGCTGTTGTAAAATCTCTAATTTATAGTCCTTTAACAAAGTTTACGGTCTTCTTCAGCCTCGTAGCCCCACACAAATTGTTCTTTCACTGGACGCCGACGAAAAGGAAGATTTAGAAAGTGAGATCAATAAATTAGAGGATGAAAATAGGTGAGAACTTGAAATTACTTATTTAAGAATCATTTCATCTAAACTATCATCATCATAATCGTCATAATATCACCATGGTAATTGCTGTCATAATACAACGGCATACTTGTAACCTGCTTTATCACAACATTCACGATCCTTTCTTTTTCCCATGACTACAGAGCTTTACAAGAGGAATACGAGCGACTTAAACAAATTCGTGACCAGGAACACCCTTCAGAGGGAGACTCGTCTCCAGGCTCCACATCACGTGACGCCGAGCTGCTAACCGAAGCCAAACTACTCCGTCAACACAAAGGAAGACTAGAGGCGAGAATGCAAGTCCTCGAAGATCACAACAAACAGCTTGAAGCTCAACTACAACGACTTAGACAACTTCTCGACCAACCTAACCAAGATAATCGAAGTCCGCCTGCGTACTCCCGAGGGACTACCCCAGCGTCTTCGGCGAGCTCCTTAGGGGACCACCCTTACTCGGCAGGCCGACCCGCCGGCGGTCGTCAAGCGAGACCACGTGGATTACTGGAGAGTGACACTGAATCGGAGCAGGGTATGTCGGGCGGGAGTGACTCCCAGAGGAACGCGGTGCCTGTAGAGACCAGCAAAAGTGAGTGAGGCAGCTGTTGATCGTGTCTGTCGTTGATGTCTGTAGGTATGTGGACCGTGTGAGGGCGTGAATGACACGTGGAGCTTGTATATGGAAAACTGACTGATTGGTGGATCGGACTAATCACGTGATTCTTCAGAGCGACTGGTAACCAGGTCTCTCTTCTTCCCCTACTTGATCTATGTTGGTTCCTACGTTCGAAGGTCACATTCGGGTATCTTTTCCTTGAGCGGGACTGATTGACTTTACAAATTCGGATCACGTGATAGAGACCTCAAGATTTGAGTACGACTGCAACTGCGACTACGAGTACGAACTTTCGTTCTTTCGGTTAGCGCAGATTGCCGTCAAACCTCGGATGAAAATCTCGGTTATTCATTCATGTTACTGTCACGCCCAATTAATCGTGTACATTTCATATGTGCAATTGTATGTACTGTAGTTTATTTTGAGTGAACATCATGATCGATTAATATCCAAAGCTCGTATCCGTAGCTTGGACTACGATGACATTTGTTGCATGACTTAGTCAAGTCTACGGGTTTTGAATGACACATTCATCTAAATATTTTTGAGAGTGTAGTGCTGTTTTTGAATCTTAAAGGTTTGAACGCGGCACGACTACGACAACGAAATAACGTTGTCGTTATGCAGGAGGCAAGGTTACAATTTCGCGTGCTCTTGAGCTGCCTACTACCTGCAGATGGAAGTTGGTAGTTGTGTGTTTGTGTTAGTTTGTTAGGAAAGTGGTCTAAAGAACTTAGAGATATATCTTTGTATATGTTTTGTACTTTAACATAGTCTGCTGTATTGCATAATTTAAGTAAAAAATGTTGTTAACGCTTTGCATGTGCAATTAATCAGTTAAGCTAACAATATTTCTCATATAACTTTTATTATATCGCTAGCGAGTGGGAAAAATATCTGCCAGCCCTCGCAACGTTTTAGATTGAGTATGCGCGATGGTGACGTAACAAGACGTGATTTCGCGCCAAATTCTTAACACTTGTCATAGCGCGATTTTTAATAACTTTTTTATCGAATAGATCATACATTTTTCCATCCAGAAACGATGATGTGAAATCACGAGGGCCGGAAAAGACAACTTTCCCTCTTGCTATGTACTCTTAACTACTAATGTGCATTAAAGTAATCTGCAAGTACTGTGAAAACTACAATTTAGTGGTAGCGCTATCCATGATCTCGATACACCAGTAATCTCTAATCAGTCACGAACCAAGTGCAAGTTGCAAGTGTCAGTGATCAGTTCATTATTGCTTTGTTGTCACTTCTAACCCACCACCTAATGTTGCAACCAAAATCCATTATGCACCTATCAATGTAACTCCCGTGGGGGGAGTACTCGGGCAATGGATGGAATTTGAATTTTTTTGGTTTACCATAGGCTGTCCAAACTACCAAAGCAAATACATATCAAGCTTTTTCTATTGTTCTGGTTGCGCGAAAGAACAAAAGAAATTGCCATATTAGGGCATTTGTCTATTGTTTTTGCGCAACCAAAAGATTGATATGAACCCGTCCCTGGGGATCGTATTTGTGATCAAACGCGCGACCCATAGCACACGCCTGCAAAACAACTACGCATGCGTAAATTTTCCAAAACAAAATTACACAGAAAATCAAACCCAACAGTATTGTGAGTTTAAAATTGTTGCTTTATTTACTACTTTTACAAAATATGATCATTCCTGAAACCCTATATCAGGGATAAATCAGGTATATATTTCAAATACAAACATTTTACAGCTTGGGCTACCTGTGGTTTAGCGAAGTATTCCTTGGCTTTCACGCTGTTTTTCTCGTAGTGTAAGAAAAACCATGAGAGTGTAAACTAAAGGTAGTTGAGGCATGCAAAGTGCTGCACGTTCACCAAAGATAAACGTTAGACACTTAGAGAAGTCTTTATACTTTCGGTTTGAACAACATCTGGCACGCGTGTGGACCCACAGGCACATGTTTACCAAATTCCACCTATTGCCCCGAGTACTTCCCCTACTGGACTTGCATTGATAGGCGCATTAATACCAGCGTTGTCTTTGTTTTCCTGTACAATTACACGTTTCTAAAAAGGTGGTCAGGCGAAAGGCGTCAAGCATACATGAGAGAACATGACGTAGGTTTGATGCTTTTTACTGACGACCTTTTTTACAATAGAGTAGATTTCGTATGAGTGTGAAAATGGCACCGCACGGTCACGGCACGGTTACGACAGGAACTTCAAATGTTTTTATAGAAAACACAGCAAATACACGGTCACGGCATGACACGGTCCGTTTCACACACGTACGAAATCTGATCTAAAACAGTTGTACACCAATTATTGCACCATCACTTCTCAGTGTTAACAGTTGGGTGGATACTACTTGAAATATCTACTAAATTGTGCTATTTGATATTGTATTATCAACTCCTAACACACTAAAGGCCAATTTACACGATACAATTTTTGCTCTCAACTTGTCGCATGCAACAACCCTACAACTTGCTTACAACGGTTGTAAGGTTTTAAAACTTGTTTGAAAATCCTACAACTTTTGGTTCTTGTCACACGCAACATTTGTAAGCAAGTTGTAGGGTTGTTGCGTGCGACAAGTTGTAAGCAAAAATTGTATCGTGTAAATTGGCCCTAACACATCACATTTTTCCGCATCTACACAGGGTGACCAATCTTTGTTTTCATCTTTTTCAACAGCTAAGGACTCTGTAAGCGATTTATTTAGTACGGCACAAGATGTGAATAAAGCTGTAGAAAACCTTGTTCAAGTTATGACAGACGACGACGATTAAACCATTTTATAGAGGATAATAACCAATCAAATTTCATGATGCAGTCACGTGGTACCATCATCATAGCGACACAGGGAGCCCATAGATAAGGACCAAATTGTAAAGGATTGTAAGGCTAAGCTAGAAATTTATAACTAAAGGACCATAAACAATTGTTCTACAGTTAATAACTACGGCGGAGAGTTATAATAAGAATAAATTTATTACATTGCATTGGAGAAGTGGCGAGATTTGGAATTGGTAAAACAGGTCGTATTGCCTGGCATTTAGTTAGGACAAGTTATATACTATACACGAAGTTACTGTTTGAGCATGCGTGAAACACGTATCCGTACATGTCTCCCACATGGAAAGACAGTAAAGTTCCAAGTAAATGAAGACAAAAAATAGAAAAGCTTTGATAACTACTATGTAAGGATGGAATTCTTTCTTTCCACCTTTTATAGAACTGCCATTTAACAGGTCATGTATAAATGAACATATTAATTTTAATGTTATCGAGAAATTTCTATATTTTTGTTATCTGGCTGGCTGATATGCTTCACATCTATCTAAGCCACGATGTACTCTTTATGGGGTTTGTAGAAAGTTGACCCGGCGCCGTCTATCATCCGGGGGCCCACGATAATCGGCTCACCTGTGAGTAATCGGAATAACTGAAATACCTGCGAATAGTAACCGATTGATTGAGTGTTCAAGATTGATTCGCGGTATGTTCGAGATTCAATTTTCGGCTGCAGTGCTTTGAATAATTAATCCCAAAGATGGACGACACAGGGAACCCATAGAGAGTGCACAATCCGTAGTTATTGATTTATTTTTCAGTTGTTGGATGTTTTATAATAAGTTTCTTATTTACCTAATACAAAGATCACGTTTTCTGCGAAATTAAGAAAATAAAATAATATTGAAACGAGTTAGTGTATCGTCGTACGGTGATATCAAAAATGGCGCAAAATGATGTTTTTAAAATACGCACAAAAATGATCCAAAATGAACATTTTCAATGGACTATAGCCCATGAAAAAATACGTGAGAATGACCCAAAATGGGAATTTTCAATGGACTATAATCCATGTAAAGTGCGCAAAAACAATCCAAAATGACGATTTCCACTGGAATATATTTATAGCCCATGTAAAATGTAGATAAATGGCCCAAAATAAAATAGAGATTTTCAATGGAGTATAGCAATTAAGTGCGCAAAGATAACCGAAATGACGATTTTCAATGGACATTATAGCGTATGGAAAATGAGCAAAAATGGTTCAAAATGGCCCTTTAATTCGCAATCGGTTGTAATCTAAGCACAAATGAACTAAAAGGGCTCAAACTGTGGATTACTTCATTGGAAAATATCACAACCCATATTCAAACAAAAACTTTTCTCTACTAGCATATTGTAGAGGAAGAAAATGGATCGAAACAGGCAACATGTCAGAAAGGACGTGAGGTCTTTCATTCCAAAATGATCTTGTGAGAGGATTATAAGGAAACTTTACTTTTGAGCGAACAAACAAACAGAGCTTGTGCTTCCATTTGTGATTAAATTGATTATTCAATTAATTAAAAGCTTCACACGACAGTTCATAAATTGTCATACCCCCTGGAAATGTGTCATATACTGCTTTGAATTTATAGCCAGTCTTGACACTGATCTCTTGGAGGTTTTTGATCCATTCAGATTTGCTCGCCAGGCCATTACCATGGATAGAAAAAAAGGCGATTGCAAACGCTCCTAGTTCTAAACCATTTATTCCAACATTGCTCTTGGTGTCACCAGTATCGACTGGAGAGTAATCTATGATTACAAGTCTTCCACCTGGTGGGGAAAATTGGCTGCGACAGTTGAGTAGGATTTTGGTCATCAGTTCGAGATCATGTATAAACACACATAGCACGTTCTTGAAGACCACAGTATCAACTTGTAATTGAAAGTCACTTGGAAACGGTTTGGTAATATCATGTTTTATGAATTCGATGTGACGCTCTGGGATTCCAAGGCGATCCACATTTTTCTGAGCATTATCAATCACGTCTGGTAAGTCCAGCACGTATCCTTGGATGTGCTCACAGCCTGGCAACTTCAGGACGGATGCTAGAAATTGGCCTGAGCCTCCCCCAATGTCCAACAGTTTCTTGCAAGTGGACCAAGGAAAAGCCTCAAACACGTTATTGATTCCCTTGACATCTGGAAGAGTTGTAAGATCACTCATGTAATCCATTGCAGAGGAATAGTTTTCGGCAAATTCTCGTCTTCGCTCGTCGCTTCCAATTAGGTGGACAGATGAGCCTTCAAACATCTTGGTTTTGTCGTAAGGACGATTTTCAAGATTGTTCATGTACTCAAAATGGTTCATTCCATGTTCTAGAATAAAGGTTGGCTGGCCGTGTTTGACGCATGCTGCCAACGACCGCATCGCTGAAAAGTGTTCTTCGCTGCAGTTATACTCGACGGTGTGACCAAGACTTGGTCCTTTGTCTCGTCTCAGTACTTCCATGCCTCGGTTCTTGGCAAAATGCTTGTTCTCCAACTCCTTGCCAATGCCCAACTGGGCCAGAAGTTTCATGACAGGGTAAAGTCCCTTGCTAGAATCGCAACCTGACTTCTTGGCGATGTCTTCAATACTAAGAGAAGCTTCTTCAGTACAACAAAGCAACTCAGGAATCTTGAGTCCAACGATGAGAGCAAGACAACGATGTTTCCACATGACATGCATGGTAGAAAGGATGAAAGACTCTTCTGGACCCATAACAGTTGTTTTACCATCCATTCTGACCGAATAAACTTGATTTTACTTTCCCCAAAACAACGTGTACGTGGCAATGATAGTGAATATGTTACCGAATCTATATTTTAGTGTCACATCATGTCATGAAATGCACTTCGTATTAAAGGGTGACGTTTCAGACCATTAGAAAATGATCACACTCACTCACTCGCCCAATCAGCGCTTAGTATTTTGGTGCTTTAATTATATTCCATAGACTAACTAAATGTGTCAAGTGGTGAGGGCTTTGAAGCACAGAGAAATTGTGGGGCAAAGAAAACAAGTACGGTCAGTGAGCTTTTATATAAAGGTTCAAACGCTAGGGCGAGGATTTGCATTGAAATTCAAGACCGAGGGCCAAACCGAGCCTGTGCGTTTGAAGTGGTATATAAACTAACCAAATTAAACCCTATTTTTATCGTTTCAATGCAAAAATTCTGGAAAGAATTAAGAACTCAAATCATCGGATTTGAGTTATAGCACTGGTTATAGTATCAAATCCGAGTTATATCGAGTGATTTATATTTGCATCAAATTAACGTCAAACAAAAGCTGATGTTGAGATAAAGCTTCTTAAAATTCCCTCATGTTCAATGATTTACCGGATAGCATATTGGTAAGTGAATGGACTAAGATTCAACGGGTTGAGGGTTCGAGGCTCGGTAGGGTCGATGCGTAAGATTTCTAACCTTAAAAAAATTCGAAAATGATTAGTCAGTTCCTTTTAAGACTTTCTGACTTCTAGTGTGTGTCAAAATCTCAAATGCAGTGTATTGAAGGTAAAACTTCTCAAATGTGTGTATATGACTAGTAACTTGGCAATAACCCTGATGCAGGTTCAAAACCTGTCCCGGGTCTTCCCCCGAAATTCAAAACCTACATTAAACAATGGATATAGGGTGTGGTTAGTTTTTAAAACTAATTAGTATTCTCTATATAAAGCATACTAATGAAGTCTTTTGAATTATTTTGTTTAAAGAGTTCATTAGTATGCTTTATATAAAGAATACTGATCAGTTATAGAAACTCACTGACGGTACTGTTTTCTTTATACAACAATTTTCCTGCGCTTCAAAACCCCACTATTTGACATCTTTAGTTACTTTACGGAACACAGAGCATCAAAATACCAAGCGCTGATAATCATTTTGCAATTTTTCTATGTTCCATGCCCAACTTAAATACTTGTAAATAACATTTTAATATCGATATACGTACATGCATCGTGAGTGTGATCATGAACACTCGTGTCCCATGGGATATAGAGTCCCTCGCATTATATAAAAGGCCACGAGGGCGCAACCTTACATAAAGGTCTGTCTACACTAGCAAATTTTGTAGTGCGATTTTTGCGCGACAATCGCCACTTTGCCCTTGCGCACCTCAAATTGCTGATGTAAACACCCGGCGATTATCGCGATGATTGTCCCACGACAGCTGCAATTTCACGGCGATTTTCGCTCAAAATGTCCCAAAAACTACATAAATACGAATACCAATGAAAATTCTTTTTGGTACGTTTTTAGCAAAAACGTTTTTAGCAAAAATTGCAGTGAAATTGTAGCGAAGTTGCAGGTGGATTTGTCGTGCGAAAATCGAACGCGCGCAAAATTTGTGGAGCGACATTAACGATCGAGTACGATCATATAAAAACAGTGGTCCTGCAATCGTAGCCGGTTTGATTGAGTTTTGCGATTCTGCGATCGCGCATCTGCAATTATACGTAAACCAGGCTTATATTCTAACTATCGAACGAATAGAAATTATTTTCGAACTAAATTACATTCATGACACTGAGACAGATTAGGAATTGGCATCTCTTTATTTGGTATGCTTACGCGATAATAATACAAGAATCCATAGATAGAAGTGTAAATTTCAGGGGACCTTACGAATTAATTTTATTTTTACAAAATTTTGTGTGTTGTGTAAGTAATAGAGATACCTTTGATGGCTTTCTTTCACTGTCACGCACTTATATATCTCACGTCCCAATGCCCTGGGTAAACTCGTACACAAGCACACGTGCATTCATTCCATATCTTTAGAAAATACATTTAACAATGTTGAAAAAACTTGAACAAACGTAACTGCAGTGCTAAATGAAGCATTAGAAGATCGGATGGACTATCAAATTTAAGACTAGTGTTCGCAAAAACTATGGAGAGATATTGAAAAACAATGTCATTTATTTAATAGTCCATTGAAAAATTGTTAAGACTTAAGTATTTATATTATCATTGTGAAATATTTATTCAAAATAAAGTGTAGTGTAATAATCATTTAGGCGAAAAAGCAAAAGAAATTTCGCTTTTTGTTTTTGTTTTCAAAAAGAATTCAAATACATTGAGGAGCAACAAAGATTCAAACATTTCAATAAATTATCATAACACGATGGTCGGTTGCTAGGGCTTTTCCTCCCGGAATTGGAAGCCTCAAAACTGAGAGTTTTAGGCCTTAGACAATAGTAGAATGCATCAAATGTGACAAAACGTGGTGGGGAAGTAGGTTGATAAATTATCTCTTAATTGGTGGCAATTACATCTCATTAGACCGCTATTGTGACGTCATTAATGATGTCCAAATTTGGCATCAGAAAAAAAAATTCAGGAAAGAAATAGTAAAAAAACCATATTAGTTTTTTCTATACAATTCTATGATTTCTGGTGAAAACTCCATCTCAATCAGATTAAAGGGTGCAAAGTTACAGCTAATGAAATAAATTCAAATTTCACGCCAAATGACCATATATGGTCAAAATTAAGGCTATTTAAACGCCAATACAGTGAATGTATTGGCACAGCGGCAAACACAAAGTTGCATAAAATCAAAATTGTAGTTTTTTCAATTTGGGATGTGTGGTGTTATGACGCATTTTCGTCACAAAAACGTCATAATGACGTCATAATGACGTATCTCATGACGAAAACGTGTCATAACACCACACATCCCAAATTGAAAAAACTACAATTTTGATTTTATGCAACTTTGTGTTTGCCGCTGTGCCAATACTTTCATTGTATTGGCGTTTAAATAGCCTTAATTTTGACCATATATGGTCATTTGGCGGGAAATTTGAATTTCTTTCATTAGCTGTAACTTCGTACCCTTTAATCTGATTGAGATGGGGTTTTCACTATAAACGTTCTTTTTGAGCAGCAAAAATGTCTGTAAAGTTTTGAACATTGCTTAACAAGTTTTTGATGTTGTTACTAAAAATATGTATTATTTATGACGTCATAATTAAAAAAAACTTCCAAAATACCTTTACAATTGTAGAAAAATTAAGGATTTTCTTTCTAATGAACATGTTCTAATATTTTGCTTCATTTCGAAAATAAATTACTCCTCTGTGAGCCAAAATTAAATTTGAGAACCTTGCGGGAGGAAAAGCCCTAGCAACCGACCATCGTGTAATAGACTGGACTTGATCCAACAGATTATTCATAACTGACATATACACCCCTCCCCGCCCCCCTAGATTCCAAAATAAAAGGTCCTATGGATCTTGTCTGAAACAAGCTCTTTTAGTTATAATTCATGGCTGATCTACATCTCTTTCCTTTGCATTTATTTTTCTCATTTCTACAAGTGTTCGTTTTCATCGCCTGCAAGTTGCACCCCTCCTCTTCGCCTCCTACAATCCCGACCACAGCATGGTGCACCGTACCGCTCCGCAGCAGCCTCCGCTTCTTCGATCGTCTGTGGCAGCTTTTCATTCAGAGTCTCAGGCAACCAAAGGGAAAGAATTCCAGCAACAAGTGCACACACACCAAATATGGTAGTAGGTAGAGTCAAGCTTAGTCCTGGCAGCTGAGCCTGCGAGACACGAAGACATGCGTTAAATTAAAATTGGTATATGCGATCTCTCTCTCTCCTCCCTAAAAGTGCTAGCTGTACAGGATGGGTTTGCGCACAGATAAATACGTCTTTGCCTGAATGCAATATTCTAGCAGTAGCAGCTGTATCCGTCGTAAGTTAGACGGTTAAATGAAGACTAGCGTCAAAACCGATATGTTCACCTGAAGCCTGTGTAGTCGGTTCTACTCTTTCCAAAAAGCTTCATGAAAACAGGACAGTTCTCCCCGCGTAAATGAAACACACACGCGCTCTTATCACATTGCAACCCGCAAAACGAGTGGCCTCTCGCGGGACGTGATGTCGCACAGCTGTGCTGAAGGTTAGAAAAATAGCGGATATAGGAAACCAAGACGGAGTCAGTAATGGACGGTTAGCAAGACACTGTCAAATAGACGGTTGGATACAGACAGATTTTTGACAAGCTGATAAACAGGAGGACAGCAGAATTATAGTTAGAAAGTCAGTCAGAGAGAGAAAGACAGACAGTCACTCAGTCAGGCAGACGGACAGATAGACAGACAGATCAATAAATAGACGACTGCTAGACCAGTAAGTTATGAAGAAATAAACTTACCAACATAACGATGTATGGAGCGAGGATTCCACCAACACGAGCACTCATAGAACCAAGTCCCATCGCGCTATTCCTGTACAAAATATCATTGTAAGGCGTTTATTATTAGCGTTAATAATGATTAATAATGGTCATTGAATGACTTACCTTACTAGGGTGGGATAAAGTTCGGCAGTATAGAGATAAACGTTGGAGAATTCTGTTGTAATGAATGTTTTACCGATAACGGCTAACACAGTTGCAGCGATAGGTTGATCTAAACAAACAACAATTCAAAATTCATTTTAAAATAAACCCGACAAAATACCAATATAGACTGCACCGCACCAATGTTTACGAACACACGATGTAACTTTTCCTGAAACATTTTTAATCTTGTTCGCAACTGTTGCAGAGGTGAACCTGGTTACAACTGTGTTGCGTGGTACAATATATCTTGTTATTAGTACTAGAGATGGAATATTTTTTTACTGTCGTTTTAATCTTTATACAGAAAACAGATCGAAAATAGTTAAAAAATACTTAAAGAACAGTCTAAAAACTACATTCTGGGAATTTAAAAAATTGACAAAGAAAAGTAAGGGAAAAATCAGGGAAAAAAGAAGAAGAAAAGATTCCGACGTCGTCGAGATTCGAACCTGGAACCTCTAAAAAGGTACTCCCCCCCGGATACAAACTAAGAAAAATTAATGAATTACCAAAAAGATAAAAATGAAATTTTGGGACGATTCTCCCGAGACATTTTATGAAGGTGAGACATCGAATCGACTTACGTTACGGATAAAGATTTCGGCCCCATCCGTGCTATCACGGTGCTACATAAAACAGCTATCTTAGCCCGAAGGCCAGGGAGGGAGACGATATCCGGACCCTAATCCATACCTTTAGATATCACCTTAGACCGCTGCGCTACCTAGTCACTTAATGATTCTAAATTAAAGTCTAATCGGGGTAGTCTATTCGGTAAAGTTTCATTGTAATGCCAATATCTTTTGTCCTAAACACTTGTGATTTACAGGACCAATCAAAGTACAGAAATCTAAAGAATAACTTCGTAAATAAATTGAAAGACTGAATAAAATAAAAACCACAAAGAACTCAGCAATGATTTAATATGTGTTTTGGTACGAAGTCTCTCTCCAGATAAATGAAAATCGACCACATTTCCTATGTAGACGAAGGCCGAGGGCTTAAAATATTAAGTTCTTTATTCACACACAATTATAATACAATGCATAGTTTACATGATCTATCAGACAAAAATTAAACTATAGTTCCTTTAACGGTTTATGGGTTCTTTCTCGATGTAAGAATCGTATTGTAATTCAGTTCAGAGGTCTTTGTTTTCCAGGCTATTGTATCGTTCCAGGGTCTTTGTTCTTGACTATTGTTTCAATGTCTTCGGGATTCTTACATCGAGAAAAAACCGGTTTATGAGTTTACTAATTCTACATCTTGGAATTCATACTAGTTTATACTTGATGTAAATGTATGTTTAGGCTGAATTTCAGGGGAGGGTAGATTTATAATTTATAATTATTACTTTTTGTTTGACTGTTAGGGGGAGGGGGAACGATGTGTAATCGTTAATTAATCTGTAAATAGTTGAATATGTTTTTAATACTTCAGTTCTTTCTGGGAGGGGTAATTATCTATTGGGTCATATTAATTTAGATTGTTTTTATAGTTTTAGTTCCAGATGTATAGCTACTATGTAGAAAAGCTGGAATAAACCATTATTATTATTGACACCTTTATTGAGTAACAACATGATTGTAAGTTTACAACTTTGCGGGTGTAACCTTGGCTAAGCTGTAATTATCTAGTATGTCCCAGTCCTTATTCCTGATTTCTCAAAACCCGCTACATATACTTATTCATAAACGTAGTACGTATAGAAATGCTTGACAATTTCTGAATTTTTATTATTATTATTATTATTATTATTATTATTATTATTATTATTATTATTATTATTATTATTATTATTGTTTTAGATCTACAAATAGCATCTTTACAAATATCTTTGCTGCAAATTTCTATTTAATAATAAAGTTTGTAACAAAAAGTCTCGACGTTTCGATGCTCTCCCAGGCATCGAAGACCAAAGCAAATTCAAGACCAAACATTCACTTCAAATTTTCATGTTCAATTTAACGGTGTACCTTGTTACCAACTGGTCACGTACAAGCTAATTTCGTGTAAACTGCATTGACAAGACATACTTTATGATTTCTAATTATTAGGACTTGATCACCGCATATAGAGTTCTCAATGTACATGTTTTGCTGCTGTTGTCAGTGAAGCCGGTGAAGCCGGTGAAGTGATATAGAAATGAACACGATAACAAACAAAACTTGTAATTTAACATTTCCCGCTATTTTCACTCGCAGTTCCCGCATTGCAATCCTTAAAAACACAAAATCCTGTTTCCGACCGACATTGAAATTCCTGCTCAGCTCCCGCATTATCTGCGGGCGTTGTATCCCGAATCCCATTTCATAAATAAGTCAAGTTACATATCCCGCAAGACTTTATGAGTCCAATGGTGGCCCTGAGTTATACACTGGATCACCATCAAACTAGTAGATTTCATATGACTGTGAAAACGGCACCGCACGGTCAACGCACGGTACGGTTACGGCAGGAATTTCGAATGTTTTTATAGACAACACGGCACTGACACGGTCACGGCACGGCGCGGTACGTTTCACACTCATAGGAAAACTGCTCTGGTGCGGCTTTGATCGAGTCTGCTGACTTTCCCTATTCTAATACACGTAAAACTATGTGTTACCTTTAGGTACAGCTACAATCAGCAGACTAGCAAGCCCTGTACCTATCATATAGGCACTGTAAGGTATACGTCTTCCAAACCTTAATATAAACCATAATACAATCAGTAATGGTTAAGGTTGGTGCCTACTAATGCGATGGTAATTTTTTTGGCCTAAAACCATATGGGTATCAAAGAACCCATCATAGGCAGCTAGAATTCCAAAAAAAAAAAAAAAAAAAAAAAAAAAAAAAAAAAAAAAAAAAAAAAAATTGGGGGTAACCGTGCATTTTAGCATTTTAATGACTTACACGTCATCAAATGTACCAAAATCTGCATATTCTAGAGGCCCATGGCCAAAGAAAAAATTATTAATACTCCATATTATGAAAAAATGTCAAACTGTTTTTACTAACAACGTTTAAAACGCATTTTTATCATTTGTCAATGCCATATGAAATATGAAAACAAGGAATAGCAATTTTTTCAACAACTTTTTACTAGTTTTAGGCCTGTTTTTGGTTCATGACTGCCAAATGAAATGTCCAATTTTTTGTGATCCAGTTTCAATGTTAAATTCATGAAAATTTTATAAAATTGTAGGTTAATCTCCACTTTACAATTTACAAAAATAAAAAAGAGGGGTATCTGTGCGATTTAAAAAGTTATTTGTCGATAAACGCACGCGCAAATATGATCAAAAATTCCCTAGGCCTCCCCGGAAGAGTAGAGAGATTTTCAATGCATTGTGGGACATTTTCAAGATGGCGACCAAAACAGATCGTTTCTGGTAGAAATGGTAGTCAAAACAGACGTTGTAATTCAGATTTTGTTCATAAACTGTGAATTTCATTTAAACGCAGGAGAGGCTAAATGGTTTTCCTTTAATTCTGTAAGTTTTTTTTCAAAAAGTCGTAAAAACGGCTTGTTTTTACGATCGCTTTACTGACGAAAATTCAATGTTTTTACATGCGCAGAAAGCAGTGCGCGCTGACAATAGTAGGCACCAACCTTAAGAAGAGCAATTGTCACTATTTCTACAAACATATTGACATCACAAATCCTACATAATGGATCGTGCAACATTGTAATGTTGGATAAGTGGATAACATGTTGGATAAGTGGTTAACATGTTGAATAAGTGGTTAACATGTTGAATAAGTGGTTAACATGTTGGATAAGTGGTTAAAATGTTGAATAAGTGGTTAACATGTTGAATAAGTGGTTAACATGTTGGATAAGCGGTTAACATGTTGAATAAGTGGTTAACATGTTGAATAAGGGGTTAACATGTTGGATAAGTGGTTAACATGTTGGATAAGTGGTTAACATGTTGGATAAGTGGTTAACATGTTGGATAAGTAGTTAATATGTTGGATAAGTGGTTAACATGTTGTATAAGTGGTTAATATGTTGGATAAGTCGTTAACATGTTGGATCAGTGGTTAATATGTTGGATAAGTGGTTAACATGTTGGATAAGTGGCTAACATGTTGGATAAGGGGTTAACATGTTGAATAAGTGGTTAATATGTTGGATAAGTCGTTAACATGTTTGTGCCTTATGGTTGGTATCTCAGTTTTCACTCCCCGTATGTAAAGGTAAACACTAATTGGTTAACTTACTTTTGCATTAAATACCAGCAAAAGAATAATTGTGGGATGTAAATACTGTTCATGATGAAATAATTGATGTAAAGACTACCAGCAAGGTTGGTTACGTACAGGTAAAATCCAATGTGAACCAGAGCAACAACAAACCTTTTAAATTTAAGTAAAACAATATTTCATTAATTTATAAAATTTCTTAAAAGTTTGGGCAGGCATTAACGACTGGAACCTCTGCAATCTCTTCCCAGAATCCATTGCACTGCCTTATCAATTTTTCACGTGATCAGCTATATAAATCAGTCATGAGCTGAATGCCAATACAAGATATGATATATCGTTACCAACATCATCCCAAATAAATTCGTACCAAATATCAGTACCAAATATGGAATGCAATTACCAATTATGGAATGAAGCTACTAAATACGGAAGATAGATAACAAATAGGCCACAAGTAAAGATAAGGCCTGGTTGTAAATGTAGCATTAAACTCACCAGTTAAATGTTAAAATGAGAGATCTTCTGCGCAGTTTAGGTGTACGGAAGAGATCGATTATAGTATATTTCTTGACATTTTTTTCTCTTTCAACTTGGTCTCTTCGTATCTCTTCAATCAGTGTCCTCAAACTTTCTTCGTTCATTGCTTGGTTTTTCTTGCCTCCACACTTTTTGAGAACGTTTTCTGCTTCATTTAGACGATTGTGAGCAATGAGCCAACGGGCTGAGCCAGGAAATACCCTAGTTAACAAAAATAAGAGTTGTATGAGCATTAATTTACAAACAGGTGTCAACAAAATCGAAAAATCTGGTGAGAACAAAGATGTCCGCCAACAGACGAAGTTGAGTGGCGTGATTGCTGTTCTTTGAATCTTTTAGAGTAAGCATCCACGGAAAAATGGTATGTCTTTATTGTATATAATATTCATCCAAAAATTTCACCAATCAGAACGCACGTAAGATTCTATGCGTGTATACTGTAATCACACACGGTTCTCGACCAAAACAGAATTCAAAGATATGATATGGGATGAACGAAAACAAGAAAAAAAAAAAAAAATACAAAAATAAAATAAATAAATAAATATATATTGCTTGGGATTCCTGTGGTCAAGACGCGGACGCTCTGAGCTAAGCCCAAAATTTCGCGCATGCGCAAACGTTTGGCGTGGTGTTACAGAAAGTACAGTGTATAGTCAATACTCACTTCCATGTAAGGAGAAACAAGACTGGTGGTATTGTCATAGCAAGAACAAGATATCTCCATTCACGTAGAAAATACGCGATCAACGCCGTAAAGCAGTAACCAAGCGACCAAAACACGTGGTTGATTTGTCCTCCCATTGCGCGTCGCCTGGGTCCTAGTAGTTCGATGGCAAACACGTAGGCAGACAACATGAATGAAGCCATTGAAAACCCGACAAAGAAACGAAGTAAACCAAGCATTGAGAGACAGTCGGCAAACGACGAGGCCACACCCACTGTAACCTAACGTAATTGACTGATATCAACACCACTTTAACTATTAATGATATTAATACATATAAAATGAAATACAATCAAACTCCTTCTAATTGCAAGGTCTGGAGGCACTAAACTACACCGTCAGAGGCTGTTTGACTACAATTACTACACCATTATTTGATAGAACGGTAACAAATACAAGGTGCGACATAAAGTCTTCAAAAGTAAGAAAAACGGCTCTCTTTTGCAGTCATATTTGCGTGCTGTTCACCCATATAGTAGAATGAACATTGCACACAGTTGCTTGAAGATATGAAATTCATTTTCTGGTGTTGAAAACAATATCTTTCAGCCACATTTCAAGATGAAAACATCACTGCAATCTGAGCCTTAATTATGTCTTTGTCAGTTTTGTAGTTTGTTAAGATATGGTGTTTTTACTCACCAGCATACCACAGCTAACAAACATACAAGTTCGTCTTCCAAATGCGTCAGACGCCAATCCCCCAAGTAACGAACCAACCAACATGCCACCAAAGAAACATGATTGGATGGTTGCTTGGATATGTGCACGGTCACAAATCAAGTTCCACTGGGAAGAAATTAGGATTACAAACGAAAATGCGGATAAGAAATCAAGTTCCAGGAAAAAATGAGGATTACAGGTAACGCACTATTTAAAGAAGGAATGATAATTAAAACCTCATCGTAATAGCAAATCTAACTTGCGCGCGCGTGCGATGAGACAAAAAACAGCTTAACCATATTCTATTACTACTTAATGGATTGGTTGGGTATTCTACATTGTCTGTCCTATATCTCTCCATTAATGTTGTATGACACTGATTTACACTGATTAAAGGGAGGGCGAGGAAAGAAAAAGGCATCAAGAAGAAACAGAAGCCAGAACTCCAAACATGGCTGTGAAGCATACAAATCGAACTAGGAATCTTTCCAAGACCAAATATTTCCTTGAATTAATCCCCGGATGATTATTTTTACGTATTTTCAAACCACAAAAATGAGGACATTATTCAAGCAGGGCGATTTTTCCAGCTGGCGAGGATGTACAAAAATGGTGACTTACCTCAGTTACAATCGATGTAAACTGTCCCTCATCAAACTCGTACGAAGTACAGTTCTTACAACACTTGTTGACTTCACACGTCACATTCGCTGTCGTACAGCGAAAACGTGGACTACCCATCGCAAACACCAGCAAACCAAACTGTGGGCCAAGTAGAATGTTCAAAAACGATGTTCCAAAATATAGCACTTTTTGGTAATTCCCAAAGGACGGGATATGATGGAAAACATCATCGTACACTTTGTCGATCTTTCCTTTTTGTTCTTCTTCAGCCATTTTGGACACAGCTGTAGGTTACCGCCTGGAATGGAAGGTAGAATTGCAAGTCTAAATTGAAATTCTTAAAAAATAAGATGCGTTTAAAGTCTCAGCTTGAATCATTATATTCTGACCGGCAGTATACCAAAATTGCTTAGGTTAATGTTATTAGGTAACTGATTTATTTACTTTTCCCTTATTCTTGTTCTTAACCTGCCTAGCTGTCTCTAGGGGAGGGGGAGAGGAAAGGGACTGGGGAGGAGGGAAAGGAATCTGACTGAAAATTTATCGTTTCTCAGCCTGCATCAAAATCCGTATAAAACTCTCATTTAGTATGCAGTTTTGCCCTGATGTGACGCAGGCTGTGGTTTGCTGGAAAATTCTAATACTCTTTGATGTCTAGTCCTTTGATGAAGACAATTCCCTCCAAGAAATCCAATCAGTTGACTGGACTCCAGTCTTTGATTGTAACGACCCACCTTTATATCCTTTGAACTATTCTATGACAAAGTAACTAGCATCTTAGATATATTCATTTCATTTCACCTAAAACTATATTGGCGTAATTTCCAAAGCTCGTCATTATGTAAATTTAGATATTCTAAAGAATTTATACTATTCTTTGATCTATCCCCATTTAATATATGGTATCGTAGCTTGGGGACAGACATATCAAACTACTATAAATCTATTGTTGGTTTTACAAAAAAAAAAAAAAAAAAAACTGCTTGCGGCTTATGACATTCGAAAGCTACAATTCTCATTCAAATGCAATTTTTATTAGGCTTAAAATCCTCGAACTTAATGATCTTGTTGTGATTCAAACTGCGCTCTTTATGTATGACTTTTTTTCTAATAATTTACCTAAATCTTTCTTTAATCCTGTTCGATCTAAACACTCCTATAACACTAGACTTGCCTCTAATGCCCATATTACACCATACCTAGTGCTCGTACTAATTAGGGTAAGTTCAATATTAAGTTTGCTGGGGCCAAAATCTGGAATGAAATTAATAAATGTTCAAAAAGTTGAAAAAAGATCACTTCAAAGAAAAACTTAAAGATCACTTACTTAAATCTTACTTGTGATTTATACTCCAACAACTAATTTTTTTTAGTGAAAAATATATCTATAATATCTTGATCCTATATCTCTGTTTTATCGCTTTTTTTCTTTTTTCCACTTAATTATTTACATGTATATATATTTATCAGCTGTATTTCATCATTAATAATACACATGAAAAATTTACTCGATTCTGATTGGTTGAGAACAGCGATGTTAACCGTTAACACGGCAGGAAAAAGTAGTTGCACTACAGTGCAAATTATAAAAGTAATTGCACTGCCGTAAAAATAGTACCAAACAAAAAACAAAGAAATATCCATACGTTAAAAAATATTTTCTGACTCTGAATTCTGATATTTTGATAATCTTTGAAAAACACATTCGTGCAAAATAATCCCAAATTGAACTCGAGACCGTATGATTACCTATACTTAGTATATGTTATGTATTATTTAGCATACATATGACGCTACTAAGATCGAATTTATAATGCTACTTCTCGGCTATCTACCCCGGTTAGCCCGCAAAGGTTATTGTAGATAGCTTGCATCTTTATTTAAGTATTAATGATGCTTTTTCTCGATCTGTACCAAATGAAAAAAACGATGCTAAATAAAACACTGTCATTGCCATTGTCATTGTCAGATGTTTCCAAAAGTTTTCTGTTTTATATTGACATGTTTATTTACACATTATGGGTGACTGGTATAGTCTCTCGCTGAAATAACTGCTGAAATACTAGTGCATGCACAAAAGTACAGCCTAGATCTCAAAAGCGATTTGCTCTCAACTTAAATATCTTCCCAGCACCAAAAAACTGGAGTAATCAAAGAAAAACGTTGTATATAGTGGCCTTTCTCTAAAACGACACACCATTCCTTAAATACTGAGACATTAATTATTGAAGTGAAAACAATATGCTGGCCTTTGAAGACCTTAATGTTTGAGCGCGGTAAGGATATACACAACTTAAACAATATCAAGCCACCCTCAAATTAAGAGGCACAAGGCGATGGATCAGAACAGTTGTTATCAAGAACCTTTCTGATAGCTCCTAATCCTTGAGATCAGCAAAGTGAACATGCTTTTTGTAAGTAAGCGATTAAAACTTACCTCAAAGTACATATATAGAGTGAATAAATCAAGTTTCAACGAGACAACCGATAAAGCTATTACAGCTAAATAGAGTGTGTTGAGATGGTGCGTGTTTACGACCTTACACAGACTTTTTCTTTGTCAACAGAACACGCACTCTATGCTTTACTGAACTTTTCTGCACTGTTGATTGGTCAAGGATGGGTGACGTCGCATCACAGGTAGCCCAAGCTTGATTGATTTGAGTTGATTTACTCCATTCTCATTCAGCAAGTAAGGCACCTTAAGCAAGTGAAGCACCACAAGCAAGTGAAGCACCTCAAGTAAGTCAAGCACCTCAAGCAATTGAAGCATGCACCCATCCAACTACAGACCGATATCTGTGTTGCCTACTATCAGCAAGATATTGGTAAAAGCAGTTCATACGCATGCAACTATATTCCTATCTTTGTGATAATCACCTGCTTTCTCAAAAGCAGTTTGGCTTTAGACTTAAAGCTTCAACCGTCACCGCAACTGCAACTTTCACAGATAAGATTCTTACGTCCATGGACAACGGAATGGTTACTGGTGCCGTATTCATTGACCTGACAAAGGCCTTTGATACAGTCAACCATTCCATTCTGCTATCAAAATTAAACAGCCTTGGTGTCCTGGCCGACTCTTCTGGTTATAAATGGTTTGAGTCCTATCTCTTTAACCGATGTCAAATCACAGTTTGCAATAACACTCGATCACATTATGAATTCATCCCGATTGGTGTGCCCCAAGGCTCCATTCTGGGCCCTTTGTTATTTACCGTATACATTAATGACTTAACAGATCATTTGGAACATTGTGATGTAACTTTATATGCTGATGACACTGTTTTATTTATTTCTGGCAAATCTATTCATGATATTGAGTTAAAATAAAACCGAATTCTGATCTAGAGAAAGTGAATCGTTGGTTTAATTTGAACCGTCTTTCCCTAAATATTGGTAAATCAAAGTTTATTATCATAGGAAGCAGCCAACGTTTAAGTAAACTTAATTCAATTTCACTTGTTGTTGATGATAAACGTCTCGAGGAAGTAAGTTCCTTTAAGTATTTAGGGGTTGTTATTAATAATCATTTAAGCTGGCAAGATCATATTGATCATATATGCTGTAAGATAAATAAGAAGCTGGGTCTTCTCAGACGTATACGATCATGCTTACCCTTAGAAGCTAGATTAATGTTTTCAATAGTTATATCTTACCCATATTTGATTATGCAGATATCATATGGGGTGACAGGGGTAATTCAGCTTTAATGTCTAAACTCTAGATTTTATATAAAAATGCTGCTCGAATTATTTTAGATTTACCCCCTCGTTCATCTGGCTCAGAGGCCTTAAACAAACTTAAGTGGAAATCTCTCGTTAGAAGGAGATCTGAACACCGGGTCAATTTTCATATATAAATGTTTGAATAACTTATTTACACATAATTTTAGTATTGAATTTAATAAGGATCAACACCATTATAATACTAGATCAAAGGATAATATTCGTAAGACAACTTCCAATAGGAACTGGGGCCTATGGACCTCAACAAACTTTGCAGCGAGCGACTGGAATAAGTTATCTAAATCAATCAGAAAAAGTTCATCATTAAATATTTTTAAGAAAGCCATCCGTAAACTTAAATGAGTATTTATGTTATGATAATAGAGTACAAACACATTAAATTTTTAGATGAATTCAAGATTTTGAAGTTCCCCTTTTTTCATCGTAAGTACTGTTTTTTCCCTAGTTTGTATCCTTTTTTGGATCCCTTGTCTATTCCTCTTTTTTCTCATTTAGTTTCAGTATTCATTGTTAATACTCAGTACGACTGGCACTTATTGGCTTACTTTGCATGTTTTTAGTGTTTGTATTCTAGATAATAATAATAGTTAAATACAGTAGATGATTCAAATGCCTGCTCATCAATGTATATGTATTATATCTTTTTAGTATTTATCCGTATCACATATTCATACTGTATATATCTTTTTACTATTCTATACTTATTATCGTTTTCATATATATCAATATTTTTTCTCTATTTATTTATTATTTTTATTTTTATTATTATTATTATTTTGGGACCTATCTGTAAATCACCTTTGTGACGTTAGTATCCTCAATAAAGATCTATTATTATTATTTGCAGTAAATACATCCATATGCAAACTACTTAAACAGTACTGTAGGGCGTGGTATACGTAACCTACATGCTGTGGGAAAATTTAAAACCTATGTACTAAAAGATACTAGTCCTAAGCTAATGTTATATATATCACTATGATCTAATTTTCAATAAAGTTAGAGGTGTGTATAATAACTGGAGTTTCCCACTTCATCAGAATGTTGCCACTTCAAAAAGATAAAGGAAACCGATATTAATCTTAATTGTATCGATGTAGACAATTACTATGCTAGACTTAGATAGGTGTATCACCTATAGGTCCTAATGTGTCTATATATATTCTGATGTTAATCCTAATATGTGTTTAAAAAATAGGCTATTCAAATTACTAATAGTTAATAACTAATTAATTGAAAAGTGTCAAAAAAATAAATTACATCTTAAAAAAAAAACAGTCTTTATCAGCTAATGTTTATCTTTCAACAAAGTCTGAATCCTAGAGATTCTTGCGATATGGTGTCCCTTTTACAATGTCTGAATCTTGAAAGTTCTTGCAATGTTCAAACTGCTAGAGATGATTGACTTCTGCATGCGAAATAATACATCCTTTGTTCTCTTAACTCCAAGTAACTCTTTAACAGTGTCAAACAGTTCTCGTGAATATCCTCCCAGGACGTCGATAATGATGTTATATTGTTTGACTTCATAATCAGGGTATCTCTTCTTTAACTCCCATCTCAACGGTGCATATTTCGATGATTTTTCTGCTTGCTTCTCCTCTCGATTTTCCAGCCACGGACAACTCATTTCTAAGAGAATGACTCTTTTTTCTTTCTTATCCACGATGCGTGCGTCGATACGGTTGGACCTCACCTCAGTATTTTCCGCAAAGAGTGGGATATCCCATAGTGCTTGGGCTCTGTCATTCTGGTATTCTGGCTTAGGTTTTACAGGCGAATACCAAGGCGGGATGGTTTCTATCAGGTCCAGATCTTTAAGCAATTCGAAGAATAGAATCTTTAGGGCTGCGTTGTGTCTTACAAGGTACTTACTTTGAGCTAGGGTGCTGCATGCGGAAAGAACGTGCTGTACGCTCTCAGCTGCTTTACCACACATGCGGCATTTAACATCTGGATCTGAATTTGTCTTTGTCTTGTTATGATGATATAATCTCGTAGGAAGCAACTGTTGATATAGCTCATATACACCTGCTATGGTGTGTGATGGTGCTGATTTCCATTCATGTAGCCAACTAAAGCAATCCTTGATCTCTTCATCTTTCCATCTGGCTTCAAGGAATTTCCCTTGCCATTTTTGGTCTTTGAGCTCTTTGACTCTTTTGCACTGTTCTGCTTTCCGCATCCACGCTCCAATCTTGTCAGCTTGTATCTCCTCGTTTGTTTCAGTGTAACCAATTGGGTTGGGGTACTGAAGTTTAAGATTAATTCCCAGTTCCGCAGCATACCTGTCAGCATCCTTTATTAGGGAGCGCCTACCCATCCGTTCAGATTTCTCTTCAAATTCTCGAACCAGTTTCATCGTAGGGTCTTCGTTGGTGTACACTTTAGTGGCGGTCTTGACTTTTGTCATCTTGTACTCGGATTCTGTGGATTTCAGTCCCCTTCCCCCCAGTTTTCTTGATAGGTATAGAAGCTCATTTGATCCTAACGGATGTATGCCCCCATTTTCCTTGATGATCTTGCGACTTTCTCTGTCAATTCTTTGTAGCTCAGACAAAGGCCACGTCTGCGTCCACATTGGGTAGGTGAGAGCTGGCAGTGCATATTGGTTGGAAGCAACAACTTTATTAAAATCTGATAATGGACTCGACCATATGACCGAGAGTCTCTGTAGATATACTTTTGAGGCACCCCATAAGACTACATTATCATCTTGTTTCGCGTTTTCCATAACACCGAGGAATTTGTAATGTGTGCTATCTTTCAAGGTGGTAATCATCTGTGATTCGTCGATCTTTAAACCAGTAGAACTATTGTCAAGGGATCCCCTCTTAACATGTGCAATCGAGCACTTCTTTTCATTCCACGCTAGACCCACGTCTTCCATGGCTGACTTGGTCATCTTTAGAACTCTCTCCAATTTGCTCTCTGAGGCTGCAAAGATCTTCATATCGTCTATATAAAGCAGGTGTGTCACTTTATCAGAGATAGGCTTAGACAACTTGTAACCCTCTGAGGCTTTCAACTTCCAGGCTATCGGGTTGATGCATAGAGTGAAGAGCCTCGGACATAACGCATCACCTTGCGGGAGCCCTTTGTTAAAACAGATGGTCTCAGAGATTTCACTTCCTTGTTTGGTCTTAACTGCAATTCTTGTATTCCAGCTTTTACTCAGTCTTTCCACAGCACTACACAACCACTCAGGGAATTTGTGAAGCGTCATCATTTCCAGCAACCATGCGTGACTCACTGAATCAAAAGCTTTCCTTACATCGATCCAAGCCATGCTTACATTTCTACTTCCGTTCTGGCTATCCTGGCACACCATTCTGTCTATAAGTAAATTATGTACTGTGCCGCTACAATGGGCCTTAGCTCCTCTTTGTTCTCTTTCCATTAGACCATGTTTGTCAAGATGTTGGTCAATGGGTATAAGTAAGCATGAAGTGTACCACTTATACACTGTATTGAGGCAGGTAATGGGCCTCTGATTTGCACTGCTGAACTCGCCTGGTTTAGGAATTAGAGTTGTTTTCCCCCCGGTGAACCACTGCGGATAATTCTCTGAACCCGTTCCAATTGCCTCAAAGCATCTTGCGATTCCCTCATGAAGACACACAGCTTTTTTCCACCAGTAATTTGATATTCGGTCCGGTCCTGGAGCGCTCCAATTGCGCTTCTTTTTGATAACGTTAACACATTGGCTAGTGTTAAGAT
This sequence comes from Telmatactis stephensoni, assembly GCA_029948255.1. Lineage (NCBI taxonomy): Eukaryota > Metazoa > Cnidaria > Anthozoa > Actiniaria > Isophelliidae > Telmatactis > Telmatactis stephensoni. Next base: position 539,616 of record JALIZF010001675.1, read on the forward strand.
TGAAACTTTCTTCAGGGGGGTCTGGCACTAGTTCATTGAACGCTCTTCTAACATCCTTTAACCACATAACATTTGAGTCTCCAGTTCCGCTATTCTGTTCCCAGAGGGATTTCCAATAGCTGCAAGCTTCAGTGACGTTTTCAAACACTCCTTCATGGTCATTTTCCGTACGGCTTGTAGTGTTATACTTTGGTCTCTCATTGTCTCCATCTTCACCAATAATGTGATCTATTTTGGAATAAACGCTTCCCGGGTCAACTTGGAAACGTTTGTTCAATGATCTTGATTCTTCTTGCTTTTTCCTTCGTTGAAATGTTCTCTTCAGCCTCCTGAGATCTGACTTTTTCTTCTCGATATAGGTAACTAGAGTCACCACTGATATCCTGCCACATTCCTTCATTAACATCTCTCTATTTTTCTTCCCTTTTCTTGTGATTTTTCTATTGCTTTTAATTCTTTCTAGTTCAGCTACCGCTCTTGAGATTTTTTTCCTTACTTCCGTCGCTGCCAGGACAAATTCTTCTTTCATCTTTTGACTCAGTGTTTTCTTTTCACGCTTGCCTTTTGTGTTACCTTGTTTTTTCCACCCCTTGTATAAAAGTAAGGCGGCGACGATTGAGTATAATACACAGTTCATTATCCATAAATAGCCAAAAGGATTTTATGGGTTGTTCACAAAAATAAACATTTGTAGATTCCAAAATCTCTTCGCTGTCTCCCAATCTCTCCCCCGATCCTACTTGCTCACTCACTGTCTGCACGACATTTCCAAGGGTTTTCTCGTGATATTATTATTATATTATTATTATTATTATTATTATTATTATTATTATTATTATTATTATCACCTCAAGCAAGTGAAGCACCTCAAGCACCTCAAGCAAGTTAAGCAAGTGAAGCACCTTAAGCAAGTCAAACACCTCAAGCACATCAAGCACGTAAAGCACTTCAAGAAAGTAAAGCACCTTGCTAGAATTCCCTTGCTAGAATCGCATCCTGACTTCTTGGCGATGTCCTCAATGCTGAGGGAAGATCAGATTCTTCAGTACAACAAAGCAGCTCAGGAACCTTGAGTCCAACGACGAGAGCAAGACAACAATGTTTCCATAAATGGCATGTATAGTAGAAAGGAGTCTTCTGGACCCATCACAGTTGCTTTACCCTCCATTCTGAAAGAATAGACTTGATGTTACTTTCTCCACAACAACGTGGCAACGATATTATATAGTTACCTTAATCTGCATATTTACTGTTCGATATGTCACCAAATTCACTCAATTGTTGTGAGCAAGTGAAGCACCTCAAGCAAGTCAAGCAAGTGAAGCACCTCAAGCAAGTCAAGCGCCTCAAGCAAGTCAAGCACCTTAAGCAAGTTAAGCACCTCAAGCAAGTGAAGCAAGTGAAGTACCTCAAGCAAGTACAGCACCTCAAGCACTTCAAGCAAGGTATATAGAAATCATTGTTAAGATTGGAAATTGTCTCAGAAAGTTACAGAGATCATAAGTGAAGTAACTACCGCCCGAAAAGCACTGGTTCAATCCAAAACCGGAAACAGAATTTTCTGTTTCCGGTTTTACTGCGCTTGTGCAGAATATACAGGAATCCCTGATCGCTGGTAGTTGTACTGACATGGCAGTTAGACTAGTTAGAATTGCCGGCTTCTATGCTCTTGAAAATGCACTTAAGAAGGGACAAAAGAACATTATTCTAAAGGAACAACAGTAGGGGATTAGGACATAGTTGTGATTTCAAACTAAGGTGAATTTTCTGCCAGTTTAATTGTTGTTCTGTTGACTTCACGATCGATTTCTCCAACGGAGAATAGTTTTCGTGTAATTTGAAGAGCAGACCTAACGGACTTTTTCCTTTCTTCGCCTCGCTTAATTTTTTCAAATTTTTAAAGCTTTTAGTTCAGTTTCATGTCGTTAAAAAAAGTCACTGATTTAGCTATTTCAGCTTGACTGATTTGGAACAAGGGACGTAGGTTTAAAAAAGTGTCCTATTTCAGAGCCTCATTAGACCCATGATTATCTATAAATGTATAAATTAGACAAGAGATTTAAATACATGGAGCTTTATTTTGATTATAAAAAAGGAACTTTTGTGTAAATTCAACTCTACAAATGGTTGTAAATCTATTAGCGATTATTGATGTTAACAAGTTTAAGAAATCAAGAGAAATGTTACTGCAGCTTATCTAAAGTTACAGCAAAATCATACATGATATATAATTATGCATTTCATTACATGAGTATAAATAGGACTTTCAAGTTATACATACATGTGGAAATGTCAACTCGAACAAATGATTATATATCTATCAACGATAACAACCGAAATGATTGATTATATATGTCTATCAACAATACTTACAGTGAGGACACTGGAACTGTAAAAACTTAACACTACAACTACCGGAATGCTTTGCCCACTCTCCTTTACAAAGTAATTGGTGCCAATGGGCGATTTTCACTAATACGTCAACTGATAGCATATCACCCCTAAATCAAGCAGCTACGGAAAAACAAACTCCAGAGATAAAAAAGAGCACATCAAAATTAGTTAGAGTGCAAAATTTCAGCTTATTATAAGATGTACAAGAACAGAAGTGAGGAAAATTCACACCGCTTTTGCTAATATTGAGGTGCTCAACTTGAGAATTCTTACACTTACCAAAGTTCTCATTTTTGCTAAATAAAAGGGAAGCTGCATGCAATCTTAGACTGCGTATACATTTTTTGTGCTTGCACTAGCCACATGCAGTCTTAGACTCCGTATTTTTACATACATTACTTTGTAGTGAACACACAAACGCAGAGCTTGGGCTTCCTGTGATCAATTTAGAAATTTTACCTGGCAGTTCGATTAATCAAAAGGCTCACATGACAGTTCATAAATTATCGACCCCCCTGGAAATGTGTCATATACTGCTTTGAATTTATAACCAGCCTTGGGACCGATTTCTTGGAGGTTTTTGATCCATTCAGATTTGCTTGCCAGGCCATTACTATGGATACTAAGAAGGTGCACTGCAAACGCCCCTATCTCTAGACCATTTATTCCAACATTGTTCTTGGTGTCACCAGTATCGAGTGCAGAGTTATCTATGATGACAAGTCTTCCACCTTGTGCGGGGAATCGGCTGCGACAATTGAGTAGGATTTTGGTCATCAGTTCGAGATCATGTATAAACATACATAGCACGTTCTTGAAGACCACAGTATCAACTTGTAATTGAAAGTCACTTGGAAACGGTTTGGTAATATCATGTTTTGTGAATCCAATGCGACGCTTTGGGATTCCAAGGCGATCCAAATTTCTCTGAGCTTCATCAATCACGTCTGGTAAGTCCAGCACGTATCCTTGGATGTGCTCACAGCCTGGCAACTTCAACACGGATGCAACAAATTCCCCTGAGCATCCCCCAATGTCTAACAGTTTCTTGCAAGTGGACCAAGGAAAAGCCTCAAACACGTTATTGATTCCCTTGACATCTGGAAGAGTTGTGAGATAAGTAAAGTAGTCCATTGCAGGGGAATAGTCTTCGGCAAATTCTCGTCTTCGCTCGTCGCTTCCAATAAGGTGAACAGATGAGCCTTCAAACATCTTGGTTTTGTCGTAAGGACGATTTCCAATATTGTTCATGTATTCAAAATGGTTCATTCCATGTTCTAGAATAAAGGTTGGCTTGCCGTGTTTGACGCATGCTGCCAACGACCTCATGGCTGAAAAGTGTTCTTCACTGCAGTAGTACTCGACGGCGTGACCAGGACTTGGTCCTTTGTCTCGTCTCAGTACTTCCATGCCTCGGTTTTTGGCAAAATGCTTGTCCTCCAACTCCTTGCCAATGCCCCACTGGGCCAGGAGTTTCACGACAGGGTAAAGTCCCTTGCTAGAATCGCATCCTGACTTCTTGGCGATGTCTTCAATACTAAGAGAAGCTTCTTGAGTACAACAAAGCAGCTCAGGAATCTTGAGTCCAACGATGAGAGTGTCATATGGTGTAATCGGACACCTAACACTCATGTGACTGTAAGAGGGGTCAACAAAGGGATTAAGTGAGATAGTATTAGAACAGCGAGTGAATCAGACGTGATCAGTGTTGTAAAGCAAGAAGACTAATAAAGACAAGATTTTAAACACACCAGTGACTGAAACTTAGTGCGATCTGGACCCTGTAACATATTTTGGCGACCACGCCAGGACCAATTGAATTGAGGTGTGTTTGAACATTGTTTGAATTGAGGACCTAACCATAGTTAAGTCACCGATACCTGCGATACTGACATCATGGCCGAAGAGATAGAAGTACTAGAGAATCTACATATGGAGATTGAAGAGAAGATTTGTCATTTCTCTATCGACAAGCTTAAAGATTTCGCGCAGTACTTAGAGATTGATGTGTCGGCTTGTGTTGGCCGCCGAGCGTTAGCAACGAAGGTACGAGAAGAGTTTGGAAAGCTCGTGGAGGAACATGAGAAAGAAAAGTTAGAGTATCTCCAGCAAACTTTGTTATATCTTTCTGATGACACTGAAGACGCTGATAAGGAACAGGAGAGTGTTGTAGTAGCAGAGAGTGATAAGGAACATGATCTTGCAAAGAAGGAATATGAGGAGCTTAAAGAAAAGTTCAGCAAGATTGTTGAAGAACAGAATAAGCTGTTGGAAATTGCACAAAAGAAACTAGAAGCCACCCAGAAGAAACCCAACAAAGAGGGAAGTATCGAGACCAGAGGCAAAACTGTGAGTACCCATGATTCACTTATTAACGTGGAATCGGCTTTACGGCGAGAGTTTAAAATTGTCGGCACAATAGGTGGCGAGTCAGCTAAAGATAAGCTCACGTTTGTTGGTCTGATAAGACAAATAGACAGTGGTCTGTTAAAAGGCTACAAAGACCGCGAAATCATCGACGCTGTTGTGCGTGCAGTCAGTGCGAGTTCTAAATTAAAGGCATATTTGGAAATGACATCTGACATAACTCTGCCTAAGCTACGCAAAGTTCTCCGAGCTCATTACCAGGAGAAGTCAGGATCAGAACTTTACCAGGAACTGACTAGCCTAGTACAAAGTCAAAAGGAGAGTCCGTCCGATTTCTTATTACGCGCGATGTCTTTAAGAGAGAAGATTGTTTTTGCTTCTCAAGAGGATACCAGCATAAAGTATGATGTAAAATTGATCCGATCGATGTTTAAGCACGCCGTGGAGACTGGACTGCGTAATGAGGTCTTGAGAAATAAATTACGGCCAGTTCTTCATACATCAGAAATCACGGACGAACAATTAATGGAAAGCTTGAATAAGTTCGTATCGGAAGAGAATGAGCGACATCTAAAATTTGGGCCACGCGACACGAAGCACAGTTCCTCTTTAGCGCAAATATCAGAAACCCCACAGGGAACCAACGAAACCGACGTCAAGAATAAGCAACCGGCGAAAAAGGCGCAACAATCCTTTAATTTGCAAGCCACGCTCGAAGCAGTTCAAAGTGAATTGGCTGACCTTAAAATGAAAGTCGCTAGCAGCAACGCAGGAATGTCTAATCATGTTAATCGTACGAATGACAAGCGCAAGAGACCAATGTGTAAAGCATGCGAAGAGAGTAACGCGACCCGCTGTGAGCATTGTTTTAAATGTGGATCTAAAGACCACTTCGCTAGAGGCTGCAAAACTGTTTCGGGAAACGACACGCCACTATCTCAGAGGGACAGGAGGTAGTGGACACATCGAACATGACAGAGTCCCATTGTTGTCAGAATTGTTTTAAAACCGAACATTTACAGCGTTGTGCAAATTGTAAGTCAACATACTATTGTTCAAAAGAATGTCAAAGAGCACATAGATCAAGTCACAAAGAACTATGCGATGCCATAAAACATCTGTCATCTGTCGATCAAAGTCAACAAACACAGGAAAGAGTTAATTACGTAAGCCATTTAACTCCGAAAGAACGCATGACACTAGGCAAGCTTGTAGGACGGAAATGCACAATACATTGTTTACTTGACAGTGTTGAAATCGAAGCGTTGTGGGACACGGGTGCTCAGGTTTCGGTAATATCACAGGACTTTTTATCGAAGCAATTCCCGACACAAACAGTACGACCAATAACAGAGTTACTCGGAGATCAAAGTCTTGACCTCAAAGCGGCGAATGGGACAGAAATTCCTTACGCAGGATGGGTTGACATAAACTTTGAACTATGTAATGATAAAGATCATAACATCACAGTGCCATTTCTTGTGTCAACATCCTCACTAGACATGCCAATCATCGGTTATAACGTAATAGAGGAAATTGTTAAAGGTTATCCAATCGGAACGGAAAATACTCTCATGTCAGCATTGTCAGCTAGCTTTGAAACTATATCACCAAATGTACCAGAACTCGTGAATTTTCTACAATCAACAAGTAAACAAGAACTCTGTGATTTAAAAACAATTAAGAAAAGTGTTGTTATCCCTAAATCTAGCTCCGTTAAAGTCACGTGTCGTGCTAACACAGCATATGTGGACGAAAATATCCCAGCTCTTTTTGAACCAGATCCAACCAAATGTTGGCCGTCGGGTCTGGAAGTTAGTGAAACTTTAGTAACTTTACAACCGGGTAATTCAAATAGAGTTGAAATTGATGTTTACAACAGTACCAAACATGATATCACGCTTAATGGCCGGACCGTACTAGGACAACTTCATCTTGTTACCTCTGTCACACCACTTGAAGTCCAACTCAAACAAGAAATTCGTACATGTACTGTGACGTCAGCAAGTACTACCGATAACTTTGCTACCAATAAGGCTGAACTGAATAACTCTACTAGTAAGTTACAAGGCTCGTTAGCTCAAATCAATCTAGAGCACTTAAACGAGAGTGAAAGAGAATTAGTGGTACAAATGTTGAATGACGAAGCGGACTCATTTTCAAAGGACGACGAAGATATCGGGTGTATCCCCGAATTACAGATGAAATTAGAACTATCGGATAAAGAACCAGTACAGAAATCGTACATGTCGGTACCACGTCCTTTGTACGCGGAAGTAAAACACTATATTGAGGATTTACTCAACCGCGGGTGGATTCGCCCTTCACGTTCATCGTACTCCTCTACTGTAGTCTGCGTGCGAAAGAAGGATGGCGACTTACGTCTATGTGTAGACTTTCGTGCACTCAATAATAAGACCTTTCCAGACCGCCACCCACTACCTAGAGTTAACGAGATCTTAGACAGCCTCGGAGGTAACCATTACTTCAGTATGCTTGACCAGGGAAAAGCATATCATCAAGGGTTCATTGAGGAAGATTCCAGACACTTAACTGCATTTGTCACTCCATGGGGCCTCTACGAATGGGTCAGAATACCTATGGGTCTACGGAATGCACCAGGAGAGTTACAGAGATTTATGGAAAGTTGTCTCAATGATCTACGTGATGATATCTGTATCCCATACATCGACGACATCATCGTGTTCAGCCATACTTTCTCAGAACATGTGGAACACGTCAGAAAAGTTTTACAGAGACTACGACAGCATGGAGTAAAGTTGAAGCCGAAGAAATGTAGGCTGTTTCGAAAAGAAGTGAGCTGTCTCGGTAGAATTATATCTTCTGACGGACACCGCCCAGATCCATCGAATGTAGAAGCTGTGACGGCCCTCAGAAGTAAACAACCGACGACAGTTGGAGAAGTGCGGAAGCTGTTGGGGCTACTAGGTTACCATAGACAGTACATTCAAGACTTCTCTGTGATCGCTAAACCGCTATACGAGCTACTGACTACCACAAACTCAGATAAAGCTGTAACAAAGCTGAAAACAGGTGCAAAGCAAGGAAATGTCTCGTCAGCGACACCAGTAGTGTGGGAAGAGAGACATAGTAAGGCTTTGAACTGTCTAATTGACTATTTAGTTTCAGCTCCAATTTTAGCTTATCCTGATTTCTCGAAACCCTTCATGCTGTATACTGATGCATCAAAGGACGGGTTGGGAGCAGCTTTGTACCAAGAACAGGATGGCAAGGTTAGAACGATCGGATATGCATCACGAACACTGACAATTGCAGAGCGCAATTATCATTTACATTCTGGTAAACTCGAGTTTTTAGCGTTGAAATGGTCCGTCTGTGAACATTTCAGAGATTATCTGTACTTTGCGCCACACTTCACCGTATATACAGATAACAATCCATTGACATATGTGCAGAGTACAGCAAAATTGAATGCTACTGGCCATCGGTGGGTCGCTGAGTTAGCGGATTTCAACTTCAACATCAAGTACCACCCAGGCAAGATGAATCAGGTAGCTGACACACTCTCTCGTATGCCATTGGATATAAATGATTACAGCAAACGCTGTACACGTTCAACATCACAAGATGATATAGAAGCGACCCTCGCTGGAGTAACTGCTATACATAACGGACAAACAGTATGGATTTCCGCAATCACGGACAATCAGGACATACTAGATTTCGATCAGTTGTTGTTAGCAGATTGCAATGGTAAGCAAGTAAGTGCTACTGAGTTGCGCAAAGCACAGCAGGCCGATGCTAGTATAGCCAAAGTTCTCGCATACAAACAAAGCGATCGTAGGCCGTCACGACGACAGGTACGTCGCGAAGACCCACATACCAGATCCCTACTACGAGAGTGGACAAAGCTAGAACTTGGCGAAGATGGCACCTTAAGACGACGTAACAAATCACGCTTACAGCTTGTGCTGCCACTAAAACTGCGTAACTTGGTGTACAAAGAGCTACATCAAGAAATGGGACATCTCGGTGCGGATAGAGTTTACCATCTTGCTCGAGACAGGTTTTACTGGCCTCATATGGAACGTGACATAACTCATTATGTAACGAAAGTCTGTCCTTGCCTTAAACAGCGACGTCCAAACTTGCTAACGCGAGCACCAATGCAGTGTGTCAAATCGTCCTCACCATTCGAACTCATCTCCATTGACTTTGTTCATTTAGAACGTAGCTCTGGGGGATTTGAATACATTCTTGTCATTGTGGACCATTTTACTAGGTTCGCGCAAGCGTACCCTACACGAAACAAATCCGGAGCCACAGTCGCCGAAAAGATCTTTAACGATTTAATACCACGCTTTGGTTTCCCTACACGGATACTCCATGATCAAGGAAAAGAGTTTGAGAACAATCTATTTAAAAGGCTTGAGAAATTAAGTGGTATAGCACACTCTCGAACCACACCTTATCATCCACAAGGGAACGGTAAGGTAGAACGCTTCAACCAAACCTTACTGACAATGCTTCGTACCCTGCCGGAGACACAGAAATCAAAATGGAAAGACCACGTCAACAAGATGGTACATGCTTACAACTGTACACCGAATGATGCGACGGGATACGCCCCATTCTTCTTATTATTTGGTAGGAAGCCACGACTGCCTATTGATCTAATCCTCGGTACTGACACTTCATCGGATACACCAACCCCCAGAGAGTACGCTCAAAAGTGGAAAGCAGCCATGCAGGAGGCTTACAAGGTGGCGCGAGAAAAAGCGGCGTTAACTGGTGAAAGAGGAAAGAAGTATTACGACAAGAAGTTGAACTTCACTGTACTTCGACCAGGTGATAGAGTCCTCGTAAGGAACTTGACGCCACGTGGAGGTCCAGGAAAGCTTCGTGCTTATTGGGAGGATCAGGTCCATGTTGTCGTTAAGCAAAGAGGGGAGGGACCAGTATATGAAGTAAGATCTGAAGGTCAAGATGGAAGAGTGCGCACGCTTCACCGCAACATCTTGCTCCCTTGCGACTTCTTGGCCAACGATGGCAAAACACTAGTAGAGAACAGACAACCCCCGAGGATACAACGCGCGAGACGACGTCGGAGAGATCAACAGTCAGATGAGACGACTAGTGATGAAAGTGAAAGCGAAGACGAATTCGTCCTTGTGACAAATCAGCCGGTGGTGCAGAATCAACAAGAAGAAGGAGAGCACCAAGACTTAGTGGACAACACGTCAGAAAACAGCACGAGCTCGGTTGATGATGAGCCACAAGAGGTCGCTAACCACATCGAGGATGAAGCCAACGATGAAGTTCTAATAGATGAGCATCAACCAGACCAAGAACCAGAACCAGTTCAACCAGAACCAGTTCAACTAAACCCATACGCGGACCACCCAGAGGTACAACAGAACAGGTACCCTAGACGAGTACGAATTCCACCAGTAAGGTATGGCCATAATCCAGTGCAACTTCAAACAATACAGCCTCCGCTATGGTATCAAGCAGTTCCACAGCAACCCATTCCACAACAATCCTCTGCTCCACCCTGGTACCCTTGGATGTTAACACACAATGGCTACAGACCACCTACACCTGTATACGGATTTAATGGACAAGCTGTTGTAAGACAAGTAGGACTACCAGTTTACACACCTTATGGACAAGTTTAATGAACAATATATAGTCATATGTAGCTTATGCATTTCAGTGAACATTTATGATTTAACAATTGAAGAACTTGATTATTAATGATCATTAGAGAGAGAACAGTACTTATACGTACTAGATAGCAATATGTATAAAAAAAACGTTTAGATATCTTGCTATGCTCGATGCATAAAGATACAAGTTTTTCCAGAGACTAAGTTTCAACACATTTACAGGATTCAAGTTGTGTAAAATACGAACCTGTCTGGGACTGATCACCCCAGCAGAACGGTACAGACCCATGTTGAAGAGATAATAGTCAGGTCACATTAGCTTGTGTAACGTGCATTGTATAGGCAGACACTCAAGTTAAAGTGGGGGAGAGTGTCATATGGTGTAATCGGACACCTAACACTCATGTGACTGTAAGAGGGGTCAACAAAGGGATTAAGTTAGATAGTATTAGAACAGCGAGTGAATCAGACGTGATCAGTGTTGTAAAGCAAGAAGACTAATAAAGACAAGATTTTAAACACACCAGTGACTGAAACTTAGTGCGATCTGGACCCTGTAACAAAAGCCATAGATCATCTATTTTAATATGTCTTTTACACAACATCTACTAAGTACATCTTTCATATTGTTTTGACAAACAAGATGGATAGTGTTGGAGCAAGTGGCTGATTTAGCATAGACACAGTTCAGCATACTTTGCATGGAATTGGTTGGTTTTCTCTCTAATATTTATTATGCCATTTGCAGGGGCGGATCCAGGGGGTGACCATAGGTGCTCTGGACACCCCCTAGTGCTGTACGAGATGACGTCATTAGATTCCATTGTTAGAAGGCCACCATCTTGGATGTGACGTCATCTCTCAAGAAGCCTATTTGGGACACCCCCTTTGCAAAATCCTGCATCCGCCCCTGATTTGGCCCCAGTTGAAGGAAGGGTGGATAGCATCCATTGTTTCCACTGGATAAGGCTGATTTATCATTCAATGGTTATAGCAGTTTCCACTCTTCGTACATCCTGAGTCTGTTGTATACTCACATTTGACAATTTTTACTTTGACAATAAGGTTCTGTTTAACAAGAAGATGACTGTGTCACCCAATCCTAATCAAAGCAACAACAGTATTAGATAAATAAGAAATAACTATTAATATGGCACTGTAAATGTTCTTACCTTTTAATTGATACATTATCTCTGCAGGATCTGGATGTTCTTGGATATGAATGGCTGAAAATCAAAAACATCTTTAACTTAAAGATACAAGTGCCATAAGCTAGTCAGAATGTAATAACAGAAGTTTTCATGTGATTACACTCATGACTGAATTCACTTGCAGCAAGCTAGAAGGTACTTTTTTACTCGCTTTCCACTTCTTGTGACTTGTATAGCCAATTTTTGTTTGTCCAGTTTGCCATCTTACCAAATTAGTGCTTTTTATCATGCAAGATCTACACAATAGACCCATATGGAAGCGTGACATTATAAACTATTTGAAACTATCAAATTCATCACATCAATAATTACTAAATTTGCAAAGTTTTGGGGAAAAGTAGTTTTAAACTGATATGAATTTGTAAAACTTAGCATTTTTTACAAAAAATGTACAATGTATGTGCATCACATGGTCAGCAAGCCTCATTATCATGCTAAACACATACATTTCTTCATACAAATTCCACATATATATCTACACGTAGCTTCAAAATTCATTACTTTGTCAGTTTTAGGGCAGTCTTTTTAAATTCTGCAACTTTGAAACTCTGCAACTTGCTCAGTGAGCACTCAAGAGTATTTGAAGGGTTGCACCTGAAAAGGGCCTAAGTGACTTTCTGATTTTTTTCAAATTTTCACAAATGGACCAAAATGATATTAATAAATAATAATAATAAATAAATATTTTTATAGCGCCATTTCCGGCAGCTCAATGGCGCTTTACAATATTACTTGACTTTCCCATAGTAAAAATACAAGTATCGACTTTTGTACAGCAACAGTCACTTAGGCCACTTTCATGTGCATCCCTTCATTTATGGCAAGTAAAAAAGTACTCACTTTTAACACTTATTTCAATTAAAGCTTAATTACCTTTCTTTTTCTGACTCAAGACAGGTGGCAATGCTGAAATATTCTTTGGAATCATAGCTCTTACATGCTCCACGTCAAGTCTGAAAGACATGTCACTATCATCAGAGAGGGCTGGCGACAAAGGTGCAGATGTCAGTGATAATGATGTGTCATCATTGGTTAGTTCTGCCAGGTCCATTGGGTCACTTGGTAGAGACAGCACTGGAAGCCTTGAGACATCTGATGGACCTGCTAGAATAATAATGAAAGATATACAAATAAAATAAATCTGTCAGTAATATTGATAGTCATGAGGCTAAATGAAATTTAGGTAATTAAAAGTTTAAATTGATGCACATGGGCCGGCAGTCTGTCCTCATGCTGTGGGGTGCCCCCAGGCTATACAGGGTCATGTAGCACCCAATGTTTGCAGATCATCACAGATCTACTAAAGCGTGCTGCTTTGCTGTTAGCTTTGAGCTCTGGCAAGTACTTTGCACTGTCAATGTCTGGTGCTGATTTGGTGGATTGCTGTTGGGTTGCAATGTTTACAACTGGCACATGCTCTCCTTCCCCCAAGCTCATCTGTGACATGCTTTTATATACATGTACTGGAGTATTTATGCAATATATGCAATGTTATGTACTGTCACTCTGACTTATAAACATGCTCTATTTGAAATAAATCACAGGCAGGTGTGTCAAACAGAAAATTTGCATGATCTGAATGCAATTAAAACAAAAACTGATAACTTAAACATAAAATTCAGCGCTCAGCACATCTGAACTAGACCTTAAAGCCTGTTACACAGGTTAATTTTTCTTATAACTTGCAAATATGCAGTGCTGACAAAAGCAGAACACAGCAAGTTGCTGTCAAGATGTCAGATACCAGCAACTCTCTTCGCAACAAGAAACACAACTCTTTCTTGGTCTTTGATAAATTAAACCAGATATCTGCAATCACTGTGCTCTGTTTGGCCACTTGCAACAGTGATTGCATTGCAGGTTGGTTGCAGGACTTGCTGCAACATTGTTTTGCATTGTTGTGAAAAGTAGAAGCTTGTTCAACTTGTGCAGATCTGCAACTAGCAATGTTATATTTCAAGTTGCAGGGAGGGGGTGGTACATGCTCTTCTGAAACTCACAACACAACAGCATAACACTGCAAGCTGCAAGAAGAATAAATTGCCTTGTGTAATAGGTCCCTTAAGGCCCTTTATAATATAGCATTCTTTCTTACAATTTGCAATGCAATGGCTCTCTCTATCTCTGAACATGTAATACCTTCAACTTGGAGATCTTGTTCTGACTCATCTTGTAATAAACTTTCATCTGTAATTATGTCACTTGAATCCAATCCTGGTTCTTCAAGAATAGGCTCTGGATCTTCAAGAACAGGCTCTGGTTCCTCAAGTACAGGCTCTGGTTCCTCAAGTACAGGCTCTGGTACACTGTCATGTGAGTTTGTATTGTCAGTTAAAGGAGGTTCTTCATGGCTGCTAGGAACATCTGGAGCACTTTGCATCATTGTATCTTCTTGAATGCCACCTAAATTTTTACATGTAAATGATTGGTCAAATTTATTGGTTGTGAATGGCAATTATTTGCAGGAAGACTTCAAGGCAAGCCCTTAAAAATGGTTCCCCAAATAAATACTCTTACCTTCATTATAATCTGTGAATTCGATGTGTTGACTTCCTTGTATCAAAATGTCACAACAAATTTGACACACCCGTGCATCTTTATTGCCCATATATGGTAAAGGGTATTTCATATTGCAACAAGATGAACAAAGAACCTACAGGAAAGATTTTTGAATGAATGAAAATAACTGACAACAAAACGTTTTTGGACGACTTTGAAAAAGTTTGAGTGCCTTGTTTTCTTTATCCTGCTTAGCCTTCAGTGTGTATTCATAAAATTGGTATATTATGTACATGGTTGAGAACCTTGTATGATTACAGACTGTACACACACACATAATGGCGTCATTGGATCTTATTGCACACTCTGATTAGATGAGATGTTCTGATGAATATTATAAAACAGATTCCATTTTTTCTGTGTGTGTGAATCCTAATAGATGAAGAGAAGGCATCATAATGTGGTGAGAACAACAATCAAGCCACTTGACTTCATCTTGTGGTGTACTTTTTTGTTCTCACCACATTTTGATGTCATCTGTGCATCTATTAGTAATAGTACAGATGCACTAAAAATGGAATCTATTTGTTAAGCACAAAAATTGTATCTCTTATTTGACTCGACATTAATTTTGAAATTGAAGGTTGAGGAGAGGGGGTAGGGCTTCATTCAAGCCAAACCACTCTGGCAATTCACCTAGGAAGTGCATAATTTTATTATCTATGAAAGGACCAGTACTTAGGGATTGCATAGTGGAAACACATTAATACCTTTCCACAAGCTCTACAGTGGTGTTTTCTTTTGATCATAGAAAACTTCAGACCACAAGTCATGCAGTGGGTGGCCACTTCATCTGGAACCCAAATTGGAGGCACAAACCCCATCTCTGGATCACCGCTGCTAATGTGAACTGCTGTCATGGCTTCGTTTAACTCTGGTTCAGGCGACAAGGTCCTTGCTGGTGAAGAACACAGATCTCTGTCATCTATAAAACCATAATTTAAAGCATAATACAGTAAATTCAAACTAAATGCAGTGGGACACCTCTAATACTGACACCAAAAGGCTGGAGAAAAGTGTCCAGATTAAAGGAGTGTCCTTACTATACAGGGACTGCAGAGACTTGGGGGATAGGGGCCTAAGTCTCCTGCCCCCCCCCCCCCCCCCCCCCCCCCCCCACCCCCACCCCCACCCCCACACACACACATGCACACTTTTCCGTGTTACCTAGTCAAATGCTCTGGTTAAAAACTTTTTTGATGGATAGTCTTCTTTATTTTCAAATGCTACCTCCTCCCCCCCCCCCCCCCCCCCCCCCCCCCCCCTTTTCAAGGTGCTTCGTGGTCCCTCTATAGGGGTTGGGCTTACCACATTTTAAAGTTCCTTAGAGGTATCCATACCAAGATGCTTCATTGTAGACACATTTTAAAGATCATACAGTGCTTATCTTGGATTGGTAATAATTAATATTAATATTATTTTGATCTACTGAGCAGTGCCCAGCTCATTAAGGACCAGACACTGGGCAAATTCACTGGCTGTAAACATGACTTTGCTGGGTTTTGCTCAGCTGTCTTGAGCAACTCACTCCAAATTCTGATAATACTTAATATTGGTAATCTTGTCTGGCTGTCACAGCCAGATATCCTCCAGTTTAAAATCTTAACAAACCCCCTGACTGAGCAACTAATAAGTCAAGTATCTCCTTACCATCTGGCACAAGAGCTGATGAGTCTTGATTATGCCCAGTATCACTACTGTCTGAACCACATAAGCTATCAGCTGAATTGTCATCTGCAATCACTTCATTGTGAGATGATGACTGATCATTATCATGTGAAACCACTCCCTCTACATTGACGCCAGACAAATGTTGTGAAGCAAGTGTACTATCATAGAGGCTACTGTCTGCACAAGCCACAGTACCAATGCTTTCCTCTTGGGTTCCAAGGAACTTGGCACAATATCACCAACAACCTGCTCTGTATGTTCATCAGAATTAGTGCGAGTATCGTAATTTTGAACTTGATGTGATGAGTCAATGTCATCATTAAACACAGTATCCTGTATAAATTGTTGTGTTTCAAAAGAATTAACGACTGCATGTGTTTCTCCATTTTCAATTTCTTTTGGAAATAAATTGCTGCTTTCAAGAGCTTCAGATCTAATTGATGAAGCGACATCTTCATTTCTAGGTTGTGAATCTATAAATGTTTTGACATCAATATTTTCTGCACTGTCTTGAGAAATTGTTTTTTCAACATCAATATTATTTTCCAATGAATGAGAGTTTGTTTCCATGACACCTGGGTAATCAGATTTATCATCAGTACAATGTGATTCATTGTCAATACTGGACGAATTTTCTGCCAGAGAAAAACTTTGAAATTCAGTTGATAATTCAGTTGATATGGAGTCTTTTAAAGTACTATTTGAAGATTTTGCTTCCAGATTGAAAGGATTTTCTTCCACAACAGAATTCAAGAGGGACAGAAAATCTGTCTCATCATCCATTTCTGCATTAACGCTATGAGAATTTTCATTTGATTGAAATTTTGGGTCATTTTCGTTCATTATATTTCTTGTGATATCAATAAAATCATTATTATACCCATCAGAGCTTGCAACATTTGATGTTCCAAAACTATTAAATGACTTTGCTGAGAAATCATTTTCTCTTGTAATTTTCTCTGCTGCTGCTATGACTGCAGTTGTACTGCTTGCATCACTCTCTGCGTCAATGTCATCATCACAATCATCATCATCATCATCATCATTTTTGACTTCCCAAAATTCAGATCAGCTAGTTCTTGGGCAAGGCTTTTGCCTGGCTTTTGATAACTATTAGAGTGCTCTTTTAGCATTGCATCTAATGGGCTGTTAAAGGAATATGTCCTTGGTTCACTACTATTAATGCTAAGAGTCTTAAGTTGTCCATCTTGGAGGTTGCAAGGAAGATCTAAGGAATTAGGTCGACTTTGGGGAGAAGACTCATGATTGTTTTTCTCCTGTTCTTCAAAGTCATCCAAAACCTGATCTAAATCAACTGGGACAAATATACCACTCATTTTTGCTATGGAGGATAGTAAATGTTCAATTCAATTCTCTCTTGTTTTCTTTGTGTTACAATATAATTTCAGCTTGGGCAATGTTACCTGCAGACAAAGGAATTAAGTTATAAACCTATGTGTAATATATCTTAATTGTAAGCTATTTTCTGTCAGCTTACAAGCAGAACATTTTAATATTAACATCACACTGGTTACACTCTGAACAACTTTGAAGCAAACAGACATAGAGGGATAAAGAAGCATTTAATTCAAAATATATAAACGATCTATCACAACACGATCTACGGTATTGCTAACCTACGAGCGAGTCTCTGTGCTCGCACGGTACGGTCATCACAAGATCTATGAGCTCAAGTTTCACGTTAAATATTTGCACATAAAAACGCAGGTACTCACCACTTAATCCCTTCAAAACACAAGTAAATTCACGACATTCCTTATGGTCCAACTAATTGCCCAGCACTTGACAACTTTTCAATGAACTTAACTTAACTTAGATTTTACAGAAATCTCAAAAACAACACGACTATTGCCACTATTGACATGCATTTCAAAGTGTTGAATTTCACACGATTGATTCACAACACTCGCAGCATTTGAAAGTTGAGAACATATGTTGGATCAGAAGATAAAGGTTTGAATAAATTCTAAGAGTGTAAATATGGTTTGACGTTGAATGAATTAATCTCAAACAAACACACAAGTTGTCTTGTTGTCGGCCATCTTGAATACCAAGACCGCAAGTAGTCATGGGAAATGTCATCGAAAAAATATTTGCAAAAACAGTCGCAAAAACAGTCGCAAAAACAGGCGGCTTTTGTTTTTGAGTGACCTCCCGTAGTTTCTCTACACTGAACAGTAAATGTCTTGTCAAATTTGGTTGACCTTAACATAAAGAAATCACAAAGAGATTGACTTTAGTTGTGCAGTGGGTGATAAGATGCTAGGGGAGTGAGGGAGGGGGTGAATATCTTTGGACTAGAAGTCCACTTGATCAAATCACTGATTACAACAAAAGTAGAGTGTTAAACTGCATCTACACGAGCAATATTTTCTTAACAAGATTCCCACACAAAGAAAACGCGCTCGTATAGATGAGAAAAATGGCCGTTTTTCCTTGTCAATTTTTCTTCCTTCAAGGATTTGCTCCGTGTAGACGGAAAACAAGGAAAACTTGACATGTATTCAGTCTTGCAAAGTTTATTTCAGGAACAAGGAAACTTTTTGAGGAAAACTTGTGAAAACTCGCCTACCGGCAAGCAAGGTTTTCTTAGGACAACTACGTGCCAAGGAATTGATCTTGTAACTATTTAATACACGAGCAAGGAATCAAGGAAATTTTGTTAAGTGATAGATGTGGCTTAGCCAATTTTTTCGGAGGCTACAAAAGTTACGTAAAATATGCAAAAAAAGATTTCTAGAGTGCGTAGGTTCACCGAGAAATGACGTCATCGAATACTTATGACGAAATTAAACGTGCTGTATCGAAAATAAATACTTTTCTTTTTTTTTATTAGAGTTCATGAAATCTTCGCCATCTGTAAGAATAAAGGTAAGTTTTGAGGCATAGAATATATAGTTACAGATTATAAAATTACGGTATCTATCATCACTGATCATCATCATCACCACCACTACCACCACCACCATCAGAACGCGTTACTCCAGGAGGTTGTAATTAAGTAGCAAATTTCAATTCTTTTCTACTAAACGAAGAATGCGTTTCAGCTATTCAAACTTTCGAATGACACTAAAAATACATCGTGACATAGCACTCCACCCCCTGCACTGATCACGCAATCTTCATGCGTTACTCCAGCCGTATGCATATAATTATCATCTACTTCAAAGGCCGATACAGAGCGGCCTAAAGAGGGATATTATTATACAATATTTACCTTCTGAATTTTTTCATCAAGGGGCACAGCTCACAGCAGAGTGCTGAAACAACTGAAATTCGCTGTAAATGTCGTTATAAGGTCTTGTGAATTCAAACTGTAACAGAAATTCCGCGAGTCAGTCAACTTGAGGACAAGTTGGTCTTTTTCTGACGCGCCTCGACCATCGATTTTAAAAAGGTGAGCGAATTAACAATTTTGTAAGTCAAAAACTGTCTAGTTCTCTTTTGCTGAAATGTATTTAGATCCTAGGATGTGTAAGGCTTCCAGGCTTTCTATACAGAGTAGTTATATTGTTTTGGGTTTGTTTTTGAAGTAGACTGTGGACCAAAGACGTTTTGCTTGTTTGTCGTTGCAGATTCCAATACTCGATTGCTCTTTGCTTCCTTGGATACCGAGCAACGATGAAGAAAAGTTCGAAAAACGACCGCTTAAGTGAGTATGAATGATAAGTTAATTGCTTTCGGTTTATTTTTAAGTTTATTGTGACAGAATGGAGTTTGAAAAGTCCCCTAAACGATTTAGGAATATGGCGTGTTTTTGCCTTTCGACGACCTTCACTTTCCAGTGCTCTTCTCTTGACGTCAAACAATCGCAATTTTGTTTTGGATTTCGTTTTATGTTGAATTAGTGCTTTGTGTTTGTTGTAATGTTCCTTTTGGGGATAAAAGTCAAAGTCCACTCGTTCTTTAGTCTCTTTTCATTGCAGTTTAAACTTCAGCTTTGAAAATACATCGAACATGCCGGCGTACAAGTTTTGTTTTAACTGCATAATCTCCTCGAAAATTAAATGCGTAACTAATTATTTGTTTCACTGATCACTTTGCCTACAAAATTGTAAGTTAATTCCTATGCTTAATCTCATTTGCCTATCTCTTCTCTTTGAAATGGGTAATTATAGCTTCATCTCGTGTTCTTTTGAAAAGTTCATGTCAGTTTGCAAACAACACTTTTTGCCACAAAACTTGAATTGCCACATGCCTTTTGTTTTGAAAATATTTTTGAAAGCGTGTCGCAGTGCCATGCTGTGTGTTTGTTCAAAGGCACTATACCTTATTTAAAACTTTATAAACATCAAAGGAAGTGAGATAGTGCTCTAAAATACAGTAGTTTGTATTATTGTATTTCAAGAACTATGTAAATTTCATGTTAATAATTTGTTTATTCATTTTAGTATTTGATATTAAGAACTTAAATTATGATATAATTTCACTTTTTCAAAGATTTTTGAACCCTAAATTTTGAAGATCTGTCTTTGATTTCCTATCTAGTGTATATTATTTTTTCCTGTGGTCACTGACCCCCTAATGTTGTAATCTCGATACATGACAAATGATGCCAATTTAAAATCGGTTTGACCATAATTGTTCAAATGCGAAGATGGAAGAGTGGTCATGAAGATATTTCATACGTTTTTGTATCCCTACTTATTTCTCTCTTGTGTTGTAAATTACAACTGTGGTTATTGGTCATATTATTTTTTTGTACATAAAGATTAGAATACATAGTACTCATATTGCATAACTATTTGAGATCAGCCCTACAAACCCTCCCCTCCAGCAGTTTTTCTTGTGACTCAGGAGGGGGATGTAAGGGTTTGCAGTTTTTGCTTTATATTTGATGCAGTTTTGCGGTTATTTGTTATTTCAACCCTGCCCGGTTTTGTGGTTATTAACTTCAGATTTTGTTACGCGGTTTGTGGGTTTGGGGATTTTGACGATTTTTGTTGCATTTTCCCCCCCTCATTTTTGTTTGCAGGTTTTGCGGTTTTCCATTACCCCCCCCCCTTACAACCCATCACTAAGTAAACAGCACGGTCACAGCCAGTTATGGTAGGGGTTCAAATGCTTTTTTAAAGACATTGCCGCACTAACAACGTCACAAATGTTGCATAGTCTGCTTCACACTATCATATAAAATTAGTCTATGGGCATCAATATACTGATGATCTTCAATCTCCCCAGATGAAACATTTGATTTTATTTCATAAAAGACAAAATTTGTACCAAATTATGATCTTATTTTACAAAGAAATAAATATCATTGTACAGTACCTTTAATAGGCACTGCTGTCCATTCTCAGTGAAATGATTTATGTTTGGATACTGTAGGTGAATATATATTATTAACCATCATTTAAAGTAGGAAGGTAAAACTATCATAGTTTATTATGTTTTTCAAAGGAGGGTAGACTAAAAACAGATGATCTTAATTACATGTGACCAGCCTATTTCCTGTCAGTACATAAAAAGTTGTTTAAAATTAGACTATTTTAGCACTTTCTGGTAAATAAATCAAAGTTTATTATGTTTTGTAATTGTAAAAAAACAACAAACAAAAAACCAGCAGTGGTATTTCACAATGCCATGTTTATTTGTAGACAAAACAATGGAATATTTTGGAAATGGCAAAACTTGTAATATCTCTATTATTTTGACCACAAATATTTTCCGACTCAAAATTATACTTTACCCTTTATATATGCACCTCAAAGGTCAAGTTGTGTCTATAATATAGACTTTTGATAAGGCAGTCTATAAATAGTTCATAAGCTAGGGCACAAATGTCAGCTCAATATTCAAGTTATTAAATTACTAAAGAATGTGGTTTGAGACTCATATATGGCCTAATATATAAACACACTAAATTTAAACTTAAGCTACACGTATTTTAAGTAAATCTAATGTGGAGTTCAGTGTTGTTTTATAATGTACAATATTAGAGCTTAATTTCAGAGAGTGGGTTACTCTAAATGATGGTGGACAGTGTTTATATTAATTTTGTCTTTAAAAATAGATATTATAAATGTATAAGTTTGAAGAAAAAATTGTACAAAACTCATTCTTAAGTAATGTTAAAACTGGGGAGGGATAATCTCCATAGCTGCTTGAAGTTTTGTTGCACAATACTGCCTGGCAACCCCCCCCCCCCCTTGATGGCTGCAAAGGAGACCAGCAATTAGGGGAGAGAGGAACTTAATTTTAGATTTTGTTGGATAATTTGTTGCAATACAACATCGACAACTGAAGTAGGACATTTGACATACCGAGTAAAACAACACTGAATATTTTTTTCATTTTTTTAGATTGTTATAAACAGTGGTGTTTTCAATTATTATAATCATTAAAATATCTTATTCCTAAAAAGTATTTTGCAAGTCATATGTTTCAAATTTATAAGTGACATATCTGATGGACATCACCATTCATTCATGGATTCCATCATACTTCGTTGAGATTTCTATACTCAGTGTGAGTAGCCTGGTTCCAGAGGCAATTAATAGTCAGCGGTTAATAGAAGGAAAAGGCGAGAGAAGGAAGGAAGGAGAAAGGAGAAGAGGGCGAGAAAAAATTAGGATTTCTTCTCCTCTCTCATCGCCTTCTTCTACCTTCTTCTTTTAAGGTGGTTCAATATAGTTTTTTATTGACAATGCTTCCATTTTTCACTTCACAAATTGAGCAACTTACTGTTGACCAACCAAAATGGTTTTTATACTAGCCTGCGTTGCTGGCGGTCTGCGGTTTTTGGGCAGAGGAAAAATGAAAGACCGCCTGCCCGAATACGTTGGGTTTTCGAGTTGTCCGTCCACTGGTGAATGGGAATTACTGATTGGCTAAATCGCCGTCAATCAGAATGAGACGCCATCAAATCTGTCATCACAGTCAAAACATAAAATAATTTACTTGAAGATTTATTACTTCTTTTGAGGGTCACAAATATGTACTCCGTCCTACATGTATTTTGAAAGTCAGCACTGGTATATACAAGAATGTCAATAATAAATTAAATTTTGTTCCAAGGTCCGCTCCTAAAAGTTCCGTTCCGTTTCAATTCAAATGTTTTACAACTGAAATCTACAAAATTCATTTACTGCCTATCAGAATTCGTTTCTTTCGAGGTTTTACTAACAGAAATGTTTGTTTTGAGTGCTACGCTGGTGTAATGTGTGTGTCAAATTACGCTCTCCTGTCAAAAGGTCAGTAGGCGGTTACTGGAAAACCCAACGTATTCGGGCAGGCGGTCTTTCATTTTTCCTCCGCCCAAAAAACCGCAGACCGCCAGCAACGCGGGCTATTTTTATACCAGTTATTGGACTTGAATCAAAGTTTTGATTTTGGTGTATTTCACTTCGATTTGTGTTGCCATAGTGATGGTAAACAAAGATGGCTGAAATCAATTTTTCCAAAATATATTTCGAACTCGAGCAGCTCTAGACAAGGGACTATATGGGCAATAAACTACACCATAAGGCAAAGAAATTAAGGTACAATTCAAAAATTCTATCAAGCTGTTTTTGAATAAATTACAAGCAATTCAAAAAATGAAATTTATTGCTAACCTTATTAAGTGATAAGCTTACCCTAGTTCAATCACAACGATTTTCCTGTCAGTAGATAAACTGACTTCAAGGTTTTGTTTTTTGCTAGTTTCAGTGTAATTGGTGTTACCATGGCAACGATATAAAAATAAGGCTGAAATCAGTTTTTCTGAATATCTCTTGATTTATA